>BLKR01001102.1:0-340245 GCA_011170035.1 Teleogryllus occipitalis
TTTTGACATAGATGTAGTTTACGCGTAATTCTTGCTAGAAATAAAGGCAATTAAAAATATTTTCTAAAAAAATCAATTGCAATTTTTTCCTCCAAAGGAGCAAAATACGCTTATAAAAATGATACAGGTGTGTGTGTGTGTGAACACACACACATACACTTCAATGCGCTATTTTACCACACGAAAAACCAGTCGGGGGCTTAGAACTTGTTTCGGCTAGAGCGGTGGGGTGATTCATGGAAGAAGAAATTCCCTGGCAAGCCGACGTTTGGGTTGGAGCCGTATCTCATGTTCCGGCAGGGGAGAAATCCCGCCATCTTCCACACTACTCTTATAGGGTTTCTAGTAAGGATGCAATAAAGATTGCGCTGTGACGCATTGTGTGTGCTCAGGGTGGTCGTGGGCCGTTGCTGGCGGAGGCCCCGCGCGGCTGCGAGGCGCTGCTGGGGGTGGGGCTGCGCGCGGCGCACGCGTGGGCGGGGCGGCCGCTGCTGGGGCTGCAGCGGGCGCCGCCGCCGCCCCGCGCGCTCGTGCTGGCGTTGGCCGACGACCCCGCAGCGCTCGCGTGGCCCGGCTGGCGCGTGGGCCCCCAGCCACTCGCCTCCGGCAGGCTGCTCCTGCTGCTGCTGCCCACCGCCTCCGTCGCGCTCGCGGGTGAGAGCACTTGGCCACACACCGGCTGAGGTGGCTCAGGGCATCAACTCATGTCACTGGAGTGCCTCTGGCCGGAATCAAAATTCATACACTACGATTACAAACTTACAAACATGCTTATATGTTTATTCGCATATACGTATTATTATTCATTATTAAAATTATGTTTAGCATCCATTATTAAAAATGATTGTTTTCTCTAACAAACATAACACAGTTTTATAGCTTTTGTTGTCAAATAACATTGATATTCTCTTCCATTTTTTTTCCTAGGGCTTTTATCCAGCCGACAGCCGGTTGCCCTTTACGTCCCGAAGGGACGCATATTCGACCATACACTAGACAAACATGCGGGCTCCTCTGATCTGGGGTCAGCAGAACGCGAGGCCCTCCGCGACAACACACACACACAAAGTCAAGGGACAAACAGCCATGCCCAAGGCGGGACTCGAACCCGCGACCCTTCGGACCGAAGCGCTGAGTCGGTACTCGCTCTTAGCCACCTCGGCCATCCATTTCCTGAACATATTTTACAATCCCTGCTTAGTTGATGAAATAGCTACTTCGCTGAGCGCATATCTTTGTAGTACGAAGAGCTGTTGCTGAGCTGCGACGTGAGTTCATAGTAGGAGGATCCGCCGCTGCACAGCGTGTACAGTCCGCCTTCCTGTGTTTCAAGGTGCGAATACACTGAAGGCGTTGTCAGCAACTGCGGTCTTATCACATTCCACTCAAGGCGCTTCTTTCTGTATACGGCAATCGAGTAATTTGCGCCCGTCCAGCCGACACTCGCGGATAGACCGCTTCCCGTCCACCACTGAAGGCAAATCGCCACCTTAAAATAAATGGGTTCTATCTGCACTTTCATGAAAACATGCTTTATCGACGTGGTTGGATATATCAAAAGTCTGTCTATTGGATGTATTATTCTGAGTTGTCAATGTCGTTTTATCTTTGACTAATGGACAAAGTAATTAGTTCTATCTGCACAAGTAAATATTGCTTTTTCAAAATAACAAGGTTCCATCTGCAATAATCATGGTGACGTCTTTCCAAGATATTACTACTGACTAATGCTCCTCTTCAATTATTATTTATGACTGCCAAACATTTTTGAAACCATGAAATGCTAAATGTAATATAGTTCAACAGATTTCTATAATTAAAATACCGTTTTTTAAGGAAAATTTTGTTTTCCTTTGGAATTTAAAAACATTAAATTCATTATATTGGCACATCTAAAGATACAAAATTTGCCAGTAGCACCTTGTAGAAGTTTCATAATGTGTAACTTGCAAAGGAAAATAATGTTGTGTAATAGTGATGGAAATGTCTTAAAGATTCCCGATCAAAGTACTTTCCCAGTAGTTCTGAAAGAACTAGTCTTTGCCAACGATGAAATATTCCACTCCAAGACATTCTAGCGTTCAAGAAGTTGACATTGTTCACTCCAAATAGAAAAATCAATGTTACTCAGTGCATTTTGATCCCCTATTTCATTTCTCCGTACTCTGCATGCTGTGGGTAGTAAACGGCCGTTTTATGTCAAACAGATTCCCCCAAACAAGATTTCAATAATAGTAGTAAACACCGTTTAA
Organism: Teleogryllus occipitalis; assembly: GCA_011170035.1. NCBI lineage: Eukaryota > Metazoa > Arthropoda > Insecta > Orthoptera > Gryllidae > Teleogryllus > Teleogryllus occipitalis. The sequence continues at coordinate 2,253 of BLKR01001102.1, forward strand.
TCAAATATCGTTTTCCAAAGTCGTGCAACTTGGTTTTACTCAGGAAATAGGTAAAATTCAGTACAACTGAAGCATGGAGAGCAACACTTTACTTCTGCAAATGTTCGATAAATCCACATCTCCTGGTATTCGGAAGAAAATACACGGCCACTTTATCCACCTGTCCGCATCAGTAATAATTCAGTGATGCTTTCACGAGATAAAATATCAGATACAATATCGATGATTAAACTGATGTCTGATGTAAATAAATCATGGTACAAAACCACACTGCATACGTAATACGATATTGTAAACAATAAATATCCATATTTCAGCAGTTTGTAACATTTGAAGGAAAACTTTGAATAAAAATATGTTTTAATTTTATGGTTATAATTTTGTAGTAGCACTAGCAAACTGCAGATTCAATCTGCATGATAGCAAGTCGAGTCTATTTTCAGACTAAATAGGTTTTATCTGCAAAACTACATTTAAAATTGCTATACTTCCAATGCACATTTTTCTCTGAAATTTGCTAGCAAGAAATATCCTTCTTGGAAAGGAAAATTGTTAGGTACTCACAAAGCTATGTCGACATTCTGTCACTTAAATTAAATCCTCATTTCAAATTAATCTCCTGTAAAATTTATTTCAGTGCAGTTCCAACCGTTTTATTTTAAGGTCGCGAAATGAGATGTTATTCCAGGCGTCTCGATCTCCTGCTAGGGAATTAATTTGATAGCGGATAAATCCAGAATATTTTAAGAAATTTCCCCAACAACTTTTGTCTTTACGAGTTTTAGGCTACTAAAATGCGTTTTGGGTGACTTATGGCGCCTCGAAAGATGATCAAAAACTCTTTAATTTAATTAATTCTTTTCAGTAATGCGAATAGACTGACATTGTGTTAGGCAAATCCTTTCTGTACATTCTGAAGAAATCTAGAAAAAACATGTTCTTTGGGTGTCTCAAGACACTTACAGAGGTACAGAGGAGGAACGCTGTAAATTACTATAATTACTGCTTTCCAGCATAAAATGAATTCTTAGGTCATGATCCATTAGACTGACAATATTAATGACTAATTATGTAAAAAAATCCTTTGTTTTAAAAAAAAGTACCTCCCTCATTAAATTATATACAAGTACATCGAAAAATAATACACTTTTAAATATTTTCAAACGCTAAATGAAGGTTTGTTTAATAGGACACGATAATGACCTAAATCAGCTAACCCAAATGTAGCAATAAACTCAATGTTCATGGTCAGTTAAATTATTTAGTTCGTTTAATAATGATATTATTTTTCAGAGATTTGTACTACATTTTCTGTATTCTTATCTATGTTAATGTGTCTACGATTCAAGGCAAGCTAGTAGGTGTTAGTATTTTTGAACGTGAGAATAACAGCATCAAGAACTACAAATCGTTTACAAGACCAATGACGGAAACTAATAATTTATGGGAACAAAGTTGTTCATGATAGTACTTAGTTCATGATCCATTAGACTGACAATATTAATGACTATGTAAAGAAGTCCTTTGTTTAAAAAAAGTACCTCCTTCATTAAATTATATACAAGTACATTAGGCTGATTAAACTGGACACTCGCAGTACGTTCTCGATACAAGAATAAAATGCATGAAGAAAGACGGCCTTGCGCGCGTCGTCACCTATAAACCTTTGAACGTTTCTTTAAAATCACCACCGCCATGCCAAGAGAGCGACACAGGGATTCGCAATGAAGCTAAAAGACAGCTAAATTTGATGCAAGTAAGGTGGCCACCATCCCAGGATAAATATCGTTTTGTAGGATAATTTTATTATGTGTAGTTATACGATAAAAATTATAGACGATAGCAAATACGATATTAAATAGGATAATCCACTTTTATAGGATAATTTCAACTACGAAAATTTATTCTAATATAATTCTACAAGAATGCAATGGTATGTTCTAAAATAGGGTTGGGTTCTCCAACACTATTCTGCGGTGGCTAATGGCCATAGCTTAGAGACCATTCGACAAGAAGGGCTGCAACCACGCATTTTTGTAACTGTTTACTTTCTCACTTAATTACGCACTTATGTAATGAACAGAAAGTATTATAATGCGGCAACAGAAATCTAAAACTCGTATTGTGGGGACCTTGTACCGAAAATGTGGATAAATCTTGTTCTTACTGTGTATTGGCCTGTAATGGATTACTTCACTATGTGATAACTTCACTGACTCAACCTAACCTAACCTAACCATGTGAGTGTTCTCACATGGCAAATACTTTTCCCCCGAACTTTCATTGCTACTTCAGCAGGTATGTTTCCACATACGGTTTGGTAACCACATCTCACCCACTGCCATTGGTTGAGATATTCTTCTTCATTCTGCTAATTGTACTTGTGAATGTGTATGCATGTATTTCGCCGAATTTTAGCATCTAAGAACACGGAAGAACACAGTCCTACAACATTTCATGCTAAAAATCAGTTGTAAGGCAAAATGGAACTCTAACAATGCCTCCTACATTGGAATCCATTGAAGGAGGCATTGAAATCGAACACAAAACAATAAGAATCTATATCTGAAATTTCTGTAATGCTCTTCTGTCTGACAAAATTTAAAACTATTTACAAGAACACAAATTTTAAGCCTACAGGCCACACAGAGTTTTACATATAACTTTTGGACAAAATCTGGCATAAGAATTTGGTTTCAAGTCACTCATTTAAACGTTTTTGCTTTCATTTATATAATGGCAATGGGCTCAATAATGACTTATGTTGGTGCATGTATTAATAAGGAGATTAGAATTCTGAGCTCTATTTATTTCAGAACTAAACTTCGTATTGACTTTAAATTACTAATAATATTAACAATACATTTACGGGTTTTTAGTGTTTTACCTTAGTATATAAATTGATAATCTATCACCAATCTTTGTCAGTTATTATGTTTAATGAACATATTTTATTTCTGTGTAATATTTTTGTTTTAATAAAAAAATAAATAACAAACACTAATATTAACATAAATTTAAAAGAGTTTAATAAAGAAAATATTTTTTTAACATTTACTAATTCACAATGCTTGGTGCTTTTTTTATAACTATATTAACAGCATTTCCTCACAGAACATTAAATAAATAAATAAATTAGTATTACTGGACACTCGTAAGCAGGCCTAGTTGTTCATGTGCGAAGCACTGCATATTCCACTACATGATTTATTTATTTATTGTAATTTCAAATGAAACTTTTAACGGGAACTGTTGATTGTTAAGTTGAAATTGAAATCAGTAGGTAAGCCTATAATGGGAATTCTTGGTATTAATACAGATTGGTGTTTTCACAACCAGTTTGTATTTCACATTCAACAAAATTAGTTTTTAGTTCCTTTACTTTCAGTCCCATACTGCTGAGCAACCATGGCGCATCAAAATTTCTTAGTTAAAGAACAGGGATTCCCACCTTTGACTATAGCTTATTGAATGGTACCCCAGATGTTTCAATAAAATTCAAAAATTCAACAGTAGAGTGCATGCATTCAACACTATAAAGAACAGTGTCTATTGAAAAAATATGTTTTAATTTCACCAGACAACATGTGCATGATCTTTAAATTAACAGGATCTACATACTCATTTGTTGGAGTGAAAATTGCTCGTAAGGAAAAACATTTTTAATCAGTCTACATTTTGTCAATTGTACAAAAATCATGAGCAAATGAGATTCTGTTTTTACCATCAAATTGCACATTTTCCTTTTTCAATATTTTATAAATAAATCATTTACTTCATGCTAAATCATTATGAATATGTTCTCCCATATTTTGTTTCAATTGCAATGTTTTCACACGTTTCAAGAGGGAAGATTTCTTATACAGACATTTATGTACAGCCGTCGACACGAGAAATGAGCACGGCCAAAGTGAAGTTCTATAGTTCCAGTCGTTCTGCACATGCTGGCAGTGCTGTAACGAGGATAACGCTATCTGGTTCTTTCATAGTAACTATATTCAGCACATGCAAAAGAATTAGTGGATTTAAAAAAATGTTTAATTATATTTTTTCACATAATTCAGATTTACTTGCGAAGAATCAATTGAATTAATTTTAATGCAAAACAACTCTAGTATGTAAACGAAAATTACGAAACTGACTCGAAGAAATGAAGTGTGCGAAGGCGGCTTCAGGATCGGAAAAATGTTTGGGAGTGGGAAGTTTTGGAGAAGTAATAGTGTTCAAATAACAGTGTTTACGAAATTTCACATTTTGCAACAATTAAACTAGGTCTTGTCAAAATTGTTATTTTCCAATATACACCTCACTGACAATTTGAGGACCCTCTCGGACCGTATACCGCACGTTCCAGAATGGTTTATATAATTGTTAATTATTTCAAAATTGTTGATTCGCAGTTTCCGGTTCTGGGACATTATGGAAACGTTCCCACTTCAGAATTGCAAATATTGGAAGTAGTTTATAAATTTGCAAATTCTTCAAAAAAAATTATTACCTTTTCTAAACAGCTTTTAAACGAGAGGCAAAATTTTGCAATCCGATCGGGGCTATCACCTTTCGTTTTTGAGATATGTAATTGTTTATAAGAAATTAACATGTCATGACAACTCCCATTTTTTTGGAAGTCATTTTTTTTGCAGTTTACAGACAAATCTATGCTTTAAGTCGTTTTGCAATGGCTCCCTTTGTTTCTCCGCTGTATACGTCTAAAGATCGGGAAGGGTCAAGGGGAAAGTGTGTGGAGCGGAGTTGCGGCTCAACAGTTCCTTATATTGTGGTGGAGATTATTGTTGATTAGATATATCTGTTTTTCAACTTATCATTCCATTATATTCTAAGCAGAGAAACTTATGTTTCTAGATTTGAGTTTGTTGACATGTTATTATCTTATAAACAAATTTTCTTGTAAATTTAACGCCGAAACCAACTATTGGAAGGCGAATATGAACAGAATATTTAATACGTATTGTTATATTTTCTATATCGTCGGGCAAACTATATACCGTTACTTTTATTGACTAGCGTGGAAACGAAAGATATAAATTTCAAAAATACTACTCGGGTGCCGACCAATCCTGGACTCTGGAGCAAGAAGCGAATTCGCAATGGGTTTGGCATTGGTTTGAGTGTAGCCTCTCTTTCAAAACTGTCCCCGTCTCTGAGCCTTTTAAAGCGAAATGGGCGGATTTTGATATAAGCGTCAATCATACCTATCCCCCCAGGGAGAACGTTAATGATTGATTGATTTTTTCGTGTTTCCCGGCGCGTCAACTGCTTCGGTCATTAGTCCCGTTAGTGTAGTGAATGTCTCGGGAGATGGCAGCGATCTTCCCCCGCCGAATGGCGAGATCCGGCGACGACCTACCGTCAACTAGTGGGGTTTCCCCCTAACCAGGACCCTCCCACCAACGGGGCACCACCGCAGCCGAGACAAGCTCTAAGCTCCCGACCGGTCTCCCGGAATGTGTGGTAGTGTAGGGCATGTAAAGAGAGGGGATAGGACAGGAAGAGGAAGGACCGATCGCGCGCGGTCCGTGGCCCGTTTGGTAGGATACTGCTCCGGCATTCGCCTGGTGTTGACCGGAGAAACCACGGATAACTACCGATCAGAGCAGCCGGCCGCTAGAATTCTCCTCCAGACAGTGACTGAATTCGACTTAGCTGAAAAGCTAGTGTCGAAAATCCTGCCGCCGTCAGGAGTCGAACCTAGGATCTCCCGGTCAGAAGCGCTGCAGTGACATCAGTTGACGCACTGAGCTACCGCTCCCGGTCCGGGAGAACGTCTTTTTCTCTTCATTTCAGAAGGCAAATTACTGACCTATAAAACCGCGTATGAAATTGTCACAAATAATTTAAATTAAATATAGAAGCAAACAAAAGATTTACGTATAAATGAAGGTATCCAGCCCCCGTGTTCAGCCGTTTCAAAAATTTTAATCAATAGGTGTAAGCAAGTTTTTTTTTACAACTTAGTGTAAATTATACTTAATTACTTGTGGTAGCTCCGGAAATGTTATAATGAATGGCAAGATATTTTGAATGTTGCAGGGCGGTACCTAAGAAATGTAATACATGTGTCAATACAACAACAGTGTATTGACATTTGTTTGCTTATACCACTTTCGAATCATAGTAATGGAACTTAAATACTTAATGACTTTTTATATCAATCAGAGAGAAATTCTGCAAAGAAAAAGTGATGTAGTATGCGAAAAAGTAGTAATATCGTTGTAGTACACTATTGACAGGCTTATTTTCAGAAATTACTTTATTGAAGGAATGGGAACTTACGTATATAATTAAGTAAATATAAATGAAGGTGCAATTCTGCAATTTAAACATATGTTTTTAAAATTAAGTTATCCAAAATTATGAAACCTAAAAAATTTGGAGCCAGTTTTGAGAAAATGGCGTTTGAGCGTTTCTGAAAATGCGGAATTTTGTGCTCATTTTTACAGAAAGCTGTTGAGTTTTCGAGAAACTTTATTTGACATTATTTAAAGCACATCTACTCATAAATATAATAAAATGAAGAAATTGCCTCTAATATAAATATTACCGACGTGAGAGACAAGTAAAAAAATTTCATTTTTCCCCAATTTTTGAAAAAAAAAAGAATAGAGCAATATGACGTTATTGTCACCGAATAGTGTTGGTTGGGCACTAACCCTAACAAAAATTTTAAGAAAAAATTATGAGTCTTTTTGAGAAAATCTTGTTTATGTAACTTTTCAACATTGCACATTTATGTGATTTTTCAACGTGGAATATTTCGTGCAAATGCTCCACAAACTATTGCACGAAAACTACTAAAATTTCCAAAAGAATCTTCATGACCTTATTGAAATAACTCTTTATGCACAACAAACTGCATTTGAAGGAAAAATCTGTCTTCAATTTTGTTATTGTAGGAAGACGCCGAAAAAATTCAAACTTTTGCAATTTTAGAAAAGTCAGAGTTCACGGAGAAAATTGGCCCTATGCCACCTTTATAAGTGTATTGTACTCTATTCTTACAAGAAATTTAAAGAAAAAATGTGGAACCGTTTCTGAGAAAATTTTGAAAATGTCCGGGGGCTTCAAGTAAAGTACCCCCAAATCAAAGAATGATTTTCAAAATTTCAAAGTTTCAACTAGAGTCAGATGGACAAGAGTTTCTTCAATTTGGAACAGATCGTACCTGTGGTTTAAGCTCTAGGTTTGTTCACATATGACGGACGGACGGACGGACGGACGGACGGACGAACGGACGGACGTTTAAAAAAAAACAGTTTTTGGGTATCAGGGGACCTCAAAACGTGTATTTCCGTTTAAATCTTGGCATCGATTTTCCGCAGCATTACATAACTTTCTATTACTCCCGTATATACTTATGTATACGTGGAAGTAAAAAGAAACGTATTCATTCTAAGAATGGTTTTTATTACTTTAAATTATAGTGTTGTTTGCTTTTCAGAGACACGGGCGAATTAAGGAACTTAATAAATTAAAGAATTTGTGAATGTTATGACTATTATAAAGTAGTGCGTCGTTGAAATTACTGATTCTTTCATATGCTCGGAGAATTTGTCGTTCCCATAAGATGGTTTTTGGCATTTACGTATTTAGGGAACATTTGTAAGAACTCAAGTTTCCATGAGTTTGACTCGATAAGCAACGACCTCAATCGACTTCCATTCTAAAGGTAGTTTCATATAGCATTGGGCTATCAGGGTCGAATGGAAAAAGAGTGCCGTTAAATGCACGTTGCTTTTGTAAAACGAGAACTGCGAGAAGATGGAATCCCAAACAAATAGGAATTGTCATGTCATACTAATCTCTTATAAACAATTAAATATTTCAAAAATGAAATGCAATAGCGCCGTTCGATTAACAATTTTATAAACTATTTCGAAACGTGCGCTATACAGCCCGGGAAGATATATTGCAAAACAACAATTTTGACAAGAGATGCTAAATTATTACTAAATACCTAGTTTAATTGTAGCAAAATGTGAAATTTCGTAAACACTGATATTTGAACACTATTACTTCTCCAAAACTTCCCACTCCCAAACATTTTTCCGATCCTGGAGCCGCCTTCGCACACTTCATTTCTTCGAGTCAGTTTCGTAATTTTCGTTCACATACTAGAGTTGTTTTGCATTAAAATTAATTCAATTGATTCTTCGCAAGTAAATCTGAATTATGTGAAAAAATGTAATTAAACATTTTTTAAATCCACTAATTCTTTGGAAGTGCCGAATATATCTATGTCGTAATGTTTAATATTATCTTTACTGATAGATCTTTTGTAGGCGATCGAATGGCTAGCACTACGACGCAATGCGACTGCCCCGCCCCCTGTGCCTTCTGCGCCAATACTCTCAACCCTTGGGATGAACACACCTATCATAGGGAACGTTCATGCTAGAGATGATTGGGTGAAATCAAGGGGAAATCTAGCCTATCAGCTTCTCAGTCGATGGCGGTAGGTAGATAATGTTATTTTTTAATAGTTACTATGAAAGAACCAGATGGCGTTATCCTCGTTACAGCACAGCCAGAATGTGCAGAACGACTGGAACTTCAGAATTTGGCCGTGCTAATGTCTACGGCTGTACTACTGGCAATAAATAATTGCTGATGCTTCTATCCAAATATGAAATTATCTCAGTTTAGAACAACGTGAACAGGGAAGTTGCTTCATTGGCTTTGTGTATTTCTGATGAGAAATAATAGTTCATTCTTCTATCGAATTTTTTATTCATATGTTAACAACGGTGCACTAAACACTGAATAACACACTCACTCATTTGATATTATGAAATAAATAAACGCCTGTTCTTATATTCCTTTTATCCAAAAATATAGAGAAAAATATACAGAATTTTCAAACATTTATCATATTAATTAATTGATTACTACTGCTTACAATTAACTTAACCGACTTACATTGATACAAACAATTTTAAATACACATTAACATTGATAATAAACTAACTCTAGAATGCTTAGGCTTATGAGAAATCAACAAAAAATGACAATTATTATTGTTGAAATAAATACATTCAATGTCTAGCTGTTGATTAATTTAATGGAATAAAAAACCAGGGCTATTGTAAATTAAGTTTTGAAACATGCCCATTTCACATAACATCATAAAGTAGTCCAAATCAACCTTGTTTCTTTAATAACTATTATATCTCTGTAGAAGGTTGACTATTACACGTATAGTAATGTTGACAATATTAATGACATACTGTGCTGTTTGCTGTGCACAGGCAATGTTCAGATACGCTGTGCAAAATAGTTTACTAAAAACTAAATAACACACTCGCTCATGTGATATTATGAGCTAAATAAATGCCTGTTCTTATATTCTTTTCATCCAAAAATACAGGAAAATATAAAGAGAATTTTCAAACATTTATCTTAATTAAGGGAGTACTACTACTTACAATTAACTTAAGTACATTGATACAAACAATTTTAATTGATTGATTTTTTCCTGTTTCCGGACGCGTCAACTGCTTCGGTCATTAGTTCCGTTAGTGTAGTGCATGTTTTTTTTCGCGGGAGATGGCGGTGACCTTCCCCCGCTGGACGGTGTGATCCGGCGCCGACCTACCGTCGGCTACTGGGGTTTCCCTCTAACAAGGACTCTCCCACCGGCGGGGCACCGCCCCAGCCGGGACACGCTCTAAACTCCCGACCGATCTCCAGGAATATGTGGTAGTGTAGTGCATGTTAGTGTAAGTGTGTGTGTAAGGGGTGAGGATAGGACAAGGTAGAGGAAGGATAGATCGCGCGCGGTCCGTTTGGTAGGGTACTACTCCGGTATTCGCCTGGTGTTGATCGGAGAAACCACAGAAAACTACCGATCAGAGCAGCCGGCCGCTAGAATTCTCTTCCAGACAGTGACTGAATTCGACCTAGCTTGAAAGCTAGTGTCGAAAATCCTGCCGCCGTCAGGACTCGAACCTAGGACCTCCCGATCAGAGGCGCTGCAGTGACATCAGTTGATGCACTGAGCTACCGCTTCCGGTTGCCGGTACCGGTTACAACAACAATTTTAAATAGTGCCGCGAATATTGATAATAAAAATTTAACTTTAAAATATGTTCAATGCTTGATATTTATAACAAATCAATTTTAAAAACTGAAAGTCATTATTGTTGAAACAAACACATTCAATGCATAGCTGTTGATTGATTTAATGAATTAAAAAATCCCAGGGGTGTGTGACCGCTCTGCCTTTCCACTATAGTCACTAAAAAGCCTACAGCGGGTCATTCAAGTAACCTAGTAGTATTACTTGACCTGTGACTTGTTATGACAATGTCACACCAACAATTAGGAATAGTTTTATATGTCTTAACTGCCCTATAGGAGTGGGTTCGTCTTTTAACCTGCTTTTTGTAATACAAGAAACATAGGCAAGTTAATCTTTTAATTATGAACAGAGTTCTAGATATATTCTGTTGAATATTTGAATACAATTTTATCTTGTATTTACACATTGCATTGAAAATTCTATCACTTGCTTTACCTTTAGCAATTACGTGATTATCAAACAACTGCAGTTGCGTTGTAACACTCGCATAAACACTTTGCATAAAATTATATTACCCTTCACTTCACAAAAAACACAATAAAATACCTGTACACAAGACAATAATACATGCAAACACAAAGTACTGAAAAAGAATCACATACCAAAATACCCTTTACATACACTTTCAAAGAAATTGTCACTTGAATAGTGAATGAAATATATACAAAAAGTTGTTTCACTTTCACGTAGATTATTACTTTATACAATTTAGCCAGAAAAAAATGTCGTTATGCAATGAACGTACAATTAATAATAACTTACTAATTATTGGTTTTGAACGATTTGAAAACGATTAAACAATAAATTGAAAACACACACTAAAAGAACAAATATTATCGTTAATAGAAAAATGAAAAAAATAGGTTTTTAGAATTCTTTACATGAATTAGCTATCTGGCTTCCTTTTACGACTGCAATTTTGTAAAAGATTACGTTTAAATGATTTTAATTTAATTACTCTACTATCTACGTCTGTAAGTGAGGTGAATTCTGTCTCTAGAATAATTCTCCCGCCGATATCCCGGCATTCGAATGCCGATATCCCGCCATTTGAGGTAGTGTAGAGCATGTAAGTGTGTGAGTAAGGGGTAGAATAGGCCAAGGAATAGGAAGGAAAGATCGCGCGCGGTCTGTGGCCTATTTGTTGGGGTACTTCTTCGGCATTCGCCTGGTGTTGGTCGGAAAAAACACGGAAAACTACCCATTGGAGCAGCCAGCCGCTAGAATTCTCCTCCGAACAGCTGCTGAATTCGATCTAGCTGTGTAGCTAATGCCGAATCTCCTGCCACCGTGGAGCCTCGAACCCTAGGACCTCCCGGTCAAAGGCGCAGCAGTGCCATCGATTGACGCACTAGCCTCCTAAGCCGGTCCTAGAAGTGGAGTGATGGTGTGCCCCCAGAAACGCCGCAGGCCGCGGGCGCGCGGGCGCGGGCGCGGGCAGCGCTGCATGCGCTGTGGGAGCGCGCGAGGGTGCTGGACGCCGTGGCGCTGGTGGCCGCCGCCGAGGCCCCCGGGGCTTCCCCTGCGGACGGCCCCCCCACGCTGCGCTGGCGCCTGCTGGCCTTCACGTGGTGGCCCTACCGGCGCGCCTGCTCCTGGGCGCCGCACCGCGCGCTGGGCCTGCTCGCCGCCATCCCCCGCCCGACAGGTACGACCAGGCGACGAATCTAGGCAACACACTTGCCTAAACTGGTCAAGATGATCTACATGATATAATGTTATCTCTGGACAATTTTTAAGGACAATTAAACCATTAACTTCATATGCTTTCTTTCATAATATTTTTTTTATTACAAATAATACTTCTTGAACATTTTCAAGATGTTTCGGGATGAAATGTCTTCCCAAAATTTATTTGTAATAAAAAATATTATGAAAGAAAGTATATTAAGTGAATGTTTTGTCTTGGAAAATTAGTCAGAGAAAGCATTATATCAAGAGAATTGAAGACAAATACGAGACAAATATAAAATAAGTGTTAAAAACAATTACCACATATTTGTGTTCAAGTTCTTGTTTTCGATTTCAGCACGTCATACAACAATAAAGGGGGATTATGTCACAAACGGACTTTCGTCTGCTTGTGTGCAAGCCTCATCAATGCTTTTCAAGAAAAATCAAAAAATATTTATATAAAACAACCACTTATCACCATCTCAAATTTTGACCAACTCACTAGAAACATATTTAGAGTAATCAAATATGAAAGAGCATACATTACATAAGAACTCTGTAAGAGGTCACTTCTCTGAGAGGTTGGGACAAAAACGAGTTTTGATGTGATTTCTGTGCTCATGTGCTTATTCACAGTTCGTTTTATTGTCATGGGAGTAATATGCTACCATTGGCTATCTGGCATGCATTAAATGATCATCACGATTTGAATCGCAAATTATTAATGTAAAATGGTACCATCTCTTACAGCATGATTTTCATTACCTTATGAAGATCCTAAGGTGAGGGGTCGCAAGGTATGTTATACAGCTCTGGTTTGTTGGTGAGTGATGTGGAAGTGTTAATATTAAACATACTGACGTGTCAATGACACTGTTTTGCTCAAAGTAAAATAAAACAATTTATTGCATATAAACAGAAATTTACTGATAATCAGAATTGATTGAAGTATTGCAGTTATGTCACAAATTGTCCAATTTTGCACTTTATATCTGATCAGAAGTCAATTATTTTCGAATTATTCTAATAGAAATGTAATATCTCTACGTATATATTTCCGAAGAAGATGAAACACAGAAACGTATTGTGACAGACTAGCCTATGTAAAATGATCTTGCAGATCGTCTGAACGTATAGTAAAATCTGTGTGAGCCGGAATCGCTAGAGACTAAATAGTTTCTGATTTAGGGAGGTTTCTGTTTTATTCTGTATTGATTCTTTTGACACATTTGTGATATTATTTATAGTTCCGCGCTGAAACTTAGTAATGACATACCAACTTTATAATGATTAAAATTTACGCTCGTTTTACGCGTTTACAGCGTTTACGCCAATAAATGAAAAATTAATAAAAAACATCACATGTACACTACATTATTGCTGTTTCCAACATTCATCCAATATTTCCTGCTTTTTTACTTTTTCTAACTCATTTTTATGATGTCCCTGCAGTGCCTCTGACTGGGAGGTCTTAGGTTCGAGTCCCGGCTGCTCAAGATTTTCGACTCTAGCTATTCAGCTAGGTAGAATTTAGTCGCTGTCTGGAGGAAAATTGTAGCTGCCGGCTGCTTTGATCGGTGGTTTTCCGTGGTTTCTCCGATCAACACCAGGCGAATGCCGGAGCAGTACCCTGACAAACGGCCCACGGACCGCGCGCGATCTTTCCTTCCTCTTCCTCGTTCAATCCTCACCCCTTACATTCACACTTACATTAACTTCCACAACACTATCACACATGCCGGGAGCCTGGCCGGCAGCTTAGAGCTTGTCCCGGCAAGGTGCCCCGCTGTTTGGGGAAAACCCCGCTAGCCGTCGGTATATCTCACCGTCCAGCGGAGGAAGAACACCGCCTCCTCCCGAGAGAAAATATGCACTACACTTACGGGACTAATGACCATAGTAGTTGACGCGCTCGGCTTCACTAACAACCAACCAACCAAACTAACACATTTTTAATTACATATGATCTTTGGTGTTGAGAAACTCTGAAGTAGTACAGAAATATTAGCGCGTGCAGACTTTTCTAGCAGTAGAACAAATTGCATGACTTCGGAATAGGTATAGTTAGAGGGAATTGTTCCGTTTACGATATCCTCTCATGCCATCGTGTAATGTGTCTCTGGCCGAGGGTTACGTTTCTCGAGGCGACGGAGGGAGATGCGCAAAAAGGCGGCAAGAGTTCCTGCCCGGAGGCACTGACATGCTCAGAGTACGAAGGATGATATTTCTCCTACGCCAGCGGTCGACAAACCTCCAGAGCGCAGAGTGCATCAGAGGGAATTGTTCCTTCATACCTTCGCTTTCTGGACTTTTCGAGTGTCGAACGCGTTGGTAAACGCAAACATATTTAGGTCAGATTCTGAACAACATGTCTCGTCAAGTTAAATGAACAGGCCGAACATTGCATCCAGTGCCGATCTTTGCGTTCAGTGGCATGTCCCAGAGTATTCAACATTGAACTGCAGAAACATTCCATTAAGAATATGTCTCATCAAGACAGGCTGCCAAGTGCATATTCACAGGAATTTCGTTTTGTGAAGTTTTTCACTTGCATCTGCGCCTAAGATGCGGCTTGTCCCGGACAGACAAGTACAAAAGTACATGGTGTCGCACGAAATGAGTCACCATGCTTCTTAGATAATTTATGAGTCGTACTGGATATCCCGTTAAGCATTTCAACAGAAAGAGCTTGGAGAAACAAATGAGTAAAGAAATAATGCGTAATTTCGGAAGACTGACGACGCAGCAGCACGAAATAAGTCTTCATTTTCTTGTTAAATCAAAACTTTATTGTTAACACAAACTCAAAGGAACTTATACAACAATGGAAAACACTCTTTGGAGAATTGTTCTAACGCATCACATGCCCAAAACGTCCATCATTTTGATTTATAACTTCCTGCAAACTAACACAAGTCTTTTGTGATGCTTCAAGAAGAATTCTTCTGTGCTACATTAACTCTTGTGAGCGTTTTGGTAATTTCTTCCCTTTAGGTACTCTCTCCAAAGAAATAAGTCACATGGATTGAGATCTGAACTATTGGGTGGCCGAAATTGTCCGTCATTGAAACGACCTGGAAACCTAAATGAAATGATCCACATGTCGAAAAGCTCGCGTAAGGTATCCAAATTATACAGCCTATGGTTAGTTCTCTTAAAAGGGACCCAGTGTGTGTGAAACTTGTCGAAAACGCCTTTGAGTCGCAACAAGACTTTTCGTTTCATGGAATAGAAACACAGTCGCCGTTCGCTGCTGCGTTGTTAGTCTTCTTTGCCGATCATTGTTACATAAACTAGTCTCCTAAAGGCGGTATCGTGAATTACGCGTTATTTCGTAACTCATTTGTTTCTCCAAGCTCTACTGCTACTGCTGATGAGATGCTCAACGGGTATCTAGTGTATAAATTATGTAAGAAGCATTTTTTAAATTTTTTTTTATTTTCAATACTGCTAATTTACAATCTGTTCACTTGGAGCAATTAGTAAATGGTATACAAGACGTAAGTAACTATTAAGTGAATCTAAAGGGTAAATCTAAAATATGTTCACGCTTTAGTCTATACACATGTTCACTGATGTCTAACATGTTCGCTGATTGTCGGCTCGGTTGGTAGCTCAGTCTAGTCTGATGCCTCTTACTTCCCTCGGTGATAGTCTCTGCCATAGTTGAGATGTTCAAATCTTTTTACAAATTACTGTTGGTTAGGAACCACGGCGCGTTGCATAAATATCTCAATGTTTTTGTTTCGAATCTTCTCAGGATCTCCAGGTTTAATTTGCTGCCAGTACCCCGTAGTTCTATGCCGTAAGTTCATGTTG
Organism: Teleogryllus occipitalis; assembly: GCA_011170035.1. Classification (NCBI taxonomy): domain Eukaryota; kingdom Metazoa; phylum Arthropoda; class Insecta; order Orthoptera; family Gryllidae; genus Teleogryllus; species Teleogryllus occipitalis. The sequence continues at coordinate 17,845 of BLKR01001102.1, forward strand.
CTTTGATTATTGCTTTGTTCAGTAATATTTTCTTGTATAAGGAGAGCGTAGATCTTCGATTAAGTAGCCATGATAATTTGCTTACTTTCATTTGTGATGTAAGAAATAAATGGTGACTCATTTCGTGTGCCATCTTGTAGATAATCGGAAGTAATGCAACGTTAGACAACATCCGCCCTTGTCCCGGCTTGGGCAGTGCCTGCTGTAGCCGCGTCGCCCGGCACACCCTCCTTGCAATGTGTGGCAGATGCATAGAACGGCCCAGACGAAATCCATAGGTGTAGTTATCTGGAAAGTATATTCAAACAATGTAAATTAAAATCTCTGAATTTTTGAAAATTGCAAAAGCAAATGATAAACTTTTTTTAAGCGTCAAGAAAGTTGAGCTTTGCCATGATGCTGGTGGGGGAGTGTAAACTCTCCCTCTCTGAGTTCGGATCTCGACGTGCAGAAAAATGTTTGATGACTGTAAGCATTTCTTAGATTCATCTAGTATAAAAATATTGAGTTACAAATATTGCGAAAAAGACTGTTGTTGCACCACTAGTTTTATCGAAAAATCACCGATTTCTATCGCAGCATTACAATACTCCCCCGTTAGTACGTAATCACGCAATAAAGTGTGAAAGTATAAATTAAATAAATAAAATCCGCACGCAGCCGGTAGGACTCGAACCTACGCTCCCAGAGGGAATCTGATTTCTAGTCAGACGCCTTAACCACTCGGCCACGACTGCTGGTAGCAGCTACTATCTAACCATTGAAATAAAAGAACTTAACATAAATTGATGTACCCAAAAATCCTTATCAATGTTTAAAACTCGCAATACCACACGCGATCACAAACATATTGTTGGCGCACGCTAATTATGTGCCATAGACATTCCCGAAGAAGGATACGCACGTGCATATCACGCAGTTATATCAAAGGGTAGAATGAACGATTACACGAACAAGCAGCCGTGGCCGAGTGGTTAAGGCGTCTGACTAGAAATCAGATTCCCTCTGGGAGCGTAGGTTCGAGTCCTACCGGCTGCGCGTTATTTTTTGTTTCTCAAACCGTCTTTGTGAGTGTCATACTTATGCGTTCATTGGTTGGTTGGTGATTCTGGGAGCGACAACAGCTTAGGTCATTGCTCCCATATGTGCAGTGCATGTTTTTTCCCTCGAACGTTAGCGGTGATCTTCCCCCGCTGGATGGCGAGATCCGGTGCCGACCTAACGTCGGCTATCGCAGTTTCCTTCTAACTAGGACTCTCCCACCAGCGAGGCACCGCCCCAGCCGGGACAATCTCTTAGCTCCTGACCGGTCTCCCGGAATATGTGGTAACGTAGTGCATGTTAGTGTAAGTGTGTGTGTGTGTGTGTGTGTGTGTGTAAGGGGAGAGGATAGGACAAGGAAGAGGAAAGTAAGATCGCGCGCGGTCCGTGGCCCGTTTATTAGGGTGCTGCTTCGGCATTCGCCTGGTGTTCATCAGAGAAACCACGGAAAACTACCAATCAGAGCAGCCGGCAGCTACAATTTGCCTCCAGACAGCAACTGAACTCTACCTAGCTGAAAAGCTAGAGTCGAAAATCGCAGTCGGGACTCGAACCTAAGACCTCCCGGTCAGAGGCGCTGCAGGGACATCATAAAAATGTGTTTGAAAAAGTAAAAAAGCAGGAAGTATTGGATGAATGTTGGTAAGCTAGTATCGAAAATCTTGCCGCCGTCAATGTGTTCATGATCTTGTGGATCACTTAAGTCCAAACCGAACTGAGCTTCTCCATTATCTTTATTAATGTCATCATGCTGTTAATCACATCTGCAAATATTAACTATTTCTCTATTCATCAGTGCAAATCATCGTATATTATTACATTTCAGTATTGATAAATTACACAGATCTCAAGAAATAATTTAGTCAGCTGTTTCGCTTCAGTTGACTGATTCTTACGTTTTGTAGTGCTCTGATTCCAGGAATGTCAATCGTTTTGACCTGGGATGACAAGTTTTCAAACAAACGTCGAAATCATCGTGTAAAAATCTCATAACGCAAATATTTTATTTACATAAAAATATTAACCCATTTGCACAGGTGATGACAAAATTAACATCACACTCAACAAAATTGCTTATGAGATCGTTTTTCTTAACTCCGAACATCCTTTTGAGCTTTTCTTCTTGCAGGTGGTTTCCGGAAGATGCATGTAGTCCCCCAGTAGACCCATTATTGTAACACTCGTAACATTTCCCTACATAGCTTCTTTCCATTTATTTATATCTTGGTGGAAATCCTTATTCCCCTTGCTCTTCACTCACTGATCCCAAATTATCAGACAAATTGTCAAAGTGTTAGTTGAGAAAATGGAATTTTGAGCTCATGGAGAAACCAAGCTTTCGGAATGCTTTCATTGAGGAACATTGTTTCCGCCATTCCCTGATTTGGGTCCTTTTGGTTTACCAAAAAGGTTTTTATGGCCACAGTAAAGGCAACTCAAACTTCTTTTTGAGTTGGAGTCATTGAACTGTTAAAGTCCGCGTCGGATATGCGTTTACCGCCCCGACCGGCCGGACAACCACATCCTCTTTCAGTTTTACCTCCGATAAACCTGACAACTTGGATCTCAGTTACTTAAAGCATTCGCTGTCGTAGGTAAGTGCTTTAAAAATTGCTATATTATTCCTAATCTTATATGTATATGTGGCAATAAACCTTTTTCACGGGGTACCAATGTTTCCCTGAGGACATTCTTTTCACCAACGACTAGGTCGGTAGCTTTCCGTGGTTTCTCCGATCAACACCAGGCGAATGGCGGAGTAGTACCTTACCAAACGGGCCACGGACCGCGCGCGATCTGTCCTTCCTCTTCCTTGTCCTATCCTCTCCCCTTACACACACACTTACACTAACATGCACTACACTACCACATATTCCGGGAGACCGGTCGGGAGCTTAGAGCTTGTCCCGGCTGGGGCGGTGCCCCGCTGGTGGGAGAGTCTTGGTTAGGGGGAAACCCCACTAGCCGACGGTAGGTCGGCGCCGGATCTCGTCATCCAGCGGAGGAAGATCACCGCCATCTCCCAAAAAAAACATGCACTACACTAACGGGACTAATGACCACAGACGTTGACGCGCCCGGAAACACGAAAAAATCAATCAATCAACCAACGACTAGGCTTCTTGGAAGGTGGCCAAATTTTGGTTCCAGTAATTTTGTCGGTCTCCACTGCCCCATAAATGTAGACAACAAGGGTATTTGGTGAAACGCTTACTCACTTTGAGGAGCCCAAACTTTATCTTGGTCACAAGGTTCTTATTTAAAATAAACGAAATAAGTTTTCTTAACTAACACCGTAATATTGAACTTCTGCATTTTCACCATGAATTCTTCACAAATGAAGCAGAAACTGTCAGGCAAATTTATACATTTTCTTGAGGGTATTGAATTAATTTTGAATCATACAGGCAATAGCTGGATGACGACTGAAATTATATAAAAGATTGTGGAGGAATCCGAGAACCAGTTAATGCATGCATGAATATGTGGCACGTCTCAGCAACCACATTCAGCAATACAGTGATTCCCATCAAGACCTATATATATATATATATATATATATATATATATATATATATATATATATATATATATATATATATATAATGACAGTAAAAATAAATTTGTTTTCCCATGTTCAATGTTTTTTCCCCAAGGGTAATGAATTTGAAATTTAGCGATATTTAGCTACCTGTTTGACCGCGATACACTTCGGTTGTGAAAAAACTGATGTTCCAGGAAGAAATGGTGGTCATTTTGGAATTCTGCGCACCCAAAAACTTAAGAATCAAATAAAATTACAAAAGCAGCTTTTTGGCTGCAGACCTGTGTTATGTATGAACATGATGGTTCATTGGCGTATTGATGAACGAGAGAACGTGTAAATGGGCGCAATGTCAATTAATATTTTCAACGTCAAAATATATTATGTAATATTTGTTTACATTTTCATATAAATTTGAAAAATTATAAATACTGTACTTTAAATGATCTTGTTGTGCACAATTCTTTAAGAAGCTGGGATTTGCTTCCTCTCTCCTGAACGTTAGTATTATGTTCAGGAAACAAACATAGAATACGAATCGACAACAGTTTATTCGCCACACTCTGAGTCTACTCGCCAGTTACAAAGTAGCCGACGTACTAAATCCCTTGGCATGACGCACCTCCCCTGCAACAACATACAACAACCGTCTCGGCATTATACGTTGGCAGAAGACCCATGTTCTTCCCATGAGCACTCGCCTGTGAATCGGTGGGTGTATAATTCTGACTTCTTGGCTGTCCGGGTGACGCCGTAGTGGGCTGAGAGGCCGACGTTTCGCCTGACATGTCGCAGGCTTCCTCAGGGCATTGCCATCGCGATGCAGAGCAATAGAGTACACGAGAGAGTTAAGCGGCCTGCGCCGCGGGGCGCTCTTCCGCCATGGTGGTTGAGGTGGTTTTGTAGTTTTGGAGTGCGGGAGGCTTTACGCCGCTCGCGGTTGCGGGCGGCGACGCGGCCCCTGTAGTGGTGGTTGCGTTTCCGCAGGCGCTGTAACAGCGGAGCTTGCAGTTGCGGTTTCGAATAAAACGAAGTTTTGAGGGTAGTTTAGAGGGATAGTGGAAGAGAGTGGTGTTTAGTTATTCATTAAAGTTTTTTATTAAAGTTTGCGGATAATCCGCGTCGGGTGTTTTTTGATTATGGAGGTCGGAGAAATCGTACATCAGTCGGGAGTTTTTTTCGGCCGTTGTCGGATTGCTTTGCGTAGTATTGTAAGTATTGTTGGAAGAGTGGAGTAGAAGCGTTTGTTGAAAAGATTTTATCTATTGCGTTTTTGGCTGTTTCGAGTAAGTAAGTCTGAATGTCGGGGAGATTGTTTTTTGTCCTTACGTCTTTATAGGCGGTTCCGAGTTCGGGGCGAAATGCGACCCGGATGGAACGGTTTTCTGCTGTTTGCAGTTTTTTAGTGCTAGATTTGGTAGCAGTCGCCCATGATTCGCAGGCGTACGTTCCTGCACTTCTGATACAGGCTTTGTAGAGGAGAATTTTTGTTTTGTTGCGGAGGTTTTTGGCTCTTAATAGAGGTGCTGTACGAGCTATTCGGGAGCCCATATTCTGTGCGGCTTTAACGCATTGCTGCTTCCACGTGAGTTTCTCGTCGAAGGTGACGCCGAGGTAGTTTATGTTGGCCCGCCACGGTATTCTGAACCCGTTTATTTCGATCGGGAGGGGCTTTTCTTTCCGACTTCACTTAAAGATGATGGCTTGGCACTTTTGTAAGTTTATAGAGAGCCCGTTTAAAGTGCACCAGTGGTAGAGGGAGTTTGCGGCAAATTGAAGGCGCTTAATGGCGTGGGGTAGGCGCGCCGCTTTCGAGGTAAAGGCCACGTCGTCGGCGTAGAAGTATTCATTGACAAGAGGGAAGGTGGGAAGGTCGTGAATGAATAGAGTGAAGAGAATCGGAGAGAGCACGGCTCCTTGTGGGACGCCAGCGAGGATATGCTTTTTGCTAGAAATGTGGGATTGATAGCGGATTTGGAAAGTTCTATTGCGGAGGTAGCTTTTGAGAAGAAGATAGAGGTGTTTAGGAAGGAGATTGCTGCATTTCTCGAGTAGAAGGCGGTGATTGACTTTATCAAAAGCGGAGGAGAAATCAAAGAAAAGTGCGGGAAGTGCGCATGAAAGGGAGAGTGTGGAAGATGCTTCCATGGCCAGACGAAATGCTTGTAGTGCCGACGAGCGACCTTTTCTGAAGCCGAACTGAGTGCCACGGATGGTGCTGTTCGCGTCTAGATGCGCTCCAATTTTGGGTAGAAGAAGGCGTTCGAAAGTTTTCGCAGTTTGTGAAAGTAGGCTAATTGGACGGTAGTTTTTGGGGTCTCTGTGATTTTTTCCGGGTTTGTTTATTAGAATTACGGTGGCGTGCTTCCATATTTCAGGGAAGTAGCTTGTGGAGATGCAGGCGTTAAAAATTTGAAGCAGCATTTTTATGGCGCAACGGGGGAGGTTTTTGAGCATTTTGGAGTTGATTTTGTCCGGTCCGCTAGCTTTTCTCTCATTTAGATGGTGAAAGGCGTCCGTTAGTTCTTCGGTGAAGAATTCGTTAGTGAGGCTACCGATATCTACCGTTTCGCCGTCGTCTTCTTGTCTAATGTCGTCGGTTGGCACGTATATTTGATTTATTTTCATGTAGCTTCTTATGGGGGTGGGGGTGAATGTCTCTTCTAGTACACTTGCGAATCTTTCGGCTTTCCTAGCTGGGTCGTACGTTGTTGTGTTATTGGCTGTGTCACGTAGTCCGGCCACGGGTTCTTGCGGTTTTCGTAAGGTTTTTTGGAGTTTCCAAATGTCGGTTCTGTCTTTGATGTCAGCTGTTTTGATGAAATTGTCCCATGCCTCTGCTCTGTGGGCGCATAAGAGGCGGGATACGTGTCGTCTGATGCGCTGAAAGGCGGCTTTGTCGTCAGCGTCTCGGGGCGCGTAGAATTTTCTCTGCACTCGTCTCCTGGCTTGAATCTGGGATATTAAATAGTGAGGTAGAGCGTTGTTTCTGTTGGTTTCTATTTTGTCCGTGAAGCGGTGGTAGGCCGAGCGAAGTTGGTAGTTGAATTTCTCTACTGCTCGGTCGATTTCGGAAGATGTGGCAGGGCCGCGGTCGTAGGAGTGGAGTTTGTGGGCTAGTCTGTTGCGGTATTCTTTCCAGTTGGTGTTGAATTTAGTTGTGGAAATTGAGTAGGGATATGCGCCAAGGTATATTGCGGAAATGATTGGTAGATGGTCAGATTGCAATTCGGGGAGTGGGTTGGGAACTGAAGGGTGAAGAGAGGCAGAGTGAATGAATAAATCTAAAATGTCGTGAGGTACGTCGTTTAGGAGGTGAGTAGGGCGGGAAGGGGTGAGAATGATGAGAGTAGTGGAGGAGAGAAGATAGTGGTGAAGGAGATCGCCTGCTTGCGAGTTGCGTCTGCAGCCCCATTCGACGCGTTTCGCATTGAGGTCGCCTGCGAGAAGAATTGTTTCGCCGAGAGAGACGAGCGCAGTTATGTCGTCGGTTATAAATTGCCGACAAGGGCTACGGTAGGCGAAGATGAAGGTGACGGGACCCGTTGCGGTACCAACTTCAACTATTGTGGCCTCAGTAGTTTGTATGACAGGCGTGTTAATGCGCGTGTGTGGGAGGGCGCGCCTGATTGCAATTGCCGTCCCGCCACCTCGGCCTGTGGGTCGATCGTCGCGGTAGATATGGAAACCTCGAAGTGAGATGTGTCGGCTTGATGTTAGGAAGGTTTCTTGAATGAGTAGAATGGCCATGGAATAATCGTCACAGAATTTTTCGATTGCGGATTTGCTAGCGGACACGGATCCCCCTGCGTTCCAGGACGCGATGTGGTAGAGCCGGTTTTGCGGAGGAGGCATTTAAAATAGAGAGGCAACGGCTTGTACTGCAGTGAGTACTTTGGTGAGCGTGTCACCTGGCCCTTTTAGGATGGTTAGAGCGGATTTTACACCGGAAATTATTTTCTGGAGGTTGAACTCTTTCAGAAGAGCGATTAGTTCGCTAATTCCCGAGAGAGCGCCTGGCGCGCTGCTACCCGCAGTGCTCTCTGTCATGCGGGTTGCTTTTGCCAGGGGAACGTAGCGCCTAGCGGAGCGGTCGCTTTTAAGTTTGGGAAATCCTGCGCGTTGTTTTGTGGTACTGCGCGGAAGGCGGCTGTAGCGGCGCGGAGTTATTTTGCTTCCTGAATTTTTTCAGCATGTTACGCCGGGATTCTAAAGCATTGAGATATACAGGGCAACCTTTAAAATTAGCGGGATGCTCCTCCTCGCAGTTGGCGCATTTAGGTTTGCTGTGGGTTTTGTCCGCTTTGCAGTCGGAAGTAGCGTGGTTTCCGGCGCAGCCCATGCAGCGGGCTGGGCGGTGGCACCCGTTTTTGGTGTGCCCCCATAGCAGGCAGGAGTGCGCTGCGGGATCCTATCTTTTTCGCGGGGTTCTTCAAGGTAAACTCTGCATTGGAGGATGTATTTAATGCTGCGGATATCCGTCAGCTGGTTTTAGTTTACTTCGAGCTGGTATATACCTAGTGAGGGCCTAACTTGCGTTTTAATTCACCGACGTGGTGAACTACAATGTTTTTTTCTGTTAGTTCTGCTTTGATGTCTTCGCAGTTTACATTGCGGTCTAGGCCGCGGATCATTAGGCGGTGGCGTCTTTCCGGGGTGGCGCGGTGGAAATGATATGCGCACATGGCATCCGAGTCGGATTTGGCGGTGCGGTGAGGCTCGTGCTTCGTCCTCAGTATGGCTGCGGTGGTGCTAAACACGCATTACGCAGCAGCGACTGGTGGCGCAAGGAGAATTTGTATGCTCTTTTTAGTTTGCTCTTTTGAAAATATCTCCGAGCGACGACCAGCTGCACTGACTGCAGAAGCGTGTGTAGGCGAGCGGGCGCGTTAGTGCGGGGGCGGGCGGAGACCGTACGCTAGCGCGGCGGGCGCTGCGGCGCGGCTATGACACTACGCGAATCGCGGAGGGAGCGGGCGGTGCTGCGACCTCACGACGCGTTCTATGTGCGGGGGCGGAGGGAACGCGAGATGCGTCAACCTCAAACGCCCACGCACTGATGAATGAATGAGCCATCGCGATGTTGTGCGTCGGGTGGTATATGTTGTCCGGTCTGGGTGGCCGGGGGTGGTGAGTGCGCCGTAATTGGCGGAGGGGTCGCTCTGATTGGCTGGCGGTCTGTGCCAACCCTGGCCTCGCGCCAAGCGTCCTCGTGGTCAGACGGTGTGGGGCAGCGCCCTCGCAGCCGCGGATTGGTGGAATTAGTGATTTCCAGGCCGGGTTAAGGTTGATCCCGGCGTCCGCGTTGATGTTATGCGGCCGTCTATTAATTTCTAAAGCCTATTAATTCCTATGGGTCGCCATGGATCCGGTGTCAATCAGAGCCTTTACTCGTAGGCCTCCGCAGTACACTTCTATCTCTGGGCAGCGATACGGATAACTGCCGGTATTCGCCGAATTCTTCACGACGGCATCCGCCACCCACAGCAATCATCGGAACCACGTCATAATCAGGGAAGTTCTTGTTCGATGCGGGGGTCCCTGCTCACATCGAACAGCGACCGTTTCCCGCTGTTGAAGCTAAACATTGCTCGTTGTTTATTTGAGAACTTTCATTTTCTCCTACTTCTTTATTCTTTTTCTTATTTTGACTGTAAATCTTGTTCATCTTGCCCTTTTCTTCCACCTCTGATACATCGCCTCTTGTTTCTTTTCGTCGGTTGTCATCTTGCATGCTTCTATTTTCCTTTTTCGTATCCGGTTCTCCTTTCTTTATCGAAGATTTTTCCTCGCCTCCCCCGCATGTTACGATCGCATTGGTAGACGGACTGAACCTAATGTTCTTCGCCATGTCATCTGCCGTAATGTCATAATTGCTGAGCAAACGTTGGAAAGATTCGATATCCTTAGGTGCAATACTTCTGATCAGATTTTGGATACCGTACGGAAAATTCCTTGTTAATAAACAAATTATTTTCATATCCTCCATCGGCGGTGAGCAGAGTTTCAACGCGGCAATTTTACTCGCGGCGTAGTCTCGCATGCTTCCTACTGAAGGTTTATAAAAAGAATTCATAATAGTCACGTTATGATTCAACTGTATTTCTTCGCTCCAGTACCGTTTTAAAAACTTTTCTTTAAATTCTTGGATAGTTTGTGGAAATGGGCACAAAGTATCCAACCAAGTTCTCGCGTGATTTTGCAAGATTTGGTACAGTAAGTGAGTTTTGTACTGTTCCGACAATCTACTCAACGTCATGAAACTATCCAAAGATTTTAAAAATGAACACAGGTTTTTCCCTGGTGATCCAGAGAACTTGAGGGTTGCTGGCACATTTATGTTGAGCGGATGCATTGATCTACATTCACCGGTAAAGTTTTCACGGATTCTCGCAACGCTTCGAACCTCGCGTTCACTTCGTCCTGACCTTGCGCTCCCTCCATTACTCGGTTTGCAAATACTTCGAGCTCTTTATTTACTTTCGTGCTGTGTTGCACGAGCTTCCACGAAGTCGGTAATAGAATTGACTTTCGAGTTTAATTCATTGCATCGACTTTTTACGATTTTAATTTCTTCCTCTTGTTCTGCTAACTTTCCTTTGACCTCGCGTTGCAACTCGCACTCCCAAACATCTTGCGCTTTCTGAAGGGCTTCGACTTTGTCGTTTTACCACATCATTTTCGATATCAGTGTCGCAACTTACATTTGGTTTTCTTGCTTTAATTTAATTCCTAATGCTTGGTTTTCTTGTTTTAATTTTGTAGCTAATGTGTCTTGCTGTTCCCTCAATTCTGCAGCTAAAGATTGGTTCTGTTCTAAATTTTGCCTCTGAATGAGATCTATCTTATTTGAAATGGCCTACTGAAATCTCCTAACAGTGCTCGCATCAAATTTAGCATAGGATCGTTCGGATTCACGACATGTGATTCGACGTCCAGCATGTCCGGTGACGATTCTACATTTTCTGTCCCGCGAGCGGATTCTGTCGGCGTTCCTTCTTCTACTGGCCTTATATCAGCTTCGCGGTCTTGTACCCCTCGCCATGATCCGAACCACTGCTTGCCGCATCTGCCCCTACTAACCCCCTAGCTTCCATGAATCTATCAGCTATGATGCGATGCTGAGTACCCGTTTACATAAATTATTTACAAAAGAAATAGTTGATGTACACGAAATACCCTAACACACAACACACTGAATATTTTCTATACTTGTTGACAAAAAACATACAAATCGGAAATATAACCCTGCTGAAATAAAAAAGCAAAAACACAATATGTACACCACAAGAAAATTCAACACTGTACCAAACATTTTAAAACATAACAGTTGCACTGCTCAACTTTGTATTTTTCTTTCTATTAGCTTTAATTCGTAGCTTGGTGTGGTTTCCTTTTTCTCTTTTGCAATTACCAATACTAAATTTCCTGCACGGGAATTTGGAACCCTCAAAATCGTGAGCACAATATTTACAGCTTAATGAGCAAATAATATTCACACAATGAGTAAATTCCTTGACTGTGCTCAGCGTGAGTAACAATCACACACGCGTCTAACATAATTTCTTATCGGGTTCCTGTTCGGACGCCATTAAATGCGACGAAACACGTCGTCGTATTTCGCGACGCGCCGTGCATTCACCAACTGACGACGTCTTCTCCGCCGCTCTGTCGCCGGGCCCTACCAGTTGTTTATTCAAATTGAAAGTATTTCTTTCCCAGGAAAACCTGCTTGGAGTATGACTGAGGAAACCCATACATATTAACAACAAGCGCTACTATAAGCTTTAGAACACTTCATTAATAAAAACTTCGACGATACAAAATTTGTACAAAACTTTAACACACAAACCTCTGCTCTGCGTGCTTTCACAAGTATTGCACAAGCAATCATTAGGTTCCTAATGTAAAATCTCAAAAAGTACTGCGGATTTTATTGTTAATAATTCTGCGATCAGAATCTAATGTCTGAAGCTACTGATTTCAAATTTCATTAACCCATCATACAATGCACTCCTACGCAACCAGCTGGCGCGGAAATAATCGTACTATTGGCCATCCTAACTTTCTAATTACACTTTCTATTACCTTACATTATTTAACTTAGTTTACACTTTCTCTATATGAATTTTTATCAAGTAACAAGGCAGATTAGTGATGCCTTCACCCACAAAATGAAATTTAACACAATCTCAAATGCAAATTTTACAAGAGGGCATCGAATTTCTTTTACAGAAAAGCAAATTATCTCAGAATTCTGTGGATTTACGGGTAGTCACTATCCTCCCACGGCTCTCGGCGGCGTGTACCTTAGGGTTCAGCTTTTGCTGCAAGCGGCGTGCCCGCAGGGTGGAAGCCGGGGTGGATGACCTCGTGGGGTCCGCTCGGGGACTGAAGGCAGCAGTTTGCCTCCCTTGCACGGAAGCGGTGTCGCTGGCGGCGACCTTGGGCGGCAGGCAGCATCTTCCCGGCGAAGCTCTCCTCGCGATGATCCAAACCTCCTTCCCCCTTCTCGGATGCGTGCGGCGTCGAGTTTTACTCACGTTCCAAAATGTCCTTGATAAATTTATAAACTTAATTGACTTCTTCTTTGCTACAGGTTCTAGTAGACGGCTCTTTCTGGCGGCGTTCGGCTCGGATCCGCGATTTGACATTTTTTTGATGGTGCAGCTCACGTTTACGTAATTGTAGATGAAACGAGCTTGTGAGTTTTTACTCCGCTCTAACTCGAGTCTATTGAATTTACTAGTCAGTGTTAGGTCGGTCTTTGTGCGACAATTACCTTTTAACTTTTCGAAGCTCGCGCACGACATTTAACTGCACTGCTTCGGGAAAAACAAATTATTCCACGGAATACAAAGTACGTTTCCACCCTTAAATGTCATAGCCAAATACTTTCGCCTTGCCTCCACGACGAATTTTGAGAAAAAATTAATCGACTTGCCCCTGCGACGGTTTTCAGAAGAATGTTCGCTTACGCGACCTGCCGAGGTGATGGTTTTCGGACACCTCGCATGACCGATGCCGGCCAATGGCAATTTTAGGTCTTATCGGCCTTCTCCTCATTGGCTGACATCTTTTCGGTCGCGGGTTTACACACAACCGTCGCTGCGCGTCATCCCTTGACGACATCAGCGCGGCTTTTAAATGTTGTGATGGCGACACTGGGGTTGTAGCCATTTCTCAATTGACCCATGAGAGAAATGGACCAAGTCCGTTTCGTCTCAGTATAAAGTTTTACAATAAATGTACATATTTTTTCATCAATTGTATATTCATTGAATGTTAGATTACGACGAAAATATTACAAAAGTGATCTATAGTATATTCTATTAATCCAATTAAATTGGTGCAGTAGACTCGGGGGCCCATGAGTCATTAACGACGGAGTGTCCACGGCTCGTTGGCAGAAATTTTCTCGTCTTCGCATCCTTCCTTCATTCAAAAATTGTCACCAAACTTACTGTTAGGTGCAGTCCGTAACGCTAAATAATTCTGACTTCAATTATAATAAAGTTTAATATATGCTACCCGTAACACAAAATTCATATAGTTCGATGTTATTGCTTTATAATTCATTTTTACTTATTGTAAATAGGGGATATGATCGCAAGCGTAACATAATTATTTGGGAAGGCTTCAAGCGCGCGTTACAGGGGGGAGAGGGTGTATTCAAAATACTCGAAATTTGCGTTACGTAATTATGGGCAGCCCCAACGAACATTGAAGCCTTCCACGCCTGACTTGTGACGGTGCTCCTGCAGGCGCCGACGCCCCAAGAAAGGGCCTCTTCCCGGACAAGGTGCCCCTGGACTTCGGCGGCTGCCCTTTGCGCGTCATAGCGATCGCCGTGGAGCCGTGGGTGATGGCGCCGCTGACAGTGCCGGGCGCCGCCGCCACCGCGCCTACGCCAGCCCCGTTCACGGACGGACTAGACGTGCTCCTGCTGGAAGTGGTGAGCCAGCACCTCAACATGCGCCTTCGCTTCCAGGAAACCCTTGCCAATGGCACGCTCATCAACCGCGTCCAGAACAAGTGAGTGCCTGCTAAAGAGCACCTAGCGCAGAGTATTGAAATACTCAACGTTCTCAGATATTTCATTTAAGAAGTATTTTGTCAGTATCTTGCATGTTGACAATTGCATGACATGTCTGCATGACATTACATGACAATTGCATGACACTTCTGGCAACTTAAATTAGCACTTTCGATTTTTCAAAGAATAGAAAGGAAACAATCTTGGTCAACCATGACCTGGAGTATCACTATTTTGTGTCATGTTAATTACGATAGGTGACTTACGAAATACGCATTTCAACGTCGCTAGTACTATCCGCTAACTGACTAGTGAGGAAGAAACTAGCGTCGTGGGAATTTATAAGTAGTCATTAGTTTAAATATTAAGCAAATTACTTAGTATTAAATTAAAAAGATAGCAAAGAGGAAAATAGCAGGAACAAATTGTATTGATTACGACTCTTCAGAGGCGTACATTTAAGAACTGTGCCGCATGCAGCAAGTGGCTTGTACTTTCCCACAAGGAACAGCTGATGCCTCAGCCTCAAATCTAAGGGAAAATGGCAGCCCTTCTTGGCGGATCGGGCCGTGATCTTCAACGCAAAGTACCTCAGACGAGACGTTAAAAATTGTTTGTCAACTTACGCGCACTTCTGGTTCCGAGAAAACATGTTCAGGTCACATTTATTAAATGCTTATTGTCATAAAATTCACAATATTTCAAACTCATAAGTCTTCTTATGTTATTATCATAATCAGAGATTTAATTGCCTTAGGATTTACTGTTAAAATAAAATCGTAACATTATTTCGAGAATAAGTTTTTAAAATTCAGATTTGTAATAATTTTTTTTCAAAACTGTATTAGGGAGGAAATTTTACCACAAAAATAGAATAATTTTTATTTGAAAAATATTTAAACATAAAAGGCATTAAAAATTAAAGTATAGTGTTTCTTGCGTCTTCTTATAACTTCAATATTGAAGATAGATTTTTCTCCTAATGAATCTACAATTTTTCAATATTAGATCTTTAGATCTGATTTTCATTTAAACCACGGAATTTTCAAAAATTACAGTTAAACTACAGTTAAATTACAGTTCAACTCTCTCCGAAGAGTCGGGAACGTTCGTAAGAGTATTCGAATCCAGTTGAGTTCGAATCTCAGTGTGAACAAAAATTTTCTGTTTAGAAACACATTTACGGGTTCAGTAGTATTATAATATACAAATAATGTGGGAAAGTACATGCTTTTGTAGCACTTCGAGTTTTGTTAAGTGTAGAAATATGTTTAGAAAGTAGGTTATTTTTTTAATAAATTATTAATTAACACAGCTCACAAGATGGTAGATATATAAAATAAAAGACGTCCTTGGCTGCAAAATAAACGGTTCTTCTCAGAACAAAGCCATTCTCTTACAATGGCTGTTACATGGAAAGTTTCGAGGAATATGACTATTCCTGTACGCCTTGGTGTACAAACGTAACACTTGGTGTCAAAAATGTTCTCTCGTGTGTTATATTCATAAAGCCTGTTTTACATGGTCATTTATTCATCATTCTTCATCGGTACAGAAAAGTGACGGACGGAAAAAAGACGGCAAATAATTTGTACAGAAAATTTACACATGCTTCATTTTCGGCACAGATTCCATCCAGTTTGACTACCACGCTCCTGGAGTTATTTTCGGTATTGGCTCTGGTTTGCAATGCGATTTGTTCCTTTTGTACTACTGTATCGAGAGCGTTTTAGGGTACTGAATTGTAATGTGAAGAGATTTTCTAGTGAGAAATAAAACATGTCCCGTGTTCTAATGTCTCGTGCTCAGTCCTAAAAAAATTTAACTTAACTGTTTCCAAGTTCAGCTCTTTGATCTTCAGAGCACTTTGCGGAGCCCAGAGGAAATACTTTCATCGCCATTACATGCAGAAAACCAAATGACAGTGTAAAACGATGAATGACGTTCGTCCAGTTCCGAAACAGTACCGCATAGAAACGATTGTCCTTTTTTTCATCCATTTTCTGCACAGAAAAATGACGAAAAAAATGACGGTGTAAAACGGGCTTAAGAGACATGCGGCGTAGGCGTTGTGTGCCTGAGGTAGCGAGCGCGTGCAGGTGGCGAGCTGCCGTGACGTCGCTGGGGGCGGTGGCCGACCTGGCCGTGGGGCAGTTCCTGCTGACGCACGCGTTCCGGCGCGGCCGCAGCACGGTGTCGGTGCCGTACGCCACGGACCAGGTGGTGTGGGTGACGCCGGCGGCGCGGCCGCGGCCCCGCTGGACGGCGCTGGGCAGGGCGTTCGAGCCGCCCGTGTGGGCCGCCCTCGCCCTGGGGCTGGCGCTCGTCGCCGCGCTCCAAAACGCCTGCGCGCGACACGCCCCGTAAGTGTGCAGCATCACCACTACCATCGGCACCATGAGCACCTTCATCCTTCCAGTTATCATCATCACCATCGCCAACATTTTCGCCACCACTATCGCCGTTCCCACGAACACCAAAACTATCACCGTCATCACCAGCACCACCACCACCACCGGCATCACAAACACCAACACCATTGAAATTATTATCATCGCCACCTCCACGAAAACCAAAAACCCTGACACGGCACCACCTCCACCACTAATACCATCAACATCAGCACCAAGAAATTATTGTCATTATTATTATTGTTGTCGTTATTGTTACTATTCTTATTATTTTAATTGAACTAGGAATTGGGTTGGGTCCAATGACTACGGGAAATTTAATGTGCATATTTCTTACAACGTTATCTGCTCTCTACGACCACCTCATCAGTTAACTACTGGACGGATTAACACTTGATACCAGATTACGTCTAAAACATCAATAGATCAAAATAATTTCAGATGATTACAGAGAATTTAAGACAAACAATTGAGAGGTTTCTTACAAGAACTAAACAAGTCCAAAATGACATATTTTGAAATATTTCACAAAGTTATTCTCTACAACTGGCGCTATCGAACGTAACATTTCCTATCGGCAAGTGCCCAATACATTGAAAGATATAAGGCGGGGGAAAATCATAAATGCATTACTATACACGTCTACGCCATTAAGTTTTGAATACTGCCTACTGAAAAGTCTCGAATTTGGGTTAGTTTGGTTCTTCTAAGAGACTCTTCAATTACAAACAATTTCAGACAATACTGCGAAACGCCTTATTTTTATTTACAATTTTATTGTATAACTTCGTAAATAATATCTCGCATGTCCCAGTATTTATTTTGCCTTTTTCAAAATATAATTATAAAATTATTTTCTTTATTAATTTATGCGGATCCTAGAAATATTTCATCAAGTGAGTTGACGATCTCCCCAAGCACAGAAACTATATTTTTTATTGAATTAAAAAATGGACGGCACAGTCTACCGACTTTTGCCGAAAGCAGCGAGACGGACGATGACGGCAAAGCCGCAAAGCTATCTTAATAAAACTAATATATTGACGAAGATGATCTCTTTTATTTCTTCTCATAAGAACGTCAACAACACCACATCAGAATTCCCACAATAAAAATGGATGATGGGAAACAAATACCATTATTAATATTTATAACAAGACAGAAATTTCGATTCTGAATATGAAACTAATATTTCTGTAATAATCAGTAATCTGTAATCATATGTTAATCCTTCCAATAGTTCCAATCAATAGTTGTTAATGACGAGTTGTAAGCAGGAAACTTTGTAAGCAATAAATGGCACAGCATTCAATTTCCTGTAGTAATTTCACTCAACCCCAACAGACTTTCCTAGTATTATTAAATATAAAAAGGGGGTTTTCAATATTGTATTTGATATTATTAATGTTATTCAGATTTTTATCATTATTAACAACAGCAGAAGTGATACTAATGATGGGCAACTGAGCCGAAGAGATTTTTCGAAATTGAAAGAGCTTCTCCTACTTTCAGGGAACTAAAAACATTGAAAACCTTGATATAGCATCCTTTTTGTTTTTTTGTTTTGTTTTTTTTTTTGTTTAAGGTCGCATCAACATCTAAGGTCATTAGCGACCACTATTGCTGTTAACGGTATGGTAACTATGTGGATGAAACGATATGGTGATTGATGATAAGGGGTGAAAGGACGAACACAAATACAACCATGCCCGAGGCGGGACTCGAACCCGCGACCCTTCGGTCCGAGACCACTACGACACTACTGCCTTAGCGATCTCGGCCACCGGGCCGGCCGATATAGCAAACCTTGAGAAGTACTCATTTACGTCATTATATTTGTAGATTCCAAACTTGCCAGAACGTGACTGCTTGCCAGTTCGTTTTGCCCTATCTTGGAGGTCTCCACCCGTACCCCTGTTCCGGACACAGGAAAGGCAGTGACGCGTTTTCGCCAAAACACAAATGCATCCTCCCCCGAACATCAGCAAGCAACAGGTGGTTAGGGGCGGGAACGTGCAGGCACAGCCACGCTCAGAACACGAAACGTGAGAAACCCTGATGGGGAAAACGGAGTTCGCGAGGGTCGTCAGAATATCACTAAACACGAGACATTCTAACTTCGATACTCATATATACACAACATAGATATTCACTTCGAAAGGATATATGTGTGGAGTGACTTCCTGAAAGCAACGCCAGTGGCTATGGGATGTCTTAGAAAATCTAATTGCAATTTTTAAAGTATTAAACTTCTTGTAAATCTTCTTTGTAAATTTTTAATTTAATTTTTAATGTTCTTTATCATCCAGTCTGCTAATTTATATATTAAATTTTGATCCCAATAAGCACGTGCCATGCCCTATTAGATGCAAGCTACAATAAAATACGAACAATTAAAAAATTAATACAAGATAGGATACGTTAATTGGCGTATCCATTTTAACTATGCATAATATGCAGCTTCAGAACTATCCCCTTTCACCATTCAGCAGCAATGAGCTAATACGGCAGGACTCTATTTCTTTTTATAATACCTTGATTCCATCATCGAAAAGTCTTGGTGGAAGTGCTCACTTTATTCATTGTTTACGACACTACAACTTGAAGGAAAAATAAGTGTGAATACATGTATTCACACTTTTATGCATAAAATACATTTTAGTGGCACACTGCACTTTGGTTTTTTCTAAGAGATTGATCAAATCTGCGAGTTCTTTGACATTCTCAACTTCGAATTTTACCAGAAAATCATTCGATACATTTTTCAAGGATTCTCATTCTGCTTTCTTGTCAGCAGCACTTCTTCAAATTAGTCTTTAGAAAAGTTTTGTGATCTGAGGATTCTTGAATACACCTGCTTTAATATTGTCGACATACCTTTCAGTTGAGTCAGGAGAACTATTGACTGTAAGTGAATGCATATACATATGCATGTAAAGATTTTACAAAATGTGTGACCAGCCCCAGTTTGACATGTATCGGTAGTAGCAAAATTTTGATTGGCTCTATGAAAGGTTCAAATGTTACTTCTGTTTATTCCGTGCGTTATTGTCTTTGGGGCCAACTTTTCCTAGCAAACTGGGTGTTCTTGGCGCTGCTATTTTACTCGAGAGAAACTATAGGTGGTAAAAAAACACGTATTTTATCGCCCTTATTTTCACGCAAAATTATGTGAAAAGTAATCAAACTTTCTAAAAATTGTACATAACTTTATTTCAAAATCTATCTTCAATGAACAGATGTCATTAATGGAAAAATCTCTATCTTCATAACTGTAGTTGTAGAAAGACGCAGAAAAAAATTGTTTCAATTTTCCAAACTACAGAATTTTCAACGAAAATGAGACCTGTACCCATTCTCTTAAACGTTCTCCACGCTATTCAAAAAACTTTAATAAAAAAAGATGAAGCAAATTTTTGAAAATTTTGAAAATGTCCCTGGGGCTTCATATAAGTATCCCCCAAAATTAAAATATCCGTTTTAAATTCGAGGGTCCACGACATCAGCCAAATCGATTGGGGAATATCAATTTTGGAGAAAATTGGCAGATAGGTTTAGCCTCTAGCGTTGTTCACAGACGGACAGACAGACGAATAGACGGACGCACAGACGGATAGACATATGTTTGCCATCATTGGATTTTCGGTATGAAGGACCCACAAAACACGAAATTTGGCTACACCACGTGTTAGAAGATTTTTTCTAAATTTATCAACTGGATTTATTCACTTTTTCGTTACCAGGACCCTGTAATAAGAGTTTTTCTACCGAAAATTTGCCGTTTTTTCGCGCAGCTTTACAATAAATTTAGTTTTACTCCGTAGCGAGAAAGTAAAAAGAACAGAAACTCAGAGCATTTATTTATTTCTAAACGGTAATGTCTTTTTCACAGAAGAATGTAGATAATGTAATTTAATTCATAAATAGATTAGATCCCTGATTCCCATTCAGTTCATCGTGTCATCTTATGATGAGTCTGTGATTGTAATCTAGTCTGCATTACTGCTGTTCTTCGCTTTTTGAATAAAAACATATTTTCAAACAAGTCGAAATCCACATAAAATATTCCTGGAGATTCAGGAACAAGAAGACCTTCAACATGTGACACAAGTCAAATTGCGTAAGATATATTAAGATTTATAAGTATCCCGATTATCAAATCTTTTCACATTCCACACGGCATACAATTTCATTTTATATTTAGTCATTCAAGGGTTTGAAAGTAGGACAAGCCAATTGTGAAAATGAACTCAATATTTAGTACCCAATTTAGTAATTTGATGTTAAGGGGATTCCTATAATTTTAAAACTAGAGCTAACGATAATTTTTAATATCATTTTCGAATATGGTGACCTCGTATTAGTCAAAATCAGCAACAATAATTTTCATAACAATTTGTGTGTTGAACAGTATTATCGAACGAAGCAGAAATCGGATCGGTTCGAATATACGGAAATTCGGTAGATGGGAAAAAAAACTCAGAAATTAAGTAAAAACGTCAGGTATAAACTTCAAAAAAATTTCATATCGAACTATAAATCGTGAAATTAAGTAATCTTACAGGAAAGGAATCAGAAATCCTAAAGGTATAGAAAACTGTAAATAGAGGTCCTGTAAGATCAATTAAATAATTTTTATTAATTTTTTTGCCCCAAAGTTGGTTCGTGTAATTCAAAGGGAGCGAAGGAGGATAGTACTAGCCGTCATTTCCTAAATCCAAACTAAAGATCTTAAAAAGTATCCAAAATGAAGCATAATAGAAACGCTGGACACACGTGTTCATAGAACGACAGTATACGCGTAGAAAGCACCGACAAGTGCAAACTTACGGAAACTAACAATAAGACACCTCCGCATTCACAAAAACTGTTTTTCCCTCTTGCCGACAAATTTGACAGAACTCCGTGTGAGCGCCGTTTTGCCCTGCTTCCATGCGCAGGGGCGGGGCGGACGCGGGCTGGGAGCGCGGGGGCGCGGCCGTGCTGCGCGCGGCGGGGGCGCTGCTGGGCGCCGGGGTGCGCAGCCCTCGAGCTGCGCGCGGTCGCGCGCTCTTCGCGGCGTGGGTGGCGGTGGCGCTGGTCATGGGCAGCCTGGCGCAGTCGGCCCTCATGGCGCGCCTGCTGGAGCCCGGCCTCCAACCGCCGGCCGACTCGCTCGCCGACATCTTGGCCGCGCCGAATCTCAAGCTCGCGCTCACGCCGCAGACTACCTCTTTCAAGGAGAACCTCCTGCAGGACAACCCTGCCCTCGAGGTACACGGCGTGCGAACGCCCTGCATCTGTAATTCTTGCTATCCTGAAAACTACAGGAAGGATGTAAGAAGGATCATTGAAGGATCCTAATTTATTTATTTATTTATTCAACGTCAAAAATGTTAAAATCTGCGTATGACGTACTATGGTGAGAAGTGTACCATGAGCATGTTTTCTTAAATTTTGGGATCTCTACCCTAACTCATGTACAAGTTGAATTATGAATTCAGGTGGAAACGAGCGTTTTTGGCAAGAATTGAAAGCAAAATATTCGCTCCAAAGTAATAAAAGCTATTTGCAAAGGCATGATCGAGTTTATTTAAGAGTCCAACAATTTCATTAACTTCCTACGTTCAGATTATCAATTTATTCTCTATTATTGTTATATTCCACAAATAACTGAATTATTTAATACAACATAACATGAAACGAAAACAAGGAAAGAATTCGCCATTCAAACGTATTCCTACCCCTAGGCAAAAAAATGTAAACAAGGCAGAATTCAAAAAGAAAATAAATATGAAATAGTAAAAAATAGTAAATAATATGATCATAATTCAAATCTCGGATGTTTGATAGAGCTAATCTGGCAAACATTTCGTAAGAAGCTACTATTCCTCGCCTCACGCCGCTTCAGCTTGAGCGTGTACACACCTTTCTTGATATGGAGGGGAAATGATACGGAGTGAGGAAGTTGCCTACGTTTGCTGATACGCCGGTCTTACCAGCTGGACAAATGACTCGCGTGGGTGCTGTTTGACATACCTGGAGTAGATACTTGGCTGTCGCTGTCCCAGACAGAATCTAAGTACTGCCGTAGGACCCAGACAGCCATGTGTCAAAGGACAACGGCATGGTCAGGACAGCCAAGCTTCATCTAATAACTGCAACCGTGGAAACCTGCATCTTTAATGAGATACTCGTAAATTAACAAGCCTAAGGTAAGAGTAGATCAGTGTTCCGTCAAAGAAATATTCAGGTGGGAATGGCCGGTTGATTCTGCCGAATAGTATAGGTAACACTGTATTTGACTGCACTAGACATCTGTAAATTATTACTTACAGGTGGAATGTAACGTAAGCAAAGAGATAAAAACTCAGAAGTATGTCATAATCGCTCGAAATAGGACGTGTTTGTTCTTAAGCGGCCAAACACGGATTTACTCTATCTGCAACTTAAAAAATAGTCAAATTATATTTTTCCGTTATTTGTAAGTAAACATGTTTATAAAAATACTTCAAAATGACACACAAATATTTTTTATTTTAATTTAAGTTATATTAGAATATGTAATTATATGCTAGTAATTTAAACTCTGTTACCGAGTTTAAGTACAAGCAACTTCTAAATAGGTGTTGAATTTTATAATTATTTAGCTGATGTAAAAAAATGTACACTTTCATTGACTCTACAACACAGCCTTCATTAATAATATGTATAATTCTTATGACTGTTAATAATATAAAGAATAGGGATATTATTAATTGATTAATTATTAATAGAAATTCAAAGTAATTCGCTTGATGCGGAGGAGGTGCGCCACTGTGCGTTCCCGTGTGCGTAGCGCAAAGCGATGGTGCAAATGGCGGACGAACGTGCGTCCCTCGACGAGGTGGCCCGCGGGCGCGGCGCCGCCATCATCAACGCCCTCTGGCTGCGCTACCTGCAAAGGCAGGGCTACAGGGACTCCGACGGCAAGTCCCTGCTGCACCGCGTCGACAACGACGTGAGTTGCGAGCAGTGAGGCCTAGATTTTCTTTCAGATTTCCACTCTCCAGTTACCCTGGAGAGGCGGGAGTTTATTCAGTTGAGTAGCTTTACATAGTTTTGCTACATCTGTTTTAGCTTCTGTAGCTTTGGGAGGCCAGGAAATGTAAACATACTACTTATATCTAACTTAAATCTAACTTATAACTATATATCCATGAGCTACTTTGGGCGTTTTTATAGTTTATACTGTAGAAAACTGCTCTAGAGCAGACTAGAGACAACACTGTATTGAGAAATCAGGACGGTCAGTTCACGCGTACCTGACGGTCCGTTGATGAACGTCTATTGTTTCGTCGTTATATCAGAACCAAATAGCGAAGATTGAGTGTCTCATTCCAATTTTAAATTATTTATTATCTTTTATGTTCACGAAAACTTAATAATAATTTGAAATTAACCGATATTTATTGCTTTGAAATTGCAGTTCATCTACAACACTTAACAAAATACAGTCGTTCATTTCTTAGAGATTTTTTAATGAATTTTGATGAATTATATTTTCCCCCTCTCTATGTCACATTCGCGCATCTTTAATGATTACTTTAGTTCAACAAAAGGCAAATCATAGACGTTCCCTGATGTTTTACTAGTACTCACTTAACAATTGGTTAAATGAGTAGTAAAACACCCGACCTTCAGTTTGAGCTGCCGAAGGCACGTTCATCTTTTTGTTATGGAAGTGTACAAGTTGTGCTGAAATAGAATTAGCAAATTTTAATCCTTCACTTTCCTGAAAAGAATTAAGTTTTACAATGTAATCCCATTTCACATCTCCTTGACTTTCTTACCTTCTTATCTAGTGTTCCTAGTTAACTTCAACATATGGCAAGAATCGACAATAGAGTATACATTGCTCTCTCACGACAGATGCTTAAAGTAAGAAATAAAATTTTCTAAATTATAGCTATATCCCATTTGTTTAAATGTCTGAATATTGGCTGTTGCATTATCACATGTTATAGTACAAACGGTGATACCAACTTCATACAACTTAATAAGGCAAGTTGTTATGAACTGTGTTAATAGTTGAGATGACACTTTGTTTACAAAGCAATATTTAGAGGACTCTTAAATTTCTTTGTATGAGAAACAATTTCAAATACTGAAGCTTCAGTAACAAATTCTTCTGATTCTGCGAGGGAAATATTACCTAATTTAACAGAACCCATGTACATATTTTTACTATCATCTCAGATCCGCTGATTTCTATTAGACATGCTGTTAAACACCAAAGTACATTTCTTGAAAATTCTTCCTTACTATTACAGTATTTCAGGGATTTAAACACTTCAGATGCAAATCCTGGTTCACAAATCACAAAAGAAATCCAAGCTATGTCTATTTGGATTAGGAGTATGAGACAATGACCTTACATACTTCTATTCTTTGTTGAATAAATATTTAACGTCAAAGAAAATTACTTCATTGGTTCACTATACCATTTAGCATGCTTGCCAACTTCATCGTTTTTGGGCTGATTACGAAAAAAAATTAGAAGGTAATCCACTGAAATGGCACTCTAATGAACTTTTGAATTCACTATTTGAATGTCCCTCCTTCTTTAATTCAGATAACTCCTGCATATTCGATTTCTTCACTTTCTTCCGAAGAACAGCCATCTGCAGTCGCCTAATAATTTTTCTTAGTATTCTTTTAGATGGAGATGATGTAACATGATCAGATCTTTTCCTGGGGTTCGGTGTAATCAGTATCCACAGTACTCTCTTGCTCCTATTATACAAAGTTCTTACATACTGTGGTGCATTTAACACACTACACAATAATAAGTTTTATACTATTGTGGAGTCATGCTGTTGCAATAATACACAGACGAGAGTGGGTTAAATAATTGCTGGTTTATTTACTAAGTTCCACCACCGAAACAACCTTATTTACACAATTAAATTTACTTAAAAAGATCCCACTACTCGGAGTAATCTGTCACTGCGGCTACCACACCACCACGCTCGAATATCACATTCGATGGCGTGAAGCGCCGCATCCTACTTACGGACTCGTCTCCCTGTCCTTACGGCTAACACATTGCCGGCCCTATCCGCCACGCTCGCGGCCCGCACCCAACCAGGCATTCGCTGACCGGCTCCCGGCCAGATGCGCACTCCTCGAAGACTCGAAGCGAAAGAGATCGGAGCGTCGCGCGCCCAGCGTAAGTAGCCCGCACCCCTTCTACGCCGCCTCCTGGCTTTTCCATCAACGTCACATCCGCTCTCTCTATAACAAAGGCTAGCACGTGGACGCCTAACGTCTCGCCTACGTCACGTCGTCGCTCGTTGAAATGTGTTTGTACCCGCGCCAAAAAATTGCTAGAATGTAATAGATGAAACCAAAGACAAGAATTGCACTAACGTATAATGAAGTCTGTATGACCAAAATATTATTTAGTACTTCAAAACAGATTCTACAATATTAAAAGTAATAAAATAAAAATTAAATTACTTACCAAGGCGAATGGTGAATTACTTCCTTTACGGCACAAATGTCTTACACAAGACACGAGTCTCCTTTTTTAAGGATGCGTTGAGAAATCGAATACTTGAAGAAACAAATATCTCCTTCAAAAATTTTACTCTTGCAACAGGCTTTAGTTGATAACTTTCACTACAAAAATGCTTACTACGAATTGTACTGTACGCTGTGGGATGACCAATGTCCCTTGAGTACTGAATTCACCAATCACTTTAATAAACCTGGTTGTTGAAAGGAAACCTAAAAAAATCAAAGCAATCGCTAGCAAATGCTACGTAAGTACTACATTCTCATCTAGTTAACGGCACAATATTTACTTACCTGTGAAACTGAATCCCATTTCCAGTTTTGTGGACCAATTTTACAACCAAATGCTATGCCATACTTTGCCATTTTTGTTAACACAGACGATTTCAATCAACAGTTAACAACAAACTAGACACGTTGAACGACATTCAATTCCGTAAGAAAATAGTCAGGCGCAGCCAACCTAATGAAAAACGATCGTCACGATTTTCAGCCCTCTAGAGTACTGCAATTTTGGATCCAGTTATAATGTTGAGTTCGTTGGTTATTAGTGTCTGCGTATATGGGGCACTCGCGATTTAAGTAGAAGGTTGTGACATTTATCGTCTCCCAAGAGTGCAGGTAAGGAACTCAGGGCCGAGTCATTCACTTGTGTCATGGTCCCTGACAGTACAACGGTACATTTTCTCTCGCGTTATTTGTAACGGCTACGCAATATGATACTACTATATGTACCTGGAAAAGTGTTTCCAATGAACAGTCTTTTCTCCGTGCCGAGATTCAAACCCAGGTCTTTCGAGTCAAAACGGCACGTTACCGCTACAACACTACTCACTCTCTAAACTCTATATTCTCAAGTTGTATATTCTGTACTGTATATTCTCATTTGTCAAGGCTCTGAATAAGAATGGATATTGCTTTAAATATATTTGTTCAAATTTTCCTTTTCTTTCTGAGATCAAGCTTAAGAAAAGCATAAAAAAGCTTAAAGAAAGCATCTTTGTTGGACCTCAAGTTAAAAATCTGATGAAAGATGAACTCTTTGAAACTTTAAGAGTGATGAAGAAAGACTGGCCTGGTCAGGTTTGAAAACTATCTTCGTCAATTTTTAAGGAAATAAAGATCATCCAGATTTCAAATCTACGGTGGATGAAATGCTAATTTCCATGAAGAATGTATGATTTAATATGAGCATCAAACTTCATTTTCTTCACAACCACATTGATTACTTTCTTTTTTAATCTGGGGGATTTCAGTTATGAACATGGAGAGAAGTTTCATCAGGATCTGAAAGAGATGAGAAAACGTTATCGGGGCAGATATTTTGAAGTGATGATGGCAGACGACAGTTCATTCTTAAAAAGAGAAAGTGTAGAATTGCACAGAAGACGACCGATGAGGCAAAATTTCAGCAAAAGAAAGTGTTAGCTGAGTCTCTGTCATTGTTAGTATAAATATAACATTATTGTTAATGTAAATATGTTGTCAATAAGCATGAGATGTGTACCGCTTATGTACATACTTATACTTATTTTGCCTTCAGTAGAATTGTGTATATCTAGTTTTAAATCGTTTATTCACCGTGTGATTCTTGAAACTTTCAAAAATCAAGAGTTTTTGTTTACCAGACTTTTCTTTTAAATTACAAAAAATCTTACGTGTTAGAGAAAAATGGATTTCAGATCCATTCATTATTAGCTTAAATGAATTCAAATCACCCATCAGAACCGATGGCGCCGAGAATTTTATTTCCACAGTCCTGTATTACTTTCACGCAGAATCACGCTAAAACTACTTACATATTCGAAAAATTGCACACGAGCTTACTTCAAGATCTGTCTTTAAGAACAGATTTCATTGTGGGAAAAAATCTTCAATGTTGTAGTTGTAGGAAAACGCAGTAAAAAATGTATTTTTGCACATCTGAAATTTTGATAAATATAGAGAATTCAACAAAAAGGAGACCTGCGTCATTTTCCACTCCCCTCCGTTTATCATAATAAAAATGGCCTGTCAAGAATTGCAAAACTTTGAAACTTGCAGTTTTTCGCTGAAGAGTCACAGATGCTAAAGACTTAATATCATGCAATCAGAAATATTATATTTCGAACATTATTTTGTTTTATTCGAAAGGTTTTTAAAATTTAATTATACATTTTTTTACAATCAGCAAATTTTTAAAACAATTAACAATCGAGTCAATTGCATTCTCAAAACATAGAAGATAAAACTTTATTATGAACTGGCTGAAACGGAGCGCAAATGGTAGACTCAACCGCCTGCAGCCCGTTCTGTATCGGGCTGTGTAACATTGTAGGGTGGATAGATAGCGCCGCCGGCGCCTCGATGTTACCATAGAGTTGGAGGCACAAGATTCAGCTTGCAAAACGGCCCTTGGAGCGTCTGTAAAGAGCTCAATTTATTCTGCAAACAATCCTTTCAGTGAACAGCGACACTGAGAGTGGATTCTCAGGAACCTGAGTTGTATTATAAAATGAATAACTTTTGGTTTACGTACAAGCGTTTGGCTTGTACTAACAAACTCCCAACCTCATCGCTTATGAAGGTCACGTATGATTCAGTTTTTCGAAATTTCAGAGCACTTTTTTAATATTAGAAGACGAGAGAAATTCTCCGAATGGTTTTAGCTCGGGAAACTCGAAAATTTAAGGTCGGTAGTCAGTCAGATTTGTGTCACGAGTTATTCACACGGGCGAATTCTATTCTTGGATAAAAAATTTCCCAACACACCTTACGGAATCAATAGCGGATAACAAGACATTTTTTGTAGTAAATCCAATTTTTGGTCATGGAATAAAAACAAGATCTCTGCTCTTGCAACTATGAACAGTGATATTTCAAAAATATGTATAATGATATCACAATGTGCACATATAGTCTGTTCTGAGAGGAAACGTCGAAACTTCGAAAATAAGCTCTTAAGACAATTTGAATTAAGACAATTTGAATTAAGACAATTTTGTGTTATAAACTCTTAGGATATTCCAAATGGCTGAGCCACAATAAGCAATCAAGGTTTTGTTTGAAAATATATTTTTTATGTAAAAATTTGCACTTCAGAAACATAAACACTTCAGAAAATGTAAATTGTTTATTATTTACAAAAGAAATGACTATACTTGTTCAGAAAGAAAAATTAACACACAAATAAAAAAAACTCCCAATTTACACAATTCGACTTCTTTTTTATTTCAGAGTCAAATTTTCTTTGATATATTTATATTTGTGATTAATAAGATAATGCCACTAATAATGATAAAGGAGAAGCTGAATTAGAATTTGAGCCACATGCCAATGATCGTAAAGTCGGCCGAGCCACACGATCATAAAGTCAGAAATTAAATTCTCAAAATAACAGTTTGAAAATGTTAAAACGAAAACTATTCGCAGCCGGTAGGACACGAGCCCCCAGACAGAGACTGATCTCTAGTCAGACGCCTTAACCACTCTGCCACTGTTGCCTGCGTTTGTGATTTCCACACTTTGACATAACTACGTGGTAAGCGCATGCGTATCCTTCTTCGAGAATGTCCATGGCGCATAATTAGCGTATGCCAACAATTTGTTTGTGATCGCGTGTGGTATTGCGTGTTTAAACGTTGAAAAAGGATATTTGTGTATATTATCTAAATTTGCTTTATTACAAGTCAAATAACTATGCCGGCCCGAGCAGTCGTGGCCGAGTGGTTAAGGAGAGTAGAAATCAGATTTCCTCTGGGAGCGTAGTTTCGAGTCCTACCGGCTGCGTGTTCATAATAGTTCACTTGACTTTCTCGTACTAAGTAGTATATTGAAAGTAGTGTAAGTTTGTTGAAAAATGCCGACTTTTTGACAGAAAAACTCGATTTTGTTGGGCCCAGACACCGGTAAAATGCTTGTAAATGTTGTTAATTACTTTGCGAATAAATAATACAATCATGGTCCACGTTTTGTAGATCATTGATACCGACTAAGTGATTTTCAGCACTTAGTCTCTCTGACTGTAAATAACAAACGCATGATTTTAACGACATTTATATTCTCTAATCAACCTGTCCGTCCTTTGAATTGAAAATGGATATTTTAATTTTTGGAGGTATTTTACATTCGCACATCATATAGAAAAGCGATTTTTTAATAACTCATATTTTTCGGTACTGCTCAAAAACTAGAATTATAATGTAATTACCGCCTCCCTTATCTATTACTTGTTGTTCAGTATTTTCAATGTTCAACTAGTTTGACTAATTCCATGTGACAAATTGAAATTTGCACCTTTAATTATATTAACACAAAATTGCTGATTTTCTTTTATTGCAATTTGTCTAGGTGTCCTGTGAATAGCCACTACGGCAATTTGAAAATTTTCTCGAAAGCGGCTCCAATTTTTTTCTTTCAATTGTTTGTTCGAATTCAGACAAGTGCACATATAAAAAAGGCGAGGGTTCAATATGCATTAGTTTCCCTGAATTTTCGAAAATTGAAACTGTTTTACTTAGTTTCAACCAGCTCCATCAACTACATTACTGAATACATATATATTGAATATTATCATTCCTGCACAATGTAATCCGTAGATAGTCGGGTTCAATTCTTTTAGAATATTAATATTTTTTTTCGAAATTCAGAGTAAAGTCTAAGCAATTAAAAAAAAACTTCATCAAGATTTTCTCAAAAAATGCTTCAAATTTTTATTGATTTCGCTAAAATAGATCAAAGATTTGTTAGTAATATGGCAGATGTTCTATTTCCATTGAAACGTCTAGAATTATGCAAATTGGTAAAGTTCCATTTTATCAGGCTCTTTTAAGTTTTTAATATTGACGCTAAGAATTTGACTGTCAAATGAAAATATCAGTTAATATTGGATCTAAATATTTAACGAATTTTTTTGTTAAAAATATTAGTTTTCGCGAAATTTCGAATTAAAATGGGGAGTATCAGACTACTATGTATTATAAGGCAATAAACGATCTACCTTCATGTCTTGCCTAGTTAGCTCCGAACTGTAAATCACGTAGTTCTCGCCTGCAGTGAAGAGGTTCAAATTTCAGCCTGGCTAATTTTTTCTTTAAAACTTTTTGGTAAGAATGTAGCACAATATTCTGAACTCACTGTCACAAAACAATTTTCATTTAAACGTTTGAAATAAAAAATAAAAATACATGTTTTTAACTTTGACATTCCGTTTAGTTAGGAGTTTTAAATGACGACTGAAGTGTTATTTGGTTAGATATTGTAATACAATAATATTACGTAACAGTTACCAATAAAACGTGAAGTACCTGTTGTAGTACCTGTTGAAGTACCCACTGGTTTCATTAGTAGCAATTCCATTTCTGCATTGTGCTTCTCCCTTAAATCTATTTCCAATGAACAAATTCTCTCTTTGCTCACTCAGCAGAGCAACAATTTCTTGAGCCTGGATAGTTTGAGTCCTTTTTTCACCTTTGCATGGTTGGGCCGATTTCTTGTCCACACATTCTACCTGCTGTTCTGTTAGTGGAGGGCTGAAGTGTTGCTCCGTTATGAACCAATAGGATCCATTTCATTTCTCCCAGCGGTCTCTTGCGATATCACGAGGAGCGATATCACGAGGAGCGATATCACTTAATTTTATGTCCTTTCACAATCATTGCAATAACTGATTCTTATTCAGGAATAAATATAAATCTGTAAAAACAGAGTAGAATTTCACGTTTATAATGTTTATATTTTTGTGAACCAAGCAAGAAAACAGCGATAAAACTGAAAAATCTTCACTATAAATGTGTCTAATACCGGGCGATCAGTTTAAAATGCAGCATACAGCAGGAAGAGCGAATTGCACTGACAACTATGTTTGAGGGGGTCGGATAGGGGCTGGCGGTTTCAAGCAGGTGTCGAGATGTAAGCTTAATCCCCTCTCCCCTAATGCCACCCAGAGGATATGGATGGTAATAAGGATATATAAGGAAGTTTTCGGCTCATACCTTTATATCACACTGCATTAGAGTCAAATGCATTGGGAAATAGATCAACCAGCTTCTCAAAGATAATTGCTATCATGTCGGATCCAATTGATGGATCACCGCCAGTTTTACTCATGTTCACCTTACCTTACACAAAAACATGACTTAATTTCAATTGTATGTAAGTTACATATTTATAACAAGTGAGCTTATAGCATCCAAAAAATGTATGAATAAAGTAATAGTCATATAAGTTAACATAATTTAAAAGAAAAAAATTACGAAACATGTCTTGCGTTTATTTTTTTATTTTTGTTCTTTTAAAATCATCATAAAATAAGCGTAGCAGCTTTACAGTTCATTTGCATTAAATGGCTGTTTAATTTCGTTAAAGGGGTTTTAGATGGGTTATTTTATTTGAAGGTACTGCGTTGCGAGTGGTTGTTTTATTAAGGTATTGGTAACAATGTATATGGCGTGTGGTGATTGTTGGAAAAAGGAAAAAATTCTGAATTTTCGGGTACCTAAGTCGTTTAGCAGAGTGGTCAGTCATTTAAGAAGCATTATAAAGTCATATATGTAAGTGCTGGTTGCCGAGTGCCTGGTCCTATGGTCTACGTAGTTATATGATGGGAGAAGGTGGAGGTAGGGCGAATAT
This sequence comes from Teleogryllus occipitalis, assembly GCA_011170035.1. Classification (NCBI taxonomy): domain Eukaryota; kingdom Metazoa; phylum Arthropoda; class Insecta; order Orthoptera; family Gryllidae; genus Teleogryllus; species Teleogryllus occipitalis. The sequence goes on from BLKR01001102.1 coordinate 50,024, forward strand.
GTCAAGCGGGTGGCGCTTCCTGTTGTGTGGGATGATTCTGTTCATGATATGGCGATGAGGTTCGACAAAAGCAGAGAAGGAGGGATTGTTCATTGCGTCTAGTAGTCGTTTCCGTTCAGTTTCGTAAGTTTCTGTCGCAAGAGGTTTAATGTCGTGCTAAATGTTGATGCCGAGGTAGCTGTCGTCAGGTACGGGTCTGTAAATTAATCTGATTGTTCTATTTTTATTCTAGTCAGCAAGCTATAATTTGATTGGAAAGTCGAGGCCCATGTTTCAGTGCCAAATTTAGCTATTGGCTACGTATGGTATATGTAAAGTTTGGTCTAGTGTTTCACGTTCTTGTTTGTTATGATAGACAATAAGACGTTGATTGTTCGATATGCTTTCTGAGTCTCGTCCTTGATGAGTCGCGTCCACAGTAGTTTACGGTCGAATGTCAGTCCAAGGTACGTTAATTCTCGTTGGGTTGATATTGGTAAAACACAAAACGTTGAAGAGCCATCAAATTTTGATCGGCCGTAAACGTGCAAGCTCGTCAAACCTTACTTAACAACCGTTGATGGAACTGGCCAAGAGATCATCAGCTTCTTCAAGAGACGTCAACTCCATCACTGATCAAACGAATTATTTAAATTCGCCGTCCCGAAACATCCTAGGTTACAGGTATTAAAGCAGTTGCGTGGAAAGCACATGCATTTTCCTCTTGATTAACAGTGGGCAAATCACAAACGGCGCGCTGCGGCGGGGCTACAATTAACGCAGAACACAGTGCAGTATTGCGTCTAGAAATTGATAAAGCTAGCAGTAAAACTATTCACTTTATCTCGCTAACTTATCCTCTTTATTTCTAACTTGTGTTGTAATTTAATTAAAATTCTCTTCACAGAGTGGGTGGTTGTGTGTGATACTGGCATCAGATTCTTCTGGCTCACTATCTAAGAGTGTTTGTTCGATTCGTCTTTAAGAAAATATGTTTTTCAATAATAGATCTTATAATAAAGCCATGTACAATTTTTTGACAATATTATTAATTTTCGCGTCATTTTTTTAAATGTAGTCATTATTAAACAATTCTTTTCTCCAAAATTGCTCCAATTGTTTGTTTACTTCTTTTCTTCTTAGTATTAAATGACGGTAAAAAAACTGGTGCTGGTCCCGTTTTCGGTGAACTCTTAGTATTTTGAAAATATCAGCACATTAACATTGCATAAGTGAAATATTGATGACAGATTTTTTCTTAAACTCTCTTTTAAATTTGTAGCGCTACAAAAGCACGTACTTTCTCTAATTATTTGTAACGTCTACCCAATATTGCACTACTACATGAAGCTGCGGAAGTGTTCCCATTCAGATATATTTGTTCCCCACGTTAATATTCATGGAGTTCAGTCGGCATGCGCTTTATCGCTACACCACGCAGTCGCTCGTTTCTACGCTCTTAATGACAAGTGACATATAGTTCGCTATTGATTGTTTAATTGATTATTTTGTGTTTCCGGGTGCGTCAACCGCTATGGTCATTAGTCCAGTAAGTTTAAGGTATATTTTATCCCAGAATGTAGCGAGGTTCCTTTCTCGTAACGTGAGATCCGGCGCCAAATAACACGCCCGCTTTCGAGATTCTCCCTCCAGATATCTCCTTCAATGGCTCAGGCTCTAGCTCCCAACAAGTCTCCCGTCATGTGCGGTAGTTAAGTACATGTAGAGTAAGCGTGAGAGTGTAAGGTGTGAGGAGAGTTCCGGGATGTAGGAGGGAATATTGCGCGCTGTCCGTGACCCATTTGTAAAGACAATGCTCCGGCATTCGCTCGGTATTGATCGGAGAAAGAACGGATATCTACTGATGAGAGAAGCCGGCCGCTACAATTCTCTTCCAAACTGTGATCGGAGCTAGCAATGGAGCTAGTGCCGAACAACAGCCACCGTCACGCCTCGAAACCTAGGACGTCCCGCTCAGAGATTCTGCAATGGCAACACTTGTTACCCTGAGCCATTTTGGACAGGCAGCAAGGTATTCAGTACGCTGAGATAGTTTTTAACGAAGTCGCTCCACATAGTTATTCAGTCACAAAAATATTAGACGCTCAAAAGTAAAATTTGAGAAAGTAAAGTTTCATTTGCGGTCACAATTAAAAAAATTCCTCACGCAGCCGGTAGGACTCGAACCTACGCTCCCAGAGGGAATCTGATTTCTAGTCAGACGCCTTAACCACTCGGCCACGGCTGCTCTTCCTTAGTGCGTTATGCTTTCATTTAATACTTCCTTACATCACACTTTGAAATTACTGCGTGGTAAGCGCAGGCGTATCCTTCTTCGGCAATGCTCACAGCGCACAATTAGCGTGCGCCAATGCGTTGCGTGTCAGCGCATGTGGCATTGCGTTCTTTAAACTTTCGCAATGTTTTGTTAGCGGGTGCATCAATTTGCTTTAAGGTGCTTTTCTTTAGTGCAAAAGGTTGTATCCGTCACCAGCAGTCGTGGCCGAGTGGTTAAGGCGTCTGACTAGAAATCAGATTCCCTCTGGGAGCGTAGGTTCGAGTCCTACCGGCTGCGTGTGGAACTATTTTTTTTTTCTTAATTACTAATACCATATGCGAATGCTTACTTGAGTAACTTCCTTCAAAGAAAACCGATTATATTTTTTAATAAAATGTGTGACTTCAATTTTCTTCTGTTCTTCTGTATGTACACCCCCGTGGACGTGCTCCGTTAGTAATAACGTGTAGATTTTTTAATAATTTATTTATTTTACATCAAAAAAGTTAAAAGGTGTGTGCAATGTACTACGATGACAAGTGTATTCTGTGCAAGTTTTCTTGAGTTCGCGAATCCCTCCCCTAACCCATGTGCAAGTTGAATTATGATTACAGAAGGAAATCGAGCGTTTTTGAGCAAGAATTGATAAGAAAATATTCGCTACCGTGTAATAAAAGCTATTTGTCAAGGTAAATATACATATTTGGCTATTATCCTTCATGGTACCCTTCGTAAAGCAATCGAACAGCCGTAAGAACATGGATATCGATTATTTGAATAACTAAACAATAAATAAAAATGACATTACTTTGTATTTACAGGCCTCCAACAAAGAGAGCTGCGGATTATACTTTGTTCTTAGAAAACCTAGAGATAACACTTAATAAAGTCAGCAATCGCTCCTTTGAATCCATTGTTGTATGCGAAGATTTCAACAATGATTTTCTAGTCGAATCTTGCGAGAAAGAACAAGTTCTGTATTTAATTAATTCTTTCAGTTTAGATATTACAATAAATGTACCTATACGGATCACACTAATTTCAATGAAGGCAATCGATCAAATTATAATTAACAAAACGATATTAAGTTGTAACAAAAGATTTAGGATACAGTGGCCACGACGCACAAATTATCATCATTATAAGAAATGCGAACACTGACACAATAAATAATACACTTATGAGTAGATAGTTTACAAAAAGTAAATAAAATTATTCATTTGTTACTTTATACAGGAGTCATGGGAAGTGATTCATAATACTGTTGATAGAAGCGGTAAATATAATTCTTTTTTTTTCTTTTCAACGCTTTCTTTTGACTTTAAGACTTTCATTCCTCTTCAGAAAAGAAAATTAAATATTTCACGGAAAAGCAATTCTTGGATACCACAAGGAATTAGAACACCATGTAAAAACAAGCGAATTCTTTCTTTCATTTCTAAACATCATAACATATCTTAAGATTCCCTCCCCTACTTTAAAAAATACAAATCATTGTTAAGAAAACTCATAAGGCAGGTTAAAATCATGAAACACGATCATGACATTTTGAACTCAAATAGCAAAACAAAATCAATGTGGAATATAATAAAAAATACGACCAAATCAACTAGAAACCTTGTAGAGAATGTTGTTTTAAAATATAACGATAGAAATGTGAGCGACCCGGCAACAATGGCTAGTCTCTTTCACCAATACTTTTCGAGAATTGCTGCCGATATCACTAAGAGTCTTCAGTCACAAAATTCAATATCAGACATTTCCCCAAAATTTTTAGGCACAATGTTCGTTTCCGAAACTTCTTCTTATGAAATTCTCAAAATAATCGGTACACTAAAAAATAAATACAGCTAAAATTAAGCCTCTTTTCAAAAACGGCAACAAAAATTATATACAAAATTATCGGCCTATTTCTCTTCTGACGGTTTTTTCTGAAATATTAGGGAGACTCTTTAACGTACGAATGGAAACCTTTCTCAGTAAACGCAACGCACTTTCAGATTGCCAACGTGGATTTAGGAAACCAAAATCTACAAAAACAGACATATTATCTTTCCTTAAAAGTGTCGTCTCATCATTGGATCAAAACGAAGCACCGATTGAATTATTTTTAGATCTCTCAAAAGCTTTTGACGTCCTTGATCATGACATTTTACTTCCAAATTACCTTCATATGGAATCCGTCGTATTGCCCTAGATTTGTTATGTTCGTTTCTTAAACAACGATCTCAGACAGTGGAAATACCCTACTGGAATGGTGGAGCATTATGTACACACCTTTCCGACTCTTTACCAATTGCACGTGGAGTCCCTCAGAGATCGATTTTAGGCCCTATTCTCTTCTTATTATACGTAAACGATATGCCCTCGACGATTCGAAACGGAAGAACAGTTGTGGATGATACGAACATTCTTTGCAATAAAGAAACCGTAAATAGTCAGATGTTTTAAATTGCTTTCGAAATAACAAATTAATAGTAAATGAAAAGAAAACTGTTTCCATGCAGTTTTCCATTTCAAATAAACAATTCTATACTCCATTGAAAATGAACGGTGTACCATTAACTGATGTTAAGGAAACAAAAATTTTTAGGTCTCTCAATTTAGTCAAACCTCAAATGGGACGTCCATTTAAATGAATTGAACACAAAATTAAGTCCATTATGCTCCGCGTTCAGAATTCTTACAGATTCAGTCAGCCTTCATACTGCTCGTTGAGTATATTTCGTGAATGTTCATTCCCGCCTGAGATATGGCATAATATTCTGGGAAAATACACCTTATAGCTCCCAGACTTTTAAATTACAAAAAAGAATTGTACGAATAATAACCAAATCCCACCCACGTGATTCTTGTAAGCCTCTCTTTATTAATCAAGGAATTTTACCATTACTTTGTTGATATGCGGATCAGTGGCTTTTGTCAAAAATTACTTGCTTAAGAGCGGGAATATATTTTCAGACAACGCCGATGTCTATAACTATAACACTCGACGTAGTAATCATATTCATCAGGTGACAGTATCAACAGCTCATTACTAAAAATTCACATACAATACATGTACATTATTTTACAAGACTCTGCCAGATGACATTAAACGATGAAATTCGATAGAAAAGTTTAAATCCCAAGTAAAAACGTTTCTGTTGCATAACTGTTTCTACACAATTAAGAGACTATACTGAGCATCAAAAGGGAAGTAACGTTAATTTTAACAGTGATATTCAATGTATTATTCACCATTTGGACTGTATAATTCTAAACAACCTGTAACAAGTATTGTACTGCAGCTTCCGGATCAATGACTCCCATCTCGATCAGGTTTTTCGTCCAGTTTCCCTGATCCATTGAGCAAATGCTGAGATGGCCCCTTGTTTTGCTTCTGGACATAAATGTAACTTCAATATCTGTGCACCCAAATTTCTTGCTAATTTAACTTTTAAAATAGATTTTATTACATTGGAGCGAATATTTTTGTTAAAAAAACTTGCAAAAACGCTCATTTTCTTTCTGTACTCAAACTTCAAGTAGTATATGGCTTAGGGTAGGGATCACAGAATTTTGAAAACGTGCAGAGAATTTACTTCTCCCGATAGCACGTCACACACAGTTTAAACTATTTTTGACGTAAAATAAATAAATCAATAAATAAACTTAATTCCCCATTGATCTCTAGTAGAAGAGTGCATAGATTGAAGCAACTTTGACGCAACCCGGCGAAGGAAAGGTAAAAGGATTATAACTTTTCGCAGATATTTTCGCTTCAACATGTCGCGTTTTAAACATACGCGGTCCATTTTTGTCATTCATTTCCTTTTCCTTTTATTCCATGCAGTAGTAAATGATGGAAGAGATAGCGGGCATTGTAAGACCCGTGAACACATTGCAAATAAGACATGACCCTCATCCTCTGATAATGAATGATACTGAATGTACTTTGTCATAAATAAATCAACATAAAATTAATATTTTTAGGGGGTATGTTTCAACTGATATCTCTTTTAAATAAGCTATTTAATGGCTAGGTGAGTGCGTCAATTTCATGTAATTTGTAATCGGTTGAATTTTTATTATTAGAAAATACATCACTTAAGATTTTTACCTAAACGTATTTCGTGTAATTGGGTAGAAATTTGATAAAAACTTTAGTTATGTTATTTGGTAATCACTTTCTTTCAGTCTTTGTCATATTTTTGTCAAGATTCTTTCCAAATATAATTGTGCAACCAGCGTCAAAAAGAACTCAGAATAACATCAGATCCCCCAAATTTGCACAAGGTTACTTGTAATTTAGCCGAAACGAATTGTTACTAATTCCATAATATCCAATCAGACAAACCATGACATGGAAGTTACCTGCGTACACGCCTCGTAAAAAAGGGATCTATGATTAAATGAATTTTAATTTATTTATTTACACATTTGTAAGTTTACCATTTTAACTATTGGCAGATGTGCGTGAGCTGGGGACTCAAGAGGTTGACTGCGTGGATGAATAGTAGCAACAAGTTATACGAAGCTAGAGCGCACATACCTCTCCACTCTGGGACGGCCCTTCAAAATTGTTTATTCTGATACTTTCCCCTATTATAAGGATGGTGAACAAGGATGAATGATGATTAGATGAGAATCCATCAATCCATTGCCAACGCAATGGAATCGTCCGAACGTCAATGACCCGTTCTATTGACCACAAATGCACTTGACGTGACACTTTGGCTCCTTGGAGAGGGGCACCGGCTTATGTGGCTCAGGGTATCAAATTGATGTTATTGCAGAGCCTCTGACCGGGAGGTCCTAGGGTTCGAGTACAGACATTGGTAGGATTCTCGACACTAGATAGGTCGACACTAGCTAGCCGGGAGAATTCTAGCGGTCGGTTGCTCTGATCGCTAGTTTTCCGTGGTTTCTCAGGGGAATACATCAGGAGAATACTGGAGCAGAATCCTACCAAACGGGCCAAGGGCCGCGCGCGATCTGTCTTTGTTCTTTCTTGCTCTACCGTCTCCCCTTACATACACCCACACTTACATGCACTACATTACCACACATGCCGGGAGAGACCATTCGGGAGCTTAGAGATTATTCCGGCTGGGGCAGTGCCCCGCTAGTGGGAGAACCAGATTGGGTAAAACCCCGCTAGCCGACGGTAGGTGAGCACCGGATCTCGCCATTAAGCGGGGAAAGATCACCGCCTCCTCCCGCAATAAAAGACATGCACTACACTTATGGGACTAATGACCATATCAGTCTACGCGCCCGGAATCACTAATCAATCGCAAAGCCACGGCACCCGTCCCTCCAAACGGGCATTGTCGGCGTGGGCGTGGCCCTCCCGGTGGCTGGTGGCGAGCGCGCGCACTGCCGCAGGTGGTCCAACGCGCCGACCTGGTGGTGGTGACGCCGCCGCACAGCCCGCTGCTGCGCCGCCTGGACCCGCTGCTGCTGCGGTGCGCGGCGGGCGGGCTGCCGCCGCTGTGGTGGGCGCGCGTGCTGGCCGGCGCCAAGGACCGCGCGCTCGCCTCCGCCGCCGCCGCTGGCGCCGCCACGCCCCCAGACCGCCAGGCCGCACCCAGCAGCATCCTCACGCTCACGCACCTGGCGCCGGCCCTGCTGCTGCTCGCACTGGGCCTGGGGGCTGCCGCCGTCGCCGCGGCCGCCGAGCACCTGCTCTCCGCGATCCACGCGCGCTCGAGAAATGGTGCGTTCAAGGCCACTTCCAGACCGCGTTTGGGCAAACACTGAGCCATGACCACCCTCAGCCGTCCAATGAGTGTCCCTATAGTATTAAAGAAGTGGTTCGGGTGTAAATCATCAGAGCTGATACATGGGTTGGATAAAAAGTAATGAGAATATTGCTGTAACTTAAAATCGGTGAGTCGGCGTGCTGCCATCTGTGGTGACAAAAGGAAGGACTCTTACACGAGTGTGTACTGCGAACGGGAACAGTACTCTGTCAGTCTACTGCAATGTGTAAATCGTTGAACTTAATAGCAAAAGTGCAAGCGCCCTAACTTCATGTTTACAAAGGTAGAGCAACGTTCGTGGTTCAAAATTGAAGTGACATGAGGTTGGAGTAAGCAAGAATGTTTTCAGGGACCGCGTGAAGCGTGTGGTGATGCAGCGTTGCCATACTCCATAGTCGCACGATGGGTTAAAGCGTTCAGATTAGGCAGAGATGATGTGAAGGATACCCCCGTACAGGACGACCCCACGTGCAGAACTCTTGCGCCGCTGGTAATGAAGGTTCTAGAACCTCCACCTTGCTCACACGATATGAATCCCTGTGATTATGATCTCTCCCGCAAAATGAAGCAACAACTGCGAATAACCCGGTACAATACCAGAGAAAAAAATGTTCATGCTATAGGGCGGTCAATATGGGACATGAACAGAAATAGGCCCGCTGATGGTGTACGACGACTTCCAAACATTTGTCAAAAGTTCATTAATAACGGGGGCGATTGTATTGAAGGTGTAAATGTTAATACCTGTCAATAAAGTCATTTCAGAGAAACAAAACATTTCCCATTACTTTTCATCCAACCCCTGTATTATTGCTAGGGAATTCCAGTTCTATGTGATGTCAAGTGCCGATAGCAAATTTTATTTAGTAAGTAAATATTTAATGTTTCCGGGCGCGTAAGCTACATTGATCTCGATTGATGTTATAGTCGTAAGGGGGCGGTATTCCCCCCTTGGAATCCGGCGCAGCACTTCACGTCGGCTTGCGAGCTTTTTGCACCTCTAGATATTGCCCCCAGCGGGATCACCGTCCCAGCCGAGTCAAGCACTCAGAACGAGCACGTCCGAAATATGTTTTAGTATAGAGTTATTTTTACTTTTAGAATTATCATTAAAGAATTGGAACGTTTGTTGAGGTTCTATTAATTATGTATGAGTATATAGGGCTTTTGTACATCACTATAGTTTAGTTGACTGCATCCCATGATTCGTACAGCAAATTAACTCAGATGAAGGGTGGGAGGCCAAGGGGTACACGAGACATTTTCATAGTTTTGAAAAATTACATGTTAAAGATAAATGGTTATATAAAATTCCCTGAAAAGGCAACGAGTGCAAATTATTTATTTTGTGGTTGTAACGTATTTCTCTAAATGATTCATTAATATACTATTTTTAAAGAAATTTAACCGCCGGTTATCATTGTGCAATGATGAGTCACTTGTACCCTTGGCTTCCAAAAGTGTAGCAATAGTAGAAAAATGTTATTAACGTTTTGAGGGCCTATACAAAACATTTTAGTGTACAATATAATGCTTACTGAGGCGGAGTCACTGCCAGAAAAAAGCTTTCATTTTCTCTCACAAATGAGAAGTGTTCATGCAAAAAACATATCCATCAAATCAGATTTTTCAGAAACAGCGAAAAACTTATTGTTGAGAATAAATCCCCTTTTCAAATACTGTAATATGCTGTACTGCTTACCAGTATTGTTACAATAGTCTACGTATACTGTTGTCAAATCAGTTATTTATAATTATGACGATATTTCAGGTTAAAAGTTAGACGTGTTTGCTTTTGCTTTGAAAATTTGGACATGTTTGCTTTTGTCTGAAACACCTGCGGACATATTTGCTTTTGAATAAAATAGGTCTAGTATTATCATCACAATTGTTTGGGATAAATTATTTTACTGCAGTTTGTATGCAAATATTTTATATTTACAAACAGACAAAACTACTACAACAATTTCTGTAGCTAATGTAACCATTTTTTGCCCTCTAAAGAAATTACAAAGAACTAAAAACAAATTAAAATCTATGGCAGCCATTATCATCTTCTTAACAATCACAATTATTTTTCAGTTCTTGGCTATCCAGATGGATTTTCAGCTATTGGTTCATCAAGAATAAAGGAACACCATTACAGACCGGGAGTATCTGAAGAATTCTCTCCATTTATCTCCTGAACGTTCCATCAATAGACCGCTACATTAGATCTCTTTGCCAATTGTATATCCGTTTCATGTGACACCTACTGAAGGCTAAATTGTACCATATTTGTTAATGAAAATCCATGCTTCCAAAGAGTCAAAGCCGGAACTTCATCAAATCTAAAATGTTGCTGTGGGATAACTTCTTCTTCCCTTTCATTGTTTTCTGAATAATGGTTCGCTTCACATTTCTAATGTTCTGTACGTTCTTGCACATACTACAAAAAGTGTTTGTGTCTTTGAGATCCCAATCGTCTAATACACGGACGCTATTGTGAAGACTGCACAGATGGAATTGGATTTTGCCTGAACCTCGTATGTTTACAAGTAAAATTATTAGGTACATATTTGCTTTTGCTCCTCCACATAAGGACAGAAGATGCAGTTGACGGTCATTAGTATCACAGTAAGGCTAACTCAATTTTTTCCCTCGATGAACAAGTTCGTTTTTGCAAGAACTATCCTCAAATGAACAATCGTCATCAACATCATCACGATAGACGGTGGCAGATTTTTGACACTGGCAAGAACGAAATCTGTCTAGATCGAATCAAGTCTTTGGAAGAGAATTCTAACTGCCGGCTGCTCTATTAGTCGGCAGTTTTCCATAGTTTCTCCAATTAACACCGGGCGAATGCCGGAACAGTGCCCTAACAAACGAGCCACGAACCGCGCGCGAACTTTCCTTCTTCTTCCTTACCCCATCCTCTCCCCTTACACGTACACACACTCTCACAAACTATAGAGTAAAGAATACCTCTTTAGTCTGTGTACAAACACACTTACATGCTCTACGCTACCACACAAGTCGGGAGAACAGTCAGAAGCAGCTTATTAGAGCAGCCATTAGAGCTTGTCCCGGCTGGGGCGTGCCTCGCAGAGGGAGATGAAACACCGCAGTCCGACATGTAGGTTGGCACTGAATCTCACGATATAGCGAAAGAAGTAACACCACCTCTCACGATCAAACATTCATGACACTTACAGAACTTAAGTCCATAGCTTTTTCTTTGACACAAAATAATGTATTAATCACTCTCCGTCATGGCTGTTGCGCTGCTTCACGAACTGGTGTGCATAGTGAAAGGGATGGTGACACGGAGGAACACATTAAAGTAAATTTTGCAAGTATTGTTCTTGTCTTCATTCCTGTCCTCTTTTGGTTGAAAGCTCGGGTACAAGCCCTTGCGGACTTCCTCTTTTAGGTTTAGGTTCAGGTTTAGGCTTCATATTAACATTTATAATGATACAAGTTGAAAGGCATCAAGGAATTGTTTTTGTTTAAGAGTGAGAAAGGATATGATTTACTTTCTAAATATTTGCCATAACATACTTAATCACTGTTTTATTAAATAGAATACAGAACACATTCTTATACTCTTTTAATTAAACATTTTTTTATCACAAACTTTTAAATATATGTATAATATACATTTCATCACCTGGTCACAGTCGAACAGACAAATGTTAATGTAACATATGTATAATTATTTAAAATTTCCTTATATTTTTAACAATATAAATTACCGTAAATCAATCACAAAATAAAACTATCTCTATACAAAAGGATACTTGGATCTCTAAACAAATAAAATGCGCTGTATCACTGTTTACATGTTTTAACATACATATTCTGTCTTGAGTTGGACTCTGAACTAATTGTATATAATCTTAAGATACATATAAACCAGTAAATTTCACATCAGAAAATAATTTAAACATCTGTTTACAAAGTATTTTTTCTCAAATGGATGTTGTTTTGAAATTGTCTATGTGCTCCATCTCTTTAAGTTTTTATTACATTTCGGTCTACATGCGTCCTTCGTTCAGTTTTGGTAAGTAGACAATTGTTTCTGAAAATTTTCTTTCCAACAGGATGCATTTTTCAGACTTTGGTTTTATTTGCAATTCTTTTCTGCATTTCTTCATCAGATGAGCTTCTCATTGAATGCTTTAAGAATGCAACTCGCATTGAATGTTAATTCATGATTATTAGAGATATTGTCCAATTCTGAAAAGTCCATGTTCCCAAAAGGTCTTCTGTGTGTTAAAGTATTTCGCAACAGTTCCAACAATAAATTATGCCATATAAAATATCCACGACGGTATTTAAGAATGGCAGTAATTAAATTCTTCTAAAATGTCACTGTTCTAAGAAAGTTCAAGATATTAAAATCTGAATTTATGTTTGACAGAAGGATATCTATTCTCTATCAATCTGGATAACTTAAATATGACGAGATGGTGCACTTGAACGTTAAAATCAAATAATATGAATGCATTTCATAAATCACAATTCTGCTGACATGACAGTTGCAATATATAAAATTCAGTTATATCAGATGGAAATGCAATATATTTCATCATTTTGGACCTTATAAACATGCCACTTTATGTAGGCCTACTTGAAATCATATTTTACTACACGGTGTCGAAATGGACTTTAATAAATACTGGACGTTTTTGACAGAGCAATTGCTTGTTTGACATTTCAGAAGACTGGACTTGGAATAGACTCTGACAAAAAGTCCGATTTTGTCGTGTCGTGTTGACAGTTTGGTATGAGCAAAAGACATACACGCGGTGGGTACGGCGAGCATAGAATGTTCGTCGCTCGGCAAATAGCAAGCAATCCATACACCTCTCGGGATTCCGCGAGCAAACGCTCGCTACTCGCCGAATACCAAAGGTGTGGAGCCGTCTTTATATCGTGTACATCGCACGGCGGATAGATAGCACTTCAAGCGCTTCGACGTTACCTTGGTGATGAAGGCGCCCGATTCAGTTCGGCGGAACCGCCGTTGAAGAGTCAGCGAAACACTCAAATTTTCTCGAAGCGATCGTTAAGATGTACTGCGGCTCTGACAGTGGATTATATTATATTACCGAGTCGCACTGTAAATGGAAATAACTCTTGATTTACGCATCTTCTCTTAGATAAACCCCGAAAGTCACCGTTCATGACGGTAATCGAATGAATCCTCTCCTATATTATCTCAGTAAAATATATGAGTTTTGCGGCTATCCCACACCACCAATTTTACGTACCTTTCTCACGAGTATCTTTTCCAACATTTTTGTGACTATCAAGGAAAGCGGAAAGCAAACTGATAAGGAAGATTGTAAATTACTTAAAATGTGTTTCAGGAAGTGTGAATTGCTCTAAAAACGTTTGTACATAATACTAAATAAATGTTTATTGAAAATTTGTTTCAAATATCAATTGCATTGTTTTTATTTTATTTTATTTTCTGTAAGTACATTGGAAGTTATCTTTATACATTTTTTAAACAAATAGACAAGTTTCGTTAACAATTTTCCCCTTAATATGGAAATGAAAGGATAGAGTAGAGGATGGAGTTTAGCATGCGGGAGTTCTCGCATGGATACGCAAGTGAGTATATTTATAATGCAAGAACAAGACAAATTTTCCACTGAAGTTCGCGTGTTCTCTGTTGGATAATTACCAATGAGAAAGTGACGCCTCGCAAGAATCCTCTTTGCTCATCTTGAGATAGAGACGTAGATACAAAACGCACCTCACTTTCGTATTCTTATACGTTCTTCGAATTGAAAACAACAGTAGTTTCGGTTTTGAACTTGGTTCCCAATGGTTTGACGACTAGCAAGTAATTTGAGGTCAGTATCCTACCCTTTTCATGCGAATGCCGGAGCAGTTACTCTGAGAAACGGTGACGAACTGCGCGTGATTTTTCCTTCCTCTTCTTTGTCCTATCCTCTCTTCTTATACACACTTATATGCACCACACTACCACGCATTCGGGAGACCAGTCTGGAGACAAGTCGAGCTTATCCTCTTTGGGTCGGTGACCTGCTGAGTGAGATATCTAGAAGGGGAAATTCTCCACAAGCCGACGTGTATATCGGCTGCGGATCTCACCATCCATCGAGCACACCCACCTACCGGGCTAAAACAATATATACTCTAAAGGGACTCAATATCATAGTAGTTAAAGTGTTAACAGCAATTGTACAAAACATTTTACTACACATACAAACATACCTGTACGTTACTGGGGTAAGATTGGAATTAACAACTGATACTACAAGGTTTACTGCGATAAATTCCATCTGCAATCACAGAATTATCAGCGGACGATCTCTCACGATTGAGCGCTGTGATATTGAAGAAATACATAGTTTGGCGTTGCTATAAGCATGGCGAAGAGATATTTGCCTTTCAACCTGCTGCCATCACTACCACTGCCATTTGTAAATTTTAGACGTATATTTAGAAACGTTTGAGAAAATGAAATGCCACACACAGCCGGTAAAACGCGAACTTACGCTCCCAAAGGAATCTGATTTCTAGTCAGATGCCTTAACCTCTCGGCCACGGCTGCTTTCGTCGACCATTTTTAAGTTTTTATTTAACATGTCCAAAAACCATACATCATGTACCGAAATAACTGCGCGGCAAGCGCAAGCGTGTTTCCTTCCGAAATGCTTACGGCGCTAAGCTGGTATGCGCCATAGCTTTCTGTCACGTCATGTGGCATTGCTTTCTTTAAACATTGATAGGGATTTGTCGCGTGTCAATCCGTTTAAATTTAGTTTGTGAAGTGCCAAATTCCCACGAGCAGCCGTGGCCGAGTGGTTAAGGCGTCTGACTAGAAATCAGATTCCCTCTGGGAGCGTAGGTTCGAGTCCTACCGGCTGCGTGCGGATTATTTTTTGTGTATTTTTTTTTTGTTTGTTTGTTGTTGTTTTTTTGTTTCTTTACTCTATCAGCACCAAAATGTTTTCACGCGTAATTTTTTTAAGGACTTTCCCGCTTCGATATACGTCCCTTTTTAAACACCCGCGGTCTGGTCTCCGCGTTTTTCATATTTATTTCTGTTTATTTTAATTCCTTTTAGTAGCACATACAGCAAGAGGCTGGGGGCATTATAAACCCCCTAGAGCACCCCACCTTTCTAATTTAAGCTTTAAATGCAATAAGAGCGTAAGTCTATTTATGCATTCAAGAAATTATATATTTATTTATTATTAAGCGGGTGGTAAACTCTTACACACAAAAAATTACACATAAGAGCTTACAGCATAAAATGCAGCACTGTTATAGAAAAAATACAAAGTATGATCCATTAAATACAAAATACAAGAAAGACACAAAATACAAATAACACACAAAATACCAATAACATACAAAAAAACAAGAGAGTCATTCTATAATACGGATACATAAAAACAATGACACAATTTGTTTACAATGAAATACTTGGAGAAGATAGTAGCCAATCATAAATTAATTGGCTAAAGGGTACCGGCGTATAAAATGGTAAAAATTTCCCCTAAACTAAATGAAGTATGAGTGATTACATTATAATTCTAACAATATTTTTGAATGGTTTCTTAGCCCTCGTCCCACCACCCACACCCCTCTAAAGCCAAACACGTGTTTTTTAGTTTTATTTTCTCCGCCTACTTATCACTATTTTATCTGACTGAAAAATATGATAAATAAGAAAACAATTTATACTATCAGAAAAAAATATTTTTTGATATTTTCTCAAACCTAAATTCAAGCACAAAAAATATTTTTGAAAAAAATAACAAAAAAAAATTTTTTTTTTTCTTAGAATCATGGAAAAGGCTCGAAAAAAGTCTCAAACGTTTCTCTTAAAACACAAATTGTTGTGATTTTTTTCAGATTTTTTCGGCAGCTGGACCGCAGTTAAGAAAATTTAAAAACACTTTTATCTGCCTTTAAATCACCTGGACTTTGAAATATACTTTGAAAATGGCTGCAACGGGTCTGTGAATTTATGTTAGTGTTTATTACACATTTGTAGCACCCAGAAATATTTTGATTATGGAATTTAGATTCAGATTATCATTTTTCAAAATCTTTTTTCAAACTTTCTTCAATGTTCCAAAATGTCAATTCATTGCGTGCAGTTAGAAGTTAGGGAGCTTTCACGAGTGATTTACATTGTTCCGAATGTGTCACCAAAAACATCGCAAGAATTGATAAAAATCATATGGAAAAGCAGATGAGAATATGTATACGTGTTAAGTCATTAAATGGATGTAAACGGATAGGCCATAAGTACCTAATTTCAAAGAGTTCACGTTGTTTATTTTCATCGCGCCTTCAATTAAACGCGTAAGACATTAAACTTTAATCAAAAAATTGTGCATATAAATATTTCTTAAAAATAAAGTTTTAAAGTGTACTTTTCTTATATTTAAGCTACATAAATACAATGATTTCTTGCGAATATCCCTCAGTTAACGGAATGAAAATAATACTGCAGTAGAGAGAACAAGAGCTCCAGAGCATGCTAGCTAACGATCAGGAAATTAGTGCTAATCATTTCTACGTGTTACTCACCGACCACGCTGCTCCACGTTTTGCTTTGCGTCATTGAGTGTCAAGAAAACACACACATGCCTGAACGGACCATTTATCCATCGAAGTACCCTGACATTTTCGAGAGCGCATGAGCGTCTTTGGCGGTGGTGACACGTTCCCTCCAATTTTTTTATGAACATCCAATAGTTTTTTTTTCTAATTTCAATTTTTATCCTTAATGTATAAATATTCTTCTACATTGTAGAATTGTGGATTAGATCGCTTTAAGAAAAATCTCTTTCCCACAGCAATACATACTTTCCAACGAGAAAGTAAAAAGGTATGTATATTTTACTGTTCGTTTTTTAAGTATTTTTGTGATACAATATTTTTCTTGTGACAGTTGGAGAAAGTATTGCAAAATTGGCAATGGTGAAAAAGTACAGTAAGTTTCTACATTGCAAAATCGAATATCCCGAACTTATATAATGACATTTATTTACCATTTGTGTTCAGTGATGTAGGTGGGGGCACTAATATTAAACCTAATCTTATGCTAACCTTACAAATTACTATTTACATGTTACTCTACTTGTTTACATTATTTACACACTATTATACTTATAATCTAAACTTACATGCTAACACCTACATTGGACGATACTTATTTACAATATTTACACGCACTTGCACTTACAATCTACACTTACAGACTAACACTGTTTTTTCTAGTTTGCCAGTCAAACTTGCACTGGCTCTTCAGAATGTCAGAACGTGCACTGGCTCTTGAGAGTAAGAACGATGCAGACTACACATCTTAGGGCTTAACCTGCAAGTTTACTATCGCAACCATCCCCATTTCCACTGGGAAGGAGACGCCAATGGTGGTGGCAATTTTTACTTTCTCGTATACATATACCAATTGGTTCCAATTGATCCGGGTTAACGAATTTCTACTGTACTTTGTTGCTGTTGCTGTTGTTGTTTGTTCACAGAAATACTATTCCAGGTATATTTATTTGCTAACTCGTATATGAAATATTCCGTTTCGACATGTGAATAAATTAAATGTAACGAAATTCACTGAAACCTGCCTTAAGTAGTCACTAATGGTTATGACAAAAACTGGCCGTCAATGCGAAGTGGTCGTTTATAAACGAGAAGCATAGATCACATCTAATCGTTTTAATTACTATAAAATAAAGTATATTTATGGTAAAATCATTTTAATTACTTTAAGCTCCAAAAACAATCTACACTTGAATTATAAGATACGACTATTCTCGCATGGATTAACTTTTACAGAAAAGATGCATTGCAGTGTGTTTGGAAAAGTTAACATATCTTTTTAGCTGCATAGGTTAGGACACTTCACAAAAATGCGCCCTTTGTTTTTATAATTTCATTAAATGTGTCCTATTGCGCTTAAAAATTTCAGCGCGTTTTCTAGGACCATATGTCTTTTCTCGACTCGTGTCAAACATCCTTGACCTCGTGAACGCACTTTTTGTCTCCGCCGAACTGAACACACGAGCAAACTATATTTCACCATCTGTGGTCCCATGAAATAGCTCCCGAATGAACATCAGATCGGTTTCGCACACCCGGCGTTCTTCCCTGTTAACAAGTTCTCAAAGAGGGTAAGAAGGGGTTAGTGAACTGATGGGAAAGCTCCGATATATGCGAAGCGAACGCGTTCTAATTACAAATTAAACCCTTGATAGAAGAGCGATTCTAGAGGTCCCTGTTCTAAATAACTTAACAATGCATCTCACCACGGGAAGATATTGAATCAACAGTATATCCACCGCAGTTTTCTTCTTATTCTATTAGTCCAAAGACGCTAGAGGTGACAGCTTAATAGAGGTCAATCTACGAAATGTGCCTCGCCTCTAGCCAGGTGGTCGCTCATATGAGGGATATTTTACACGTGTCTTCAGGAACAATCAATCGATCAAAAAAACTGCCGCTAATGAGGTGACCGCTTAATCGACGTGGCCGTTTGAGGTTTCACTGTAAGTAACAACAGGAAAAGAATGTATGCATATGTAATTATACCAAAATTTAGGTAAAATTTGTATAATAAAAATGGTTATAATTCATTCACAACGTCAAGCAAACTCTAGTTTGTTTGTTTGTTTTTTTTTATCCATATCTACTTGGCTGTTCGAGAGACGCCGCGACCTAGGCACAGGATGTCCTTTGGCATCTGTGCCTAGGACGCGGATTCTCCCGGACAGCCAAGTAGATACTGCTCCGATTGCGGAAGTCTACGCTTTCTTTGAATTCAGGTACCTTGTACCTATAAAAATATGTTTACATGAAAATCCATTCCCTAATCATTACACTTCTTAACATGCAAAAGCCTCAGTAGGCAATTTGTTTGGCTGTTTCAACTGTTGCGATTAAACCTTATGGTGGCTATCGAAGCCGTCATTTTATTCTATAAGCATTTTTGTGCGTCATGAAATTTTGTCTTCGCCATGAACCCCGCCTTGTTCAATCCCAAAGAACAAGAGCCGGATTTACCTATAAGCAGTTGCTTAGGGACCCTCATTCAGCCTACGCCCCTGAAAAAGTTGATTATTGTTTTTTTAACTCGTTAATTAACTGCCAAGGTCCCCAATTGGGGATCTCAGATCTTTTTCATCGTTGCATGATGTGTATGACAATGGGCGAGTGCTATGTGCACAAAATTAATTTTGCAGTTAGTGGGTAAATGCCATAAAATATGTTTGTATCTGGGCCAATCCAATTTAACTGTTCCAGCATGTAAATTCCATTCAGTAGTTCACAATGGCAGCCATTTTTGTTTTAAGCTGTTCGCCGTTTCGCATTTCTAGACATTTACGGTTTTACTCAGCGCTAGATTGTTGTAGCTTTTTAAACTGAAATGCATTGGATTCAGTAAACTCGCGCCTTCAAAACAAAATGTTAATCTACCTACTATGTTTTAATCGGGTAATATTTGCAATAAAAACTATCGATCGCGAATGAAACAAATTTCAATTTGCTGAGAGAAATTTTTCAAAGAACGAATGGATTAAGAGCCTTAATTTTTTATGTGAATTTACACACAACATTTCAGTTATTTTACGTAAAATATTAATGGTAAATAGCGTATCACTTCAAAATTACATCATCCTAAAACTTGAAATATTTTTTGTTTATTGTTGCTGTTTTCCAAATTTTCGACTGAAAATCTGTTGGGGGACCAGATAAAAATTTGAGTTTCACACATAAAAGATCGCAATAATACCAAACTGCTGTGTGAATATCAGCAGTAAGACCACTTTGAACTTACAATAATAATACTTTGTTATAAATAAACATAAAATGTGCCTAGTATGTATGTAATTTTGAATATTACTTTAATGCCATTCAAATTTATTTGTAATGAAAGTAAGATGATCTTGACAATAGGACTTAAACCTGTGAGTTTAGGTTTATTTCTAGTATAAAAATGACCTGATAGAGAAACTAAAAAGTAAATGTTCTGTCCCTAAGAAAGCATAACATTAAAATCATTAGTTTACTTCACAGTTTTTGGAGTCGAACTAAAGTAACTAAAGGAATTTAAAGTGTCAGAATGAACAGTAAAGTTAACAACATGAATGGCAAAGGTAAAAAGAAGACAGTATTTTTTTATGAATTGCAAAAAAGGAAAGAATCAAAGCTGGTAAATGAAGAAACAAAAGAGAAAATTGTATTTGTAAATTTTTATGAACATGACAATCTGATGCCTGGGAAAAAGGATTGTTTGACTTAAGGACAGTGGTACCAAGATTCAATGACAAAACAGATAATTCTTTATAATAATAATAATAATTAATTGTTTTAGAAATTTAAGAAGAAAACCTACCATTAGAATTGGAAGATCAAAATTAGTGAGTAAAGACCAAAATGGTGAGTTGTCGCAAGTTATTTCTAGGTTTCACAATGCCTGGTGTCTGTTTACAAGTGTATCACCAGAACCAGGGCCGGATTTAAGGGTGGGCAGAGTGGGCAGCAGCCCACAGGCCCCCACTACTTAATATATTGAAATAAATTTTGTCTTTTAACAAAAATCATTGGATGATTTTTTTAATGTAGCAACAAATTTTTAGTTTTTGCATCATTTTGTGCAACATTTTAATTATATTTTTTACATTACAAAAGAGAAAATATTGTATACTTATATTTAATATTTATATAATGTCAAATAGAAGTTCAAATAATTTATTTCTGATGTCAATGCTTTAAAACTCTACATAATATCAACTTCCTTAACTCATTAACAGTGCGTGCTTCTCTTTACCTTAGGGCGACGCAAAATAAAAGACATAGAACATGGGTTAAAAAGAGAAAACACGATGACATTTCAAGGCCATTTGAAGTAGTTCCAAGGATCACATCGAACTACAATTTGTTTGATTAATTATTTTGTTATTTCATTTAATTTGTCACATAATAGTAGTTCACATATGAATAATAAATCATAGTAGTAAATCACATAATTATAATTTCAATTTAATTTAACGAGAGAGTAATATATTAATATATTAAAATTTTTAAATTACTTGGAGCTATTAACATTAACAAATATATTTCCGGAATATTTAGATAATATTTTAGACTATAAATTTATTTAATACTTCATTAAAAATATAAAATACCAAATAATTATAAACTTATTGGTGTTGTTTTCTTCATTATTTGTACTGCTGTTGATATCTGAAGATGGTGAGCAACATTCCAAAACTCGAGTCTAATGTCAAAGTTTTCATAATCAAATATGCAAATAAGAAATTGGCATCTATGCTGTACTTTGGAACGACATATTGAACAGAGTGCACGCAACACACAAATTGCTCCAAAATTCCAAGCTCTATTCGAATTCCGCAGTTCTCAAGTCGCTCAGAGTTTTCATCAAGAAAAAATGTGACAATTTTTCACACTACGAAGAATTAGGAAGGGGAAAGCTGGGACTTCAGATTACGAGATCTCCAGGATACGTCACCGAAATGTTCACTTAATCCCATTGGACTACAGATATTCACCAGAAGTGGACCTTCCACAGTCTCAAAAAATGTACGTTCGAAATTACCTTCCCATAATTGACTAGTTTTAGCATCGTTGGATCACTGACTTTCTGCGTATGAATTGTTTTCTACATGTTTTGATTTTCTGGCTAGACTAGAGCAATTGGAGACAGATCAACTGATGGAACAAGGAAGACAGTTTTATCAGATTTACAAAGATGATGTCGACGAAAATCTTGGGGTTGAGCTTGTTCAATTTGCAGAATTTTACAAAGAATTTGCAGCAGAAAAAGACAAATATTTAAGCCGCGAACATTTAATGTACACATTGATAATTGAAAAACAGGTGCAGGTACAATCTTTTTTTTTTTAACCATGATTTTGAACAGCCAAAACATAAGGGAATTTATATAAATGAAAGAATTTTTTCTGAGATGGCGAGGCAACCTCTTAAAATGGAATGACCCATTTATTTGATTCTGGACCACTTAAAATGGAATGACCCATCTGCAAAATAATTGTTAATCAAATATACTTAAAATATATTTTTCAACCTCCCTAAAAGTATTAACTATTTTTGATTCTTGTTTGATTTTGTCACCCAAAAATCCAAAATCTTCCCAAGAAAAATTATGAAAAACTGCTTAGCTACTGGTTCTACATACCTGTGAAGATCTGTCATAGATAACAATATAACATATCTTGCATGCAAAAAAAGTAATGGATAAAGATTCAAGAATTTTTATGCTTAATGTCAAGAAATACTTTGTTACAAAAAACTATTTTATTCTCAAAAGCAAATGAAAATGATGACTGTGTTACATCCTAACCATTCATAAAAGGAAATGAAACTGAGTAAATAAGAGCATGACACTGTATCCAATTCCCAATTATACAATTTACAGGTCATTGAGCGCATTTATTGAAGTTCTTATTTACATTTCATTCTGTATAATTACAAACTCGTCACAATGACACTTTCATTTAAATATAAAATTCCCTAACAACAGGAACACTAGGGATAACACAAAGGCTCACAGAGCACATAAACATTTCACACGTGATAAGATCTATTTGGGGGTTTCAAAACATATATCTCCGAATATACCAACATTAAATATTTTCATAAATTAAATCAATTCTAAAACCTATGTGAGGGGAAAATCAATTTACTCACCTTATAAATTGTAAAATCACATGTACAAACCGTTTGGTATAACCCACATGCACTGTTCTTTTATAAGTTCTCTAACAATAAATATAACTTTCACTCTACTGACTACAGTATCATATAACTGATTCACTCTAGTGAACTACACTGATTTTCTGTGGACTAAATATAAACTACAACCATATAATTTACATAAAACTTACTCAAATATCTGAGGACTGAAACAATGTATTCTGCACTACAAAATACATCTTAAATATGCTTTCATTAAAGGAAAGCCAACCAAGACATGTGAAAAGGAGCTCTAAACTAATTTCTAGAAGAGCTATTTTATATAAATTTTACACTTTTCTGTGAAGGTTAATACAGAATCCATTATTAATCACCTAAGGAAAATTACAATATTACATGAAGCAAAAGATAAACATTTATTTCAAAATTTTTAATTTTTATGTGGAAAAAAAGCTCACTGTGCATGACCTGTCCTGTGACTTCCAGACACAGCGCCTATGGAGCTGATTCTAAATTTTAATCCTTAAAAATGTATGATTCATCAATCATTGTTGATGGTATTTCAATCTCCTTCGAAAGAAAATTTCAGACCCCTATAGTTTGATTTCTTTAGCAACAAAATATATTAATAGTAATCTCATCTGTATTTCATACAATATCAACAAAAATTAATATTCTCAGTTGTGTGCCTCCCAGAGCTAAGCCAATGAAGCCCGAAATTTTAATACTTTATTGAGAAGTGGATGTTCTGATGAGAGTGGAATCTGAACATTTTGAATTTCCCAAAAAAGAACAGTTTTTTATGAATTGTTTTATAGCCACCAAATTCACAATCCTCCTAAATGTACTTCTAGCATTCCATAAGCAAATATCAATTTCAAAAATTGAAATGTGCCAAGAATTTCCATAAAACTGAATTTTAATTTTTTCATCAAGTGTTAATTTCAAATTTTATTGATATTATAATTTTATTCATATTAAAGATATGGTTAATGTTAAAGAAAAGGGTTTGTAAAAAATTTGGGAAAGCATTCATTTTCCTTTAACCCTTAAGTAGCTTCACCTCTTTCTGTGACAGAAGGTGGTAGTGAAATAATATTTCAGTCCTTCATTAATGAGCAAGAAAATAAATCATCCTTACCAAATAAACTTAGGGTGAATGGCCATTATTATTATTATTATTATTATTATTAAAGCTGGGAAGTTTAAGCGATTTGCATGTTTTTCATTAATAGTTACATCTGTCAAAAACTAATCTCAGTTTCATGGAAAAGCATTGAATCTGAGAGAAAATATTTTGCATGTATTAGAGGTTTGGGGCATAAAAATGAAGTTATTTGCATATTTTCCAATATTTTTCCGAAAAGTTTTATTCCTAAGAAAAAATTATTAATTAATAAAAGGCATAAACTTTCTTGATGATTCAAGCAGATGTATACAAAAACCTATAGATGATCGACGGCCAGGGTCAACAAAATAAAATGTGTGGAGGTATCGAGTAAATTTAGAATAGGTAAATGATAAAATGGGAAGATGAGTTTCAAATGAGAAAATACATTCCCTACATACTGGGCTTTCAAAAAATGTATTAAGAACAAACATATCAAAATACAAATAACCACCCATTACATCATGTGACATGGGAAGGTCTTTTCAAAATACAATACTACAATGGATGGATTAGACTGGTTTAACTGAAGCTTTCGAGTACTTCATAATTCCTCAGGATATGCTACCAATGCATCACAGGGTAGCAGTTGATGGGACTGCCATCTCATAGCCTACCGTAGTAACCCCAAGAAGGAGGGTTGCCTCATTCACCTCAGGTAACTGACATTATCTGTGCCATTAAGGTCTTTGCCCAGTTACCGCAGGCATGGGTTGTAACATATTTTGGACCGTTTCCCAAAATACATTCGAGACGCTCCAATTTGGCAGCAGTTACATGCCAGTCTGACATTCTGTCAGAACTCCCTATCACTCGTCTGATGGTCGACCCATGCTGCCAAAAGGATTGGTAACCACAACCTTGGTACGAGTTGCTCGACTACCCTTGATCACCACGCGTTTTTAATTTATATAATGATGAAACAGTGTGAAAAAACATAATAAAGGGAGGAATAAATATAGATGGCAAGATCTTAAACACAATATTACATGAAGATGATCAAATATTGACTGCAAAAAGTGAAAACAAACTGCAAACTCTGATATATAAATTAAACTCTGTGATGAAAAGTGAATATGCAAAATTTCAGGAAGAAATCAAAAGTGATGGCCTTTGTACAAAAACATACCATTCAGTAAAAAATAGTAGTAGAAAATAAAATGAATACACAGTTTAATTTATCTGGATTCTAATATTTCCCAATATCAAGAAAGATCCAGAAAACAAAATTAACAGATTCAACTATATAAATGGAACACTTAAAAGAACATTGAAAAATAAAACAAGACCAGAATCCATAGTGAAACATTACAAAGTAATGGCCATTCCAACCATCACCTACTACTCTGAAACTTGGACCTTAACAGCAAAACCTGCTTCAAGAATTCAAGCATCAGAAATGAAATTCTTAAGATCAATTGCTGGAAACACCCGATTAAATTTTTTAAAAAAATTCAGAAATTACAGAACAATTAAAAGTACAAGAATTAAACTCATTAATAAACACCAATAGGTTAAACTGGTTTTCTCACATGCAAAGAATGACTGGAGATAGGATTCCAAAGAAGATACTCAATTACCACCCTCCGGGACGTAGAGATCCTGGCAGATTGAGAAGATGGTGGAAAGAGCAGCTCAACCCAATTGAAGCTGGAACAAACTAGATTAGTTCCAAACCATGCAGTAGAAGAAGAAGAAGAAAATACTACATTATACAGATAAAATGTGCTTCTAAAGTACAGAAAATCTTTAAAATTACTTAATGATATTCTGTTTTCTTAGGGCAAAATAAAGTATGCTTGATTGACAATTAATTTTTAATTTGCACATACCCTCTTTCTCTAGGTGTCAAAAAGATGTGGATGCCATTGCAAAATACATGTTTTTATAACCACATTTGGCATTTTTTAATATTTTTGTGCATATTTTGACATATTTGTATGCATATTTTAGGGTTCAAAGCTCACGTAAACTTCCCAACCCTAATTACGACAAACAGGTTTTAGTGGGCTAGAATCAGGTGACTCATGATGTAGCTACCAGTCAGCTCGCCTTCTACTGCTGGAGTGAGGGTTTGATCCCCACCTGAGTCAAGGGTTTGTGATGGAGAAAGGGTTCATGGAAGGGTTTCCCTAAGTTCTCCAATTTCCTCTGACTTCATCTTCATGCTTATTACTAACTTCATCAGTATCATCATCACCATCACCTTTAGCTTCAACACTGTCATCGTTACATCTTAACTGTAAATGCCATACCAGAGAGAGAGGATGATGATTGAAATTCTCACTGCAAGACTGCGGCCATAAATTTATCTCCCTATCTCCTGCCATCTCACCACAAATTCATGCCACATGATAAATAAATAGGCTACAGTAAACAAAACTTATTTGAGTTATTACTTTAAACTTCTTACAAATAATTCAAGCTCAAGTTAAAAAGCCCTACAAAAATTGGGCTGTTGTTTATTTATTAATTGGCTTGTTAAGTCTTTTTAATTTATATTACATTCATTATAGTTTACATTTTAAAATATGCTTTTTAGTGATACTACACTATTCAAATGTGAATAAAAATATTTCCTTTTTTCTTTTGAAGAAAACCAGGAACATTATTATGAAGTAATTATGAATTGATGAAAGGAATATCAGAAATAATTGAAGTACTTCACTATCCCTCCTAATCAGCAGGAATTACAGATACTGCAAGATGTTTAAAAACTTTCATTGGATTATCTCCGCAAGTCATTGACATAAATTATCACAATTCATTCACCTGACAAAAAGCATCTACTATCACAGTCATTTTATTTTTTCACAGAAATCAGGTATGTTTTTTAGGTGCTTTGTTTTACACCATGTCAACCAATAATTCTGTTGTTAGAGAATGAGTCAGTAGAGAAAATGAAAGAACTTATGTATTTCATGGAACAGAACATGCAATAAACTGCCATTAGTTCAAAAAATGTCTAATTAGAAAAATACTACTAGTACAAAGTAACTAAAGGTCCAAAAGAAAAAATTCCATCAAAAATCAAATGTCTACCTTAAAATAAGATACTAAATCTGATCCATTGTAATCCACAAAAATCAAAGTGGAAAATCAATCATATTTAGTCAAAATAATTAAAGTTCAAATACATTATAATTTTGTATGAAGATATCATACTAAAACAGATAAAAAATGTCAGCACATTAAAATTATAATGAATAGGGTTACACCATCTGGCTCACACACCGCAAACCATTACACCCAAGTTTACAAATCATACAATTTTCAACTTGCATTACTCATTTAAACAAAAAATATTAATCACAATAAAGGAAAATTGGTTACTCAAAATTTTCTATATTAAATATCAGATCTATTGCCTTGGAAACATTTTCTACAGTGTACTCTGGTTCTCGTAATTTTTCTTCTACAGGCAAAAAATCTCTTGGAGAATGATCTGATATACCATCGTTTCGCTCTGGTGAGTAAACACCAGTCTGAAAATGACAAAAATACTCGAATTGTAAATTTATTCACTACATAACAGGCATTTGCATACATGTCACAAGGAGATATCACAGTTTCATCAAGTTTTCTTCACAAGCTCCGTGAAAACTTCTCACTCACTTTCACTTGAATTCTCAGTTGTAAGCACAAAAGAATTGTTTTTTTCATTTGATCATAATATAAAAAAATGATACACAAGAGTTAATTGTGATGCTATTAAATTCCTTTAAAAAATTATAAAAAATAGAACTAATGAATAATGATTGTCAACATGAATAATGGCTTCTAGAGTCAGTTAAGGGGATAAATAATAATAATAATAATAATAATAATAATAATAATAATAATAATAATAATAATAATAATAATAATAATAATAATGATTTTGATCCAAAAAGTATTGGGAGGGGGAGGGGGATTTCAGTTCTGACATTCCTCCATGAATTCATTAAAGAGAAAGGATACTTTTTCAGAATGTGGACTTCTTAAAATTCCATTCTCTTGGAGTTCATGAGATTATTTTTTTGGAAAGTGATGTGATTAATATGAGGTAATTGTTCTGAATAAGTTGGGTAAAATTACGATAAAAGTTTGCCTTTAGGGATACGCAGTTATTGTGTGTGTGTGTGTGTGTGTGTGTGTGTGTGTGTGTATGTATGTATGTATGTGTGTGTGTGTGTGTGTGTGTGTATATATATATATATTGAATAAGTAATATGAATGAGTAATAATTCATTTCATATAAGTTATATGAATGAAAAGAAATATTGCTTCATATAATAGAGAATAATAAATAATAAATAACATACCTCCACTAATATACTTGAACAAGAAACAGCTCCTTGATCCCAGTCATGTGGGTCAGCTCCAAGGAGATCTTCTATGTTTTGTTGACGGCGTGTAACACGTCTCTCTCTTCTCTCTAAATACTGGTTATATAAATTAGCCCCAAAGACATCTGTATAAATATTATCTCTGAAATACAAACATTTCAAAAAATATTATATCTTACAGAATTATTGAATAAGATAAAGGTACAACATATATCAAATGGCATACCCAATTGCATACAGATGTTTCAAATTATCTGTTATTCCTATTTGCCTTGCATGTGCTAACACCATACAATGAGCATGATGATATGTTATTTCACTAGGTTTCCCAATTAAAGCAGTGTAGATTAAATTTAAACCTGTTATCTTCTTATAAAGTGTCTCTAAACACAACAAAAATGCCCCATGGCCAAATCTAAAACAGAATATATGTACTGAAAACACGATAATGAATAAGATAAATATTCTGTGTTAAATGTTTTTAAACATACACGAGCAATATACATGGAATATACAAAATATTAATACTAATTAGCTGTTTTATTTAGCAAAAATTAAGTTCATAGAAACCTATTTAAAAACTTTTGCCACCCGTTTCATGAATTTAAATGAAATTAAAATAAAGTTTTGGAAAAATTGACAATGAACATACTTCAAAGTCAAGGACAAACCACGTACCCACATGGGATATTATATTGTTTTGAAATTATCAATTAATTATTAAAACAGTGGTTAGTTACACCTGATAAATCATTTTTTTTTTTTTTTTAAATTTACTTCATGGATTCTAAATCAATGTGAATGGAATAGAGACAGGGATTGTGAGATCCTTTTCTTAAATTAATTAGGTATCATAAAAATATTTTTCAAAATCAATTCACTTAATTGCAACACAATTATTCTGAAAATATAGTAATAAAAAACAACAATGCATATATAAATTGATATTTAGAACACAGAATAATTTTTAATACACAAAATAATATTTTATTCATTCTATTTCATACCTTGGCATACGAGCTTCTGCCATCCATTGTAAATCCATATTACATGCTAACACAGGTATATGTGGATACCTTAGAGTAGCTGGGCATACAGCAGGCTGACCATCAGTCATAAGAACATCTACAAGAAGTTGTAGAGCTGTCTCCCACCTAACAGGTTCACCAAACAAAACAACTGCTTCTATTGGAGGGAAATATTGTTCAAATGTGCAAGGCTGAAACATAAAGGCAGTATCAAAAAATTCTTCAAAGTATGAAGTTACATACAAATATGAAGATGCTTACAAAGGATATTATGACTAAAGCCACAATCTACTAAAATTTAAGAAAGTCTCTGTTCTTGACAAACTTACACCATAATTAACAGCAAATTTATACCATTATGATACTGCCCAAGAAACAAACATTTTAAACATACTGTATATTTTTAAATATAAGTCCCAAGCTCAAGTATCCTATTCTAAAATCAGAACAACAGGCTTTTCACAAATTTTCTTTCTTAAAAAATGCCTAAAATTTGTATACTTGTACTTCTACATCACCATGAAGATGCAACTGCAGTGTGGGATTTAATAATATATAATAATATTACCTACTTTTATTTCCTAATTTAACAGGCACAGCATTCAATTTCCACAAACTATTATAAAATATATTAAGAAAGTAATACATCAAATAAATGAGATAACCACATTATACATTCATTTATGATTCTTTTATTATCAACAACACATTCTATTAATATTTTATCACTACTGTGGGTGAAAAAAACACTGTCTACAGTGCAAAGCCAAAGGCAAGGTAAAGTAATTTATGGTAACGTAAAAGAATTCAGTCTGTATTTGAATCCAAACGAAAACAAAGTTCACAATTCCTCAAATTATTTTCCCCCAGAATGAGAATTTAGCATGGTGAATGCAATAATGCAAATTACTTCATAATAACTGTCTTACCACTGATATGCGTCGCTTGTGATCAACAGCATCCAATACTGGGAAAGTATGCCTCAACTGTTCCAGAGTAGTAATCTTCTGGAAGCCAAGATTTTTAGCTATTTCAACAGTAGGTCCTTGCCCAGATACAAGAACATGCTTAGTATGAAATTGTTGAAACATTCTTAGAGGGGAATGGGCCATAATAACTTGATCTTCACCTATCTAAAAAAAAACACACACAAAAAAAAAAAAAATTAGACATTTTCAATTGCACATAAGAAACTTAAGGAATGCTTGTGCAGTAACTGAATACAATGCAAAGGAAGGAAAATAAAAAACGGCATTTAAAAAAACAATAAAAAAAATCATAAGGACATATTACTTATCATAGTCATTCAATGATATAAATATGATCTAGTAATATCAGACATTTAAAGAGTTTTCCATAAATAATATATTTTTATTCCTGTGATGAATTTGCAATAGTAAATTAAAAGAGGCACAGAGCGTGAAAAATGGAATTACAAGACAAATATTATTCTTCATAGAGACATATGTTTAATACAAATTAAAACCTTTGCTCCACAATTGCTTCTAAAAGTGGTTTACAGATCATTGAAAGAAGTAAACATCTAATCTATTTTTAAAAAGCCATGTTTTTGGTTAAATGTGTCCAGAATATCAAAATGCATTAAAAAACATGGATTTTTAAGAAATTTACTACACCTCAGAATGACAGACGTGACAAAACAGACACAATGTACATCATCATATCGGGAGAGATCAAGATTGGAGATTTAGCAAAGGTGGCAAACAAAGGTGGAAATAATTAGTCAGTTCAAAAGTGGAATATAGAATGTTTGTATGGTTGGCAGGCCATATTATTATTATTATTATTATTATTATTATTATTATTATTATTATTATTATTATTATTATTATCATTATTATTATTATTGTTATTATTATTATTATTATTATTAACTTTATTGAGATAAAAATTGTGATAGAAATAGAAAAAAGTATCAAAAACATTATTGTATTTATGCATAAAAAATAAGAGACCACATAATAATAATAATAATAATAATAATAATAATAATAATAATAATATATATATATATATATATATATATATATATATATATATATATATATATATATATATATATATATATATATATATATATATAATTACCATAATCACATTATAATATCATAATTATCATAATACATACAATCATCACATCCCATTATAATATATAATTATTATTATAATCATATAATTATATTGTTAAAGATGGATATTGATTTAAAAAACACTTTATAAGGCACTTCAATCAGTAGGTACAAAAACTACCCACTTCTGTGAATTGAATGCTCAGGTGTACTACACAGTCAATGCATATTTCTGCATTGTAACACATTACCTTTCTCTGAAGCTAGACTTGAATTTTAGTACAATGAAATATGTAGGAGTCAAAGGCAAAAATAAAAAAGGTATATTCATATTTAGATTACCTGATTGCAACTAAAGAACTATTAATATCAAATAAAAAATGAGACCATCCATTTGCTGCTCATTTCCAAAATAATTAAATAAATCATGTCAACCCAATAAATAAATTCAAAAATGCCAATTAAGTATTTGAGACATGTTCTGTCATAAAAATACGTACTGTAATGAGTTGCACACAGCAGACTCAGGTCTTCACTTATTTTGAGAAACTTTTTTTCTTACAGTGATGTCAGATACATGCAACGTAAGTTACATGCAGTTTTAGAAATCAACATTTATTGAATTTTATTAGTAAATTAAATATAAAGGATAACTAGTGGTCAATACAATAATCAAACAATGCAAAAACTTGGAGCAAGCAGATTTTTCATCCATAACAAATTACCATAAAATCTCAAGGGAAGAGAGTAACTGCTTATTAAAACAGAATTCATGGAAGCATTTCCAAAATTTAAAGCTGCATCTTGAAACCAAATAAAATAGGGGTTACTTTATCAGCAACATAAATCACTGATACTCATACAAGCCTTTTAGGAGCGAATGTTTCCACAACTAACAAATCTTGAAAACTGTTTTAATGATCAATGTCAAGTAATTCTGTGTCAATGAATTACTTACTTTAATTAAACAAGCAAAAAACTTTTGAAATATAAAAACAAATCTTATTCCTCAAAATATATTTATCTTAATGTGCACGTAACTATAATAGGTGTAAAGGGAAGCAGCAGGATGTTTATGGGAATTCGGGCAGAGAGCACTGATAATAAAAGAATAAC
Source organism: Teleogryllus occipitalis (assembly GCA_011170035.1). Lineage (NCBI taxonomy): Eukaryota > Metazoa > Arthropoda > Insecta > Orthoptera > Gryllidae > Teleogryllus > Teleogryllus occipitalis. The sequence continues at coordinate 82,491 of BLKR01001102.1, forward strand.
AACATATTGCAATTTAAAATTTTATTTCCTCAGATCAGAGTACAATACAATAACATATACATCTTACAAACAAAAGAAGAAAACCTGTTGAATAAAATTAAAAAAAGACCATTTACTGACAAACAATTTCATTAACCTTTTAATAATTTTAATGCTCTCTTCCTGAATTGCCATATTTTTCCTCCTAACTTTTCACAACTTTCCCGATTTACTGCAGATTTCACAATCAAAGATAGGGGACAGAAGTAAGTTTTGTATGACATGGTCAAATTTTAAAACTTGAAGTGTGAAATTCAAAAAAATTCCACAAAACACATGAAAATTAGGCAGTTTCTCACATGGCAAAATCATTTAAAGCATGCAAAATAATAAAATAAAAAGCCATAGCACTAGCATTTCTGTATTCAACTCACTCTCAAATACTAACTTGGACACCCAGCCACTGGGATAGCTGTTTGGCTTTTTCATGCCGTAAGCCATTTCCAGCATTAGTGACAAAGACGGTGGGAACTCGAAATGTGCCATCAGCGTTGATTAACCGCCAGAAGGCTTCTGGTGCAGATGGTAAAACTTTTTTTCCTCTTACAATAACACCATCAATATCAAAAAGGATACCAAAACTTGGTTTCTGAATCATAAAAGGGAAATGTTACATATCCACATGAAATATTACAATTGGTTAACTGAATATGTCCTTGTAACTAACAAACTCTTCATTCATGTAAAACAATTATTGTTGTGCGAGAGCATATGTAAAAGAGAATAAATAAACCACAAAAACATTAGTTTTATTCAAGTTATGTAGCAAAATATTTCAGAAATTTAATCAATTTAAATAAAGATATCTTGAAAGACCCTTGAGAGTGAACTATTCCTTTCCATGAATAATTTATTTTATGTTAAAGTGATATAGAAAATTCAACAATATAACAGAAAGATTTCATTTTCATTATTCTTTGACAAGGAAATTCATTAAAAAAACAATTTCCTGAAGAATATATTCGTTTAATACAAAAATAAAACAATTGATAACAACTAAGGTCAGACTATTAGTCACTGCCCATTGCCATGGTCTTATAAAACTCAAATGATAAATTAAAATGCATTCCGATTTCTTTCAAACAATGTAATTTTCGTAGGGAATGTGCGCTTATGGGCTCTAAAGAGATAAGAAGATTTAATATGTTATTATGTAACAAGTTATTTAATAAATGAATTATATTAATTTCATTTAATCACAAATACATTTTTTCAGGCCTAATGAAGAAAAACAGTTCCTTTTACGATTCGTGTAGGTAATTACCTTAAATGAGCAGAATGTCTTGGTATGCCCTAACTTACAAGATTTCAAAAAGCGGGATGAAATTTTCGTACTCAGTACAGATGGCAACTCTCTAATTGCCATAACTAGAAATTACTTTCTAATACCCAACAATTTTCGAAAGTAACATTTACAAGATTCAATAGTAAAAAAATTTAGGCCACACAATTTGCCGTTTCCTTATCACATGCACCGACACCAACTTCACAGCCTCTCTCACTATCTGCTCACGATGCCACACGCCGCCGCACAGCACCAACATCCGTGGCTACCCCTCTCCCACTGTAGGTCAGGTTCTGCGAATTGAGGGTTCAGGCCGGTCAGCTGTGGTCAGCTGATCGAGATCGTCTCACGGTTCAAGCACGATATATCGATTTAGGACTATCGATAGCTCTAATCGCAAATGTTTGCTCGATATTTGTATCATTAAATGTGTACAAATGCTCAAGGGGCACAATAGTGAACTTCATTGGACAGAGCAAATTAATGTTAACGAGAAATTTTGATATATCAGATGTTGAAATCTGATAGACTGGCTTTCAAGATAGCAAAACCGTCAATCATCCTTATTAGAACAAATTAGGGAGAAACTATCTTTGAATAATTATATCATTTTGTGGTCACTATCTTTTATGATTTTGCCAGAAAGATACTCAGTCAACACCAGGTTTGAATAACGAGAATAAAAAAATTGATCAAACTTATGAGATATTTCTTGCCAACAAATTGATTTAACTCGCTCAAATGCATTACATAAGTTACCATCAGGTTCTGACATCACTTTGTGTTCGTTTTTCATGTTAAGGCTGCATGCAGAAAAGGCGTGGCGTGTGTGATTGTTAAGTTGCTGTAACAAACTCAACAAGCGTAAAAAACAAGAACAATAATGGTGTCTTTAAAGTGTTCTAAAATGATTAAATTGAACGCCACAGTAAAAATAAAAATAACACTGTGGCTTACTACACTAGTGAATAATAGTGGGATACCTAGTACTACATTAGATTATATAGCTCCCCCTCTCCAAGTAACTTTAAACATATCTGTAAAAATCTGTAAGCATTAATTAAGCATTAATCTAAAAGCATTAAAGCATTAGAAGTTGAATAAGTTTTCTTAATTACTTTTATATAAAAATACACGTGGCTCTAGGTACATAGCAGCACAGCACTTCATAATATGGATAAGGAAATTAATTAAAAAGTAATTCTGAGGGACAATTAAATTTGTCGCAATCGGAAAACAATTTAACTTCGTGTAATTTGACGACTTGAACGCTTTGATTGATATTATGAATTTGACGCTTTGATTGATATTATGCGATTCTTTTGCGATTGTATTTCGAGCGATGTTCAGAAATTATAAAAATTATATGAATTATAATAGCATTGTATCTTGCCAGTTTGTCAGCAGAAAGAATCAAGGTCAAATGTGTTCTGTGCGGGAGAAAACGTGGCCGGCGTCGAGTCGATTGCAACATAAAGAAGCTGCAACCCGAACGACGCTACAAGAAGAATTAAGGAGAGTTGCAACAATTTTTTAACGTATAGCTAATCCAAACTTCGGCATTTCCTACTGAGCTATTGGAAAGTAGAAACACTGAATACGAAATTCTAGCAAACTCGTAAAGGAACGTTTCCGCATTCCTTGCACATCCTCGTCCGTCAACATTGCCCGAAATAGATTTGTATATTTTTTATCTTCAGAGATGTGCCCTGAAAATTATGAGGTTCTATTCGGGATGGAGGAAATTTCACTGAAAAGCGTTTTTAAAGTTTGGAGGTGTGCAATAATGATTCGTAAAATTCTATGTCATTTTGTTCACAAGTTTTTTACAGGACTGATACTAAAACTAGTTTAACATTATTTATTTGTGTATTTATCTATTTATTTATTTACTTATTTATTTATTATTCATAATTTATTTATTTATTGTAAAAAGTAAAAACTGTGTGTGAGATGGAGGGGTGCAATTTGTCCACGTTTTTTTGAGCACCGACACCGTCTGTTTAGCTCAAAGCCAGGATTGCCGCTGAGTCTGCAGCAACTCCTGGGCTGAAGGTCCTAGGAATCGATTCCAGACGGTGCTGGATTTTGACACTGGCTACATAGTTTGATCGAATTCAGACGCTATCTGGAGGACAATTCTACGGCCGGCTGCTATGGTCGGTAGTTTTCTGTGCTTTCTTCGGTCAATACTAAGCGAATGCCGGAGCAGTACCCTAACAAATGGGCACCGCACGCGTTATTTCCTCCCTCTTCCTTGTCCTGTCCTCTCCCCTTACACACACACAGACACGCACACACACACACACACACACACACACACACACACACACATGCATTAGACGACCACATATGTAAGCAGACCAGTCGGGAGCTTACTGATTGTCCTGGTTGGGACGGTGACTCGCTGAGGGAGATACCTGGTTACATGTTTCTATCCTGTAAGATATGTTTTTAGTATCATTTTCTTAGGCACTGCTTTTGTAACTGATGCTAATGTTTTGTAATGATCACAGCAGTCGATGCGACTCAAAAAATACTTTTCTGAGATAGAGTAAAGGACGCTTAAAAAATGGCGTTGGTCCCATTTTCGTCGAACTCTCAGTAGTTTTAAAAATTGCAAACAAACAATTAACAGTGTAAATCTACAATATTGGTGATAGAGATTTTTCCTTTATGAAATCTGTTCTTTAAAACTATATTTTCAAAAAAATGTTAAAGCAAATCCATGAATTTTTGAAAATTGAAAACGCAAATATTCAATACTCATTGGTTGTAGGTTGCATTTTCTTGTGAGGCTGGTGGTGAAGGGGTTACATTAATTGCGTGTTATTTCTAAGAACCTAACCTCGAATCCCAGCGTGGATAAAACTTTTCTTCTGATTGTAAATTCGTTTACAGATTCATGTAGTATTTTAATATTCTGTGTCTGTTACAAATAATGCGAGAAACAATGTGCTGCTTCGCACCATTAGTTAAATTGATAGGCGGGAAATTTTTAAATTGATTGTAATTGATACATTAATTACAATGATCTCCATGGAAGTGACATGTCATCGATATATTGAAACTAAAGCACTCGTTAATACTTTTTGACTTATTATTTTGTGATTGAAATACAAAATAATAAAGGTTTAATACTCAATGTTCACCAACGGCAGGCCTGGTTGGCCGAGGTAGCTAGAGCATGTCCCATCAACACCTCGGTCGAGGGTGTCGCGGGTTCGAGTCCCACCTCGGGCATGGTTGCATGTCCTTTGTCTTTCATGTATGTTGTTGCGGAAGGCATTATGAGTCTGCTGAGCGCAGACCGAGGACTTCACAAGTGTGTTCAGTGTGATAAAGGTTAATTTATGTCTCTGAAAGGATCATAGTGGGTAGCCTGCGCAGGTGGCTATTGATTGATTGATTTTTTCGTGTTTCCGGGCGCGTCAACTGCTTTGGTCATTAGTCCCGTTAGTGTAGTGCATGTTTTTCTCGGGAGATGGCGGTGATTTTCCCCCACTGGATGGCGCGATTCGGCGCCGACCTACCGTCGGCTAGTGAGGTTTCCCCCTAACCAGGACTCTCCCACCAGCGGTGCACCGCCCCAGCCGGGACAAGCTCTAAGCTCCCGACCGATTTCCAGGAATATGTGTTAGTGTAGTGCATGTTAGTGTAAGTGTGTGTGTAAGGGGAGAGGACAGGACAAGGAAGAGGAAGGACAGATCGCGCGCGGTCCGTGGTCCGTTTGTTAGGGCACTGCTCCGGCATTCGCCTGGTGTTGATCGGAGAAACCACGGAAAACTACCGATCAGAGCAGCCGGCCGCTAGAATTCTCCTCCAGACAGCGACTGAACGCAGGTGGCCGAAATCGGTATCCTCTGAGAGCTGGGAAAGCCCCCGGAAGAAAGAGAGAGAAAAAATCAATATTCATCAACGATTCTCAAGATTCCTTCGAATTTTCTGGGTATTAGGAGCGAATCTAACAGGACAGTTAGTGAATACAACTGCATTTGCTCTTAGAGTCTACTTTACTTATTTTTTAATAAACTAAGTGCCAAAGCAGAGTAAACATTGAGTAATTTCCCATGTTTACGGCGAAAAAATAATTAACGAGTAACATCTTGCCACAAAAGAGAATAAAAATCTGCTCATATAACAAAACAATAATTTCTAATTGGCTGTCTTTTGGCTAGTCTTTTCAGAATGAGTATTGCTCTAAAACTCCTACGAACGAAAATATTCACAGCGGAGGACGAATAAGAATGCTATCAAGAATGCAGAATACAAGGCTATGCGATCAAGAATACAGGATTCAAGGCTATACGATCAAGAATGCAGGATAATGTTCTACGAATGTTTCACATTGATTACTTCGAAACTGAGAAAATGTCGTGAGAATTGTAATGGCTCATCGCGTACGCTAAGAAACGGCCTTTGCAATGCCGTTCACCTTTCACGAGTAAGGTATGAGGTTGCGCAAATTGGTGAGGATTTTGGAGCGACCTTTCCTCCCCAAATAAGCACGTGAGGCGACTCCACCCGGTGGGTCGCCTCCTTCCTGAAAGCGGAACGCGGCGGTCCTGTTCCGCGCGCGGGGCGAATAGACCGAGCCGCGCCACGCCGCGCCACGCCGCGCCACGCCGCGCCACGCCGCGCCACGCCGCGCCACGCCGCGCCACGCCGCGCCACGCGCCGCCGCCGTCACTGCGAAGCATCGCGACCGGAGGCAGGTGCTAAAGCCCCCGTTGGCGCAATATATTAACGTTTCCCTAACCTACGGGTCGCGACTCGGATTCAGGTCGCCCAAAGAGTAGGTCGAATGTGGCATCGGGCCACGCGGATTTTAAACACTGAACTAGGATTCAAAACAACTAAATTCTCTACTGGTGTCGTTTTGGTGAGTTGCAGAGGGAGGTGTGCCTTAAAGATGATAAACAATGTTTTAAACATACTGTAAAAATTAATTTCTTGAAATTATGAGAGTGCAATGTTACGTGAAAACTTTTTTTCTTCATTTTGGACTTGATGAAAAGAATGGGAAATTGATTTGTTGAAGTGAAATTCTTGCTTGTAGTAATAACGTTGAAGGACATTCAGCGCTATATTCATAGTGCGTCGTTTGTCATTCTATCCATATTGTTGTACAAGATATATTTCATGTTTATTTGTTGTGTAAATAAAAATCATGGTGATCACAATTATGGGGTTTCTTAAGATTATAAAATATCAAATTTTGGTAGCGATGTAATAACATTGAAATAATTTGGTATTAAGAGTTAATTTAAGATGTACTCGTTTATTAGTTAAAATGAAATTTAATGTACAATGTTAATTTTCAACCATTTTTTTCCCTTTTTCTGTAAAATATAGTATTATTTTCAAAAACACCCATGTTAATTCATTTCAAAATTGACACCATTAACACCGAAGTGTACTAAGTAACTGACTACAAAGTTGTGTTTCCTTCGCCAGAGATGGAAAGGCGAGGAAGTGAGGAAACAACCAGTGCTGAAAGTGGCGTCTCCTGTCGGGGTCTTCACACGGAAGTGGCATCTCTCTCGCTCCCACGACCTGGCTCTGGCTCTGGCTGCCAGCTTCCGGTCGTCGCGCCTCTTCCTCTCTTCCTCCGTGGGCGGCCATGCGGAGCAACGCGGCCTCCTGGCAAGGCGGTCGCACCGCGCCTCCCGCCAGCCTACCCACCCATCCACCGACTCACTCGCCCACCCAACACCCACTCGCCCACTCGCCCACTCACCCAATCGCCCACCCATCCACCTACTCACCTACCCACCCATCCACTTGTCCAACAACTACTCGCCCACCCAACCAGCCACTCGCCCACCGACCCACCCACTCACCCACCCACTCGCCGCGAAAGCTCCCTCCGGCAGCGAGGGCGCGGCAGGCGACACGACACTGTCGCCCGAGCGAAGGGCGACCAGGTGCAACCAGGCGGGGCCACTCCGTTCCCGCGTTTCACATCTGGCTTGGCTTCAATGGCCTCCACAGGACCTCGGCTGTGAGAGCATGTCGAACGGCGTTTTACCAGTCCCTTCTCAATTTTGTTCTCGCTTTTTTTAAAAACATTTTAATTCGTCCGTCTTCTCAGATAGCTCGCCATCTTGCATCTTCTTTTTCTTCATCTTTTTTAGTTTTTTCACGTCAAAAAAAGGCAAAAACTGTGTGACGTATTATGGGGAGAAGTGTAATATGTTCATCTTACTTCTTTCGCTTCTCTTCCTAATCGTCTTCATCTCTATCCTTCTTCTTTTCTTTATCCTTTCTCTTCGACCCCATCTCTAATGAGCACTGCAGTGACTTCAGTGGGTTGGGGTCGAAATTCGCCAATTGTATATGGGGCGTCGTAATCCCTACCCCTCATTGCGCCATCAGCCACATCATGGTCATTATACATTATTTCGTCCCCCCACCTCCATCCCAATCATAATTTTCATATGCTAGATGTGAAGTGTCTTCACTATCGAGAACTATGGGCAGAGGAAGCTGCCACATAACCACACTCGTGCGCAGCCTCAATCAAGGGAAGGCAATCACATTTCTAGGCCCCTCTGTCCTTCGCTGGGCCTCCCTTTTCCAAAAAACTTTTTTCAAATGACTTATTTTACTACTAAATAAATAAAACATAACACAACGAGAATGAAATAACATCAATGATAAATTAATTAATACAAATGGTGTTACGTTGAACCATTCACAGGGTGGACAGAGACTTTGGAGCGCCTCTTCTTCAAATGAAGTATCAATTCCCCAAATTGTTACTTAAAAGAGAGGAGAAGTTCGGAATTGATCTTATTTACGGAAATAAAACTTTTTTTTTCGTAGAATTGCGAAGCCCCTTTCGAAATTTTTAGGGGCACCGCGGCCCGCGGCCCCCTGCCCCCTGTCGTACACCTAGGCACTCAGCGATCATAAACAATCGAAATTCTTCAGGTCTGAATTCTAAATAACTTAAAATAATACTGTTAAGATTAAATGAAGTCTACGATATCATTCGCAAAAATCTATTTTCGTACATTCAAGTATAGTTATTGAGCGAACGTAATGAAAGAACTTACATCAATTTATTAACAAGAATGACTTGGTTGCTACTAATAAACAGTGATGAGCTGGAGAGGTGTTGTGGTTACGTATATGTCATGGCTATATACCTCGATTTTCGTGTAATACTTCCATGTATGATATTTGAAGACAATGAGGTCAAGGGGGACTGAACGAAATGTAACACCTATTGATGTCAATGTGTTCTTAGGTACACAAACCTCCAAAGGAAGAAAAGCAGTTATTCCAATGTAATGCTCAAATATTGTTACAGACTTGCTAACACCACAGCACACATTCCGTGAACGCTCAAGGCTCCAGGCAAGATTTCCACTTCTCGAGGTGTGAACAAAAAAGTGCGACGCAGACAAGTAGCATGGGCAATGGTTGCTATCTTAACACACATCTCGCGCATTCTTCGCGATAACGGAACGGTTGATCCTGGCATGAATTTTTCCCACGGACGGTTTCTGTCAAAACTAGTTCCCAAAAGAGTCGGCAATAGTACTGACACGATTGAACTTACTATTTAAACAAATGTTATAGATAAACAACAATTGAACAATACTTCTAACAAACAAATTCATTTTAGAAGGTATAAAAAAATTGTAATCTGTCTCCATGGTGCATATACTTGAAGATAAGTTCAAATACGAGGAGTCGAAGGTTTTGAGTTCGATTGATAGGTTATATTGTGTTTCCGAGAGCGTCAACTGCTAAGGTCATCAGTGTCGTAGTACATTGAATACTATTATATCCCTGGAGGCAGCGGTGTTCCTCCCCCAGCTTGAATTGAGGTCCGTCGCCGACCTACACGTCAGCAAGCGGGCAATTCCCATCCATTTATAAAGCCAGTGGGGTAACGCCCCAGCCGGCACAAGTTTTAAACTCACGATTGGCCTCCCGATAAGTGTGGTTGTGTAGTGCACGTAAGTGTGTGAGAGTTTTATTTAAAACATTAAACGATTAAATTCAATAGAAAAGTTTAAATCCAGAGTGAAATCGTTTCTGCTGCATAACTGTTTCTATACAATTAGAGACTATACTGAGCATCACAAGAAAAGTAACATTAATTTTAGCAATGATACATAATGCATTAATTACCATTTGGACTGTATAAATGAGTATAAACAACCTGTAACAACTATTGTAACACAGCTTCCGGGTCAATGACCCCATCTCGATCAGGTTTTTCGTCCAGTTTCCCTGATCCATTGAGCAAATGCTGAGATGGCCCCTTGTTTTGCTTCTGGACATAAATGTAACTTCATTTCTGTGCACGTCTTCTAGAATTCAGTGGGAAATACAATTATTCAAATTATCGTTTCCACGTTGTCGTGGCAGGAAGTAATAAGAGCCAAAATTTATTGCTTACTTATCCTTGAAAATAGATTTTATTACATGGGAGTTTTTTTTTTTTTTCTCCCTTTCAAAATTCAAAATTTATTGCTTATTTATCCTTGAAAATAGATTTTATTACATGGGAGTTTTTTTTTCTCCCTTTCAAAATTCAAAATTTAAGTAGTATATGACTTAGTGTAGGGATCACAGAATTTTGAAAATGTGCACACAATTCACTTTTCCCCATTGCACGTCATACGCAGTTTTTAACTGTTTTTTGACGTAAAATAAATAAAAAAAATAAAGAGTAAGGGAAGAGGAAAGACAAGGATTAGGAAGGAAAGATCGCGCGCGGTTCGCAGCTTGTTTGTTTAGGTGTCCTGCTTGGGTATACGCCTGATATTCATCGGAGAAACCACACAAAATTGGAGCAGCAAAACCCTAAAATTCCCTTCCAGGCAGTGGCTGAATTCGACCAGCTCTCGAACTAGTGTCGAAAATACACTACCAGCAGAACTCGAACCCTGGGACTTCCTGGTCAGACACACTGCATTGGCAACCGTTGTTGCCTTGTTGTATAGAGCTATTTCAACAGGTTTGACGGTTCGAGACCCGTGTAAGGTGTGTGTGTTTTCACCATGTGACGGTGGGGGTTGATGATTTCTCAAACCACCACAAATGACATCTGAACCATTGTTCCACATGCAATCATTGATCTCTCACTCAGATTTGATGACTATACCTTCCATCACACATTCAGTGGAAGACAATGTCAAACCGTACCTCAGGTGATCTGCGAAAAAAGGAAGGGCATTTAATCTAGATCCTCTTCCCTTGTCTACGCTCGGGAACCGAGTATAGCATCTTCATGGATACACTTATAAGAGAATATACATATAATATGGCATTTAACCTTTCCGTCTTACTATGTGCTAACGTATTAAAGATAAAGTATTGTTATAATGCTGGCGCAAAAATCGACAATTTTTCGACAAACAAACTTCTACTGTTTAGTCCAGATATCCAAAACGTAGATAAATTCTATTCTTATATGTAATGAATTACTTCTTCTATGTTGTGTAGTCAGAGTCCACTTTTGTAGGTCCTTGATATCAAATTTTATTGCAAAATTTTAATTTTTGGGCGTCTTCCCACGACCACAATATTAAAGATAGAGATTTTTTGTAAGTAAAATTTGTTCTTCAATGACAGATCTTAAAATATGGATATGTACATTTTTTCGTAAAAATATGAGTATTTTTAGTGTAATTTTGCGTGAAATAGTTTTTAAAACATGATTTTCTCAGAATCGATTCCAAATTCTTCATTTCCCTCGGATAGGACATTAGACGATTAAAAACTGGAGCATCTTCGACGAAGTCTCTGTATTTTCGAAAATTGCAAAACATTAACATAGAAACTGTGTAATATTGATGATGGAGACTTTTTCAAAAAGAAATCGGTTCTGAACAATTTAATCTTTAGAATAGGTCAAGTACAGTCCTTTAAAAAACTAATAGTTTTCGCGTAATTTGTGTTTGAATTAATGCAATTTACAGTTTTTGTCTACAACAGGTCGACATTTTCTTCTTTTCCCCCCCTCGGATAGAGAAAAGGACATTTTAAAACAAAATGTAGGTCTCATTTTCGTTAAAATCTGAATTTTCGAAAGATGATCAAGTTTTAAAAAATGCGAGAAAATATGTGTTGTATCACCATAAATTTACAACGCCAGTGCCTGATCCCAATGGTCGTACCCGCTATGAAGGAATGGTTTGATGGCTAGGTGATCATAATAATAATGAAGAGAAGTGGAACAGCACAACACTGAGACAACCTGCCGCGTTCCAACTTTGTTCAGCTCAAACTCCATGGAATGTGAACTCTGTTCCCCGGGGGGTGGAGCAAGCTATTACCGCTACACTACGGGTCGCCAAATCTATAAATACAGAATTTCTTCCAAAATTCCACGAATTATTAAAAATTTACAGAAACAGAAAGGTTTTATTACTTCTGTTTTCTTCGCCTGAGCTTGCTTTATATAGTTCAGGTTAGGACGTTGCTTCTGCACGACACCTCTAAAGAGAGAGAAGCCCTTGCCGTGTTAAATAGGATTTTACGTAACGCTGACGGCGATTCATCGGGCGTGAGCTGGAGCACATAGCCTACGAGGACGATTCAATAGCAGAGGGCAAATAACAAGCAATTAAACTCATCTCGAAATCATTTGTATTTGTCGACGAAGCGTATCACGCATGGCTAAGAAATATCTAGTATTGCTACAAGAGTACATAGTTTCTCGCATCATCATGTTAAAAATGAATGTTGTGTATATTATTTACAATATTTTCGACTGTATTACCTAATTAAATTAATATGTACGTATGAATCATACAGAACATAAGAACTAAATAAAGTATGTGGTGAGTGTAATATTTCAGCATGTAGAGTTTAGAAAAATAATTCGTTAAATTTCGTGATTTTAATTTCACAAAATATTAAATTCACAAATCTACATGCATAAAATTAAAAGAACTAGTGTTCGTCATGTACACATCTACATGTTTACCTACCTACATTACACTCATTTCGATAGCATTGTGTTTACTATTTAAAGTACAGATAAAAAGCTAGAACACTGGTCGGTGCGCTTCAAGACATCTCAAATATACGGATCTGGAAGAGCGCATGAGATTGACAGCACAGCGTTCATTTGGAGAATTCCTACAAGATTCTTTTCTAATCAATTACAGAGAAAACCACGGACATCCTCGTGTAGCGATGACTAGCTTCCGATGCCTTTTATACACGGAATGTTCTTTTCTTTCCTGCTAAACTTTCCGGGACGCGTCCTGTTGCAAAGATGTGTTGCGATAATATCATATCGGCAAGCTAGAACATCCCCGCGAGCTTAAAGTATGTATTCATATGGCGCTCAAGTTTACTAGGCGCACTGGATCTAAATCAGCACAGTCATCATCGTATTATTAGTAATGTAGTTGCGGTCACATAATATTATAATACTAGCAGAAACCGTGCGAAAAATTCGCTCCTGTGAACTGGATTGCATATGTTTTCGTAGTCAGAAACGGGTTACGCCACGCCACGCCACGCCACGCCACGCCACGCCACGCCACGCCACGCCACGCCACGCCACGCCACGCCACGCCACGCCACGCCACGCCACGCCACACCACGCCACGCCACGCCACGCCACGCCACGCCACGCCACGCCACGCCACGCCACGCCACGCCACGCCACGCCACGCCACGCCACGCCACGCCACGCCACCATTCCGAGTATCCCCAACCAGGAAAAATATTTAGCCGGGCAGCGATTTAAACTCGAGTGAGTATGTTTCTGATTCCACGTGCTAATGATTACTATTAATTACGCCAGGAGCGTTCAACGCGTCAAAGGCCTAGATGCAACCATACAAAATACATTTAATTAATTATTGAAAATTCAAATGTTTTATGGAAAGAAATCATATTTATGACACCAACTAATACCATATACATATCCTACAATTCGCTCTTCTCGAAAAAAAATTTTGGAAGCCATTTTTGAGAAAATTTTGCAAGTGTTCTAGAAACCTGATGTAAAGTATACCCAAAAATCCAAAGATCCGTTTCGAATTCTCCTGACCTTGTTTTCGTTGAGATCGACGGGGGAAACATCCATTTTAAGGAAAATAATGATTGTTGTTTAAGCGCTAGTATTGTGCACACACTGACGGACGGACAGACAGAAACACACGAAAATAACGTATTTTTAACATTACATAACTATGTCGATTAACGAAGAAACATTAATTCTTCAGCCATAACATTACATAACGTATATGATTAACAAAGAAACATTAATTCTTCAGCCAAATCTTGAAAGCACTTGAACAGAAGAAGAGCGGAAGATTCGGACTTGCAGTTTTTGAAGATATCAAATAAATTATCTGATAACCAAAAATATGTTTTAATCAAATCATAGGCGTCCCAAGAAGAAGTGGAAAATCGGCATGTTCAAAAAAATTGTCGGGTAAACCAGTAAATGACCAAAAAATAATAAAATGAGTCTAGAAACGAGAAGAACAAGGGCGAGGCTTTGCGCTCTTTATAAATCGTACGTAGGTCAACTAGCTTGGAAGGAAATTCAGGTTAGACTAGAAAAACCAAATTATTTCGGCCGAAGCGATCACACTCACAAAATTCGAACAAGGAAACAAAATTCAGATCTTGGGAAATTTTTCTTTTGTAACAGAACAATTAAAGATTGGAACAGTTTACCCGCAGCAATTTTCAAAGATTTTACTCTAAGTGTCCGAAGCTTTAGAAATAATTTAGAACAATATGAGAGTAATAGACATTAAATGAGTAAGTGCGGTGAAGTGCTGTGAAGTGCTGGTCAGTGTAATTCAAAGCAAAAACAGTGTAGTGTAGTGTAGTGTAGTGCAGTGCAGTTAAGTGTAGTGAACACGATCAATGAATTTAAAAAAAAATAGCCAATATTTATGTAGCTTGTATTAAATTTTAGAATCACCGACATATAAATATTGGATATCATGACAGAGTTGAAATATTTCTTATAATACTTAATATTAGTGATAGTATGATTATTGCATGTTCGGCTTGTACTGTACTAATTTAATATTATTATTGTTATTATTATTGTTATTTAACTGCCACCGGGTCATACCCAATTGCAGTTCAAATAAAAATGTAAAAAATGTAAATGTAAAAAACGCAAAAAAGTTATTTTTTATTTATTTAATGTCACTTTTCCACTGCAAAGGTCATACTCCAACCATTGTAATTAAGATTGGGTTTGAAAATTCGCAGTAACGGTATCACCACACAGTAAGATAGAGGTATCTACCACTCTTAGCGGCCTCGGATATCCAGTCCAGTTGCATTTTGTTTATTTTGAATGATAAGCAAAAGAAATATTTAGAACATTTAATTTGGAGTACAATTTGAGGCTTTAAATTCCAGAAAATATAAAGTTAAAAATGAATAAAATGGTGAGAATGAATAAAAATCTGTATTCATCTTAAGAAACGTCTGCACTCGAAACTCGTTTGTGGTTGAAAAAATGAAGAAGCCGCGAGAAAACTGAAAAACTTCAAGTGAAATGCTGTTTTCAGGTGTTGCATTTTTACTTTCTCGTATACATACATATATAAGGGAGTAATATACGGAGTATAGAGAAAGTTATGTAATGCTGCGGAAAATTAATGTCAAGATTTCAACGGAAATACCGGTTTTGGGGACCCCTGATAACGAAAAAGTGTTGTTTTTTTTTCAAAACGTCCGTCCGTCCGTCTGTCTGTCCCTCCATTTGTGAACACTACTAGCGCCTAAACCACACGCACGATCTTTTCCAAATTGAAGAAACCCGTCTATTTGGCTCTAGTTGAAACTTTGAAATTTTGGAAAACATTAACATTTGGGGGTACATTACATGAAGCCCACGGATACTTTCAAAATTTTTTTACAAAATTGAAAAAACAGCTCCATTTTAAAAAAACATTTACAAATTTTTCTTTCATTTCTAGTAAAAATAGAGTATAATATACTTTTAAAGGTAGCCCAATTTCCACGGTTAACTCTGAATTTTCGAAAATTGGAAAAGTTTGAATTTTTTCAGCGTCCTCTACAACTATAAAATTGAAGACAGATTTTTCCTTCAAATGAAATTTGTGGCCCATAAATAGTTCTTTGATGGAGGTCGTGTACAGATTTTTGAAAATTTTACTATTTTTCGTGCAATAATGCAGACAATATTTGCAACTTAAAAATTACAAAAAAATATTTTCTCAAAAATGGCTTCGAATTTTTAATTTAAATTTTTGGTAGGGGTAGAACCAAATGCATCCTATCCGATGATATAAACGACATATTGCTCTATTCTTTCATTTTTTCAAAACTTTCAAAAATGTGATATTTTTTGACTTGTCCCTCACGTCGGTAATATTTACAACAGAGGCAATTTCTTCACACTATTAGATTAATGAGTGCATGTGATTTAAACAATGTTAAATAAAGTTTCTCGAAAACTCAACATTTTTCAGTAAAAGTAAGCCCAATATTTCCCATTTTCAGAAACGCTAAAACGCCATTTTCTCAACAATAGCTCTAAATTTTTCTTCAAACTTTTCTAACGAATAGTCCTAATTGCACTGTTTAATATGACGTAAAGTTCATTTTGTTTTTTCAAAATTTACATAAATTATTTTTTTGGGAAATATGTCTCACGTCGTTAATATGCACATTTCCATCGATTTGTATACATTATTACATTTGTGAATGGAAGTGCTTCAAATGACGTCAAATGAAGGTTTTTGAAAACTCAATAGATTCCTGTAAACAAGAGCATCAAATTTTGCATTTACAATAATACTTATCGCCATTTTCTTATAAAGTCTTGAACATTTTCAATGAAAATTTTTATTTTGGACGAGATTTTACTCTTCTTCAATATTATTGAAGTCATATTTCGGTTCTACTATTAAGAAACCGAAAAGTTGAGAAAATTTCAATAAAATGTACTTTTTGTGACGATAGATGGCAGCTGACCAGAGAATGGAGCAAGACAACGTCAGTCCACACCACGGAAATTAGGAAAATTTACTACGAGAAAGTCTGTGCCATTCTGTAGCACCCCTAGTATAGGATTGTAATTCAACGGAGGAAAAATAGCTCAAAACATAAGTACATAACATGCAGTAATCTAAATTATTTTACGAACTTTAATATATTCTTTGTATTTCTTTTCTTCGGTGCTGTTTTCCTTTCTTTCTGCTTACATTTTTGCTTTTTCACATTTACAAAGAGCGTTGACTTCACGTTTTTTGTTTGCTTTTGTTGTTCGCCTCTCTACAAGAGCATCTTTTGCATTAAATACTCTAATTATTATAAAAAATATTACTTTAATTTACAAATAACTTTATAACGGGTGTTTATTTTATCTTTTGTCGAAGATGACGCGCCGCTTGCCGCAGCAATGGAGCCCTCGGTTCCCCGGGGATTTGCCAGCAAGAACTCCGTTCATCCGACGCATTCGTCGTTCGGCGCGACCGGTGGATACACCAGTGCTCCGTTCAACTATGCATCATAAAAGTTTCTTTGAGGCAAAGAATATTTCTCTATGACACCTTCGTTCGACTTAAGTCTGCCAGTAAGTGCCGAAAAAGGTTTTATACGAAATTTCCGGGCGTGAATATTCCACATCGGTCGACAATGATGGATATTGTAAAGAAACTTCGCACTCATGGAATTTTCATTGCTAAACAAAAGTTTGGAAATCGCCATGTCCTGACAGAAGAGAAAGTGAACGAAATCTCTGCCAGATTACAACAGTATCCAAAAAAACATTTGATACGTCTATGGTTACTTTCAAGAGGATTCGGCAACTGCTCTCACTGCTGTCACTTTTGAAATAATGTTTATAGTGACGATCGAATCACTAGTCGTGGGTTATGGCTCCTAGATCATCTGATCTGACTCCTTGTGACCTGTTTCTTGGGGGGGGGGTACTTGAAAGATGAGGCGTATGCAGAAAACCCGCGTTCGGAAGAAGTACTGCAGCGGTCTATTGAAGAGAAAATTGCAGCAATTCCTCGAGACTAACTTCAAAGGGCAAATCAGAATGTGTTCCGGAGGTGCCAAGAATGCATTCGAACCGAAGGACTCCGCCTTGAGCATCTTCTTTAGGGTAAGATGAGCGCAGCAATAGTTCCCGAGTGCCAGAACGAGAGATGAGTCAGCGCCTCGCTGTACGAATGAGTCCTCGATAGCCCGGGCGACGCGGTCCGAATCTTCGGCAAACGAACACTAGGTATAATCTCGTTCACATAAATACTAAATAACGCCATATAACATTACATTTTGACATTTTCGAATTTACCCGACATAATATTTCCCGGTTTACCCATTGACATCATTTTGCAGGCACAAGCGTTTTCATGAGGAACTGACTGGTTGATGTGGCTCAGGGTATCATCTGATGTCACTCTAATGCTCCCTATCGGAAGGTCCTAGGGGTCGAGTTCTGGCGGTGACAGGATTTTCGACATTAGCTAGAGAATTAGGTCGAATTCAGCCGCTGTCTGGAGAAGAATTCAACCGGCTGGAAACTCTGATCGGTAGTTTTCCGTGGTTTCTCCGATCAACACCAGACCGAATGCCGGAGAAGTACCATAACAACCTGGCCACGGACACCGTGCGATTTTTCCTTCCTCTTTCTTGCCGTATCATCTCCCTTATACACAATTATACTTGCATGCACTGAACTATCACGCATGCTGGGAGACCAGTCAGGATATTTCTGTCAACTTGACAGCTGGGGGTGGGATGGAACGATGTTGGCACTTACTACACGGGCGCCAGACAGGTGATTGTTGGGTCGTACTTTCATCAGATCAGGATTTAGGCATTTTACTCATTTTAATAATAGAATAACGAATGGTAATAAGGACACTTGTTTATTTCATAAACTACTTTACAGGAGACTCTTACTCTAATTCCGCCAATGAAAGAAATAACGAAACATTTTTGCACAACTCGCGCAAAGGAGATAAAAAGTAAGTTCAGCGTTTTTAAAAGTAAAATGCATAAAATACAAATGCATTTTAGAAGGAAAATGCATAACGAATGAAGTAATGGTGCTCTTAACATTTCAGTAGCTTCGCGTTGTGATTTAATTTGTTAATAAACATTGGCCATTCTGTAGTATGAGGCATCACAATATGAAGCCTCTGATTGGATAACGAAACTTCCTCTCCCGTGTCAGCCGCTAGCTGCCAAGTATACAGAAATATTATTCGGACAATACAGCTTGTACCGGCGGGGCCGGAGCACTGCTGATTGGTGATTCCTGGATGGAGACCCACCCTCTAGCCGACGTGTAGGCGCCGCCGGATCTCACTATCCACAGGGGGAAGATCAGCGCTGCCTTTTGGGATAAAAACATGCATTGCACTTAAGGAGCTAATGACCTTGAATTGACCAGATGAACTCAAGAAAACTTGCACAGAATGCTCTTGTCCTCGTAGTACGTTGCATAAACTTTTTAACTGTTTTTGATGTTAAATAAGCAAATAATTCAAAAATCTACACGTTATAACTAAAAGAGCACGTCGACGGTGACGTACATACAGAAGAACCAAAGAAAATGGAAGTCACGAATTTTATTAAAAATATAAATACGTTTTCATTGAGTAAGCAAGTAGGCATTCGTATATGATTTTAGTAATAAAAAAAAGTTCCACACGCAGCCGGTAGGACTCGAACCTACGCTCCCAGAGGGAATCTGATTTCTAGTCAGACGCCTTAACCACTCGGCCACGGCTGCTAGTAACAGTTGTAATCTTTCGCATTAAGGAAAACTCCTAAAAACAAATTGATGCACCCGCTAACAAAACATTGTGAAAGTTTAAAGAACGCAATGCCACATGCGCTGACACGCAACGCATTGGCGCACGCTAATTGTGCGCTGTGAGCATTGCCGAAGAAGGATACGCCTGCGCTTACCACGCAGTAATTTCAAAGTGCGATGTAAGGAAGTATTAAATGAAAGAATAACGTACTAACGAAGAGCAGCCGTGGCCGAGTGGTTAAGGCGTCTGACTAGAAATCAGATTCCCTCTGGGAGCGTAGGTTCGAGTCCTACCGGCTGCGTGCTGATTTTTTTTATTTATTATATTTTATAGATTTTTTCTTTCTTGCTTTACTACGTACTTACGTAGTAAGTGACTTCCACTTGTCTACTTGGCTGCCCGGGAGATGTCACGTCGTAGGCAGAGATGTCACGCTCACATCTGTGCCTTGACGCGGACACTCCCGTTCAGCCGCGTAGATTCTGACTCCGGTCGCGGATGCCTTTTATTACTTCCATTTATTTATGTCACTCTTATTTTCCTTGCTTTTTCGTGTCTCTTGGCCCATATCTTTCTGACGCTAGTAAGTTTTGAGGGCTAGGGAGTCATTATTTGCAAGTTATGTAATGCAGCAGAAAATCGATTTCGAGATTTCAACTGAAATACACGTTTTGGGGTCTCCTGATACCGAAAAAGTGTTGTTTTGTTTCAAAACGTCCCTCCGTCCGTCTGTCGTGTGAACAACTCTAGCGCCTGAACTATTGGTAAGATTTTTTTCAAACTGAATAAATCCCAGTCGATCAGGCCTGCGTCAACGCTCTGCCTTTTTGAGAAACATTCATTAATTTTTTAGGGTACTTTACATGAAATCACCCAGACACTTTCAAAATTTTCTCAAAAATGGTCGTAAATTTTTCCTTTAAATTTCTACAATACACTTATAAAGGTGGCATAGGTCCGATTTTCGCGCTTAACTCTGAATTTTCGAAAATTGCATAAGATTGATTCTTTTCGGCGTCTTTTTAAAACTACATAATTGAAGATAGAGATATTTCCTTCAAGTAAAATTTGTTCACAATTTATTTCATTAAGATCATGTACCGTTTTTAGTAATTTTCGCGCAATATTGCATGCAAGGAGTGCAATTTTAAAAATTAACAAAAGCAAGATTTTCTCAAAAACGGCTCCAAATTTTTTCTTTAAACTTTTGGTAGGGAAAGTGCTAAATGCACTCTGTATGATGACATAAACGCTACATTGCTCTATTCTTTTGATTTATCAAAATTTACAAAAGTATAATTTTTTTTGACTTGTCTCTCACGTTGGTAATGTCAAATAAAGTTTCTCGAAAACTCAACAGTTTTTTGTCAAAATGAGCTGATAACGCCGCATTTTCAGACAAGCTCACATGTAATTTTCTCAAAAACGGCTCCAATTTTTTTCTTTTCCAACAGATAGTGGTTATGTCACTGTTTAATATGACGCAAAGTTCATTTTGGTGTATCTTTTGGTTTTTCAAAAATTACACTAACATATTTTTTAAATATCCCTCACCTTTAATATGCACATTTCCATCGATTTGCATACATTATTGCATTTGTGAGTGAAAGTGCTTCAAATGACTTTAAATGGTTTTTCGAAATTTCAATAGATTCCTGTGAAAATGAGCTTCAAATTTCGCATTTACAGTTACTATAAGGAAACAACCTAACGACATGATTGGAAATATCGATGCTATACCAGCACATACTTTCTCTCATTATATGCAACCTGTCCTCAAAATTATTCTATATGAGCGTACGTTAGTGTTTCCAACCAGCAACAAGTTTATCTCCGCGCTGAGACTCGAACTCAAGTTCATCGAATTCATTGGCTGCGCACTTCACCGCCACACCACGCAGCCACGCAGCTCACTACTACTCACGGAAGAGAGATGGCATTGTTTTTTAAAATATCGTCTCTCCCGTTATTTCCAACACGCAATTTTCGAAAATTCAGAGAGTTAAACAAAAATTAGACCCGTGCCAATTTTGTAGGTGTTCTTTACTCTATCCATGGAAATAATTTAAACAAATTATTTAGGGCAATTAATGAGTTAATAGTTTTTTATAAAGTGCATTAATGCCGTGCAAAAATTACGCGAAAATACTAGTTTAAAATAATTACATTATATTCTTAAAGAACTTTTTTAGAACTGACTGCATAAATCTCTATTTTCAACATTGTACTTTTGTAATGTTGCAATTTTCAAAAATACAGAAAGTTCGCTGAAAATGGGACAAGCTCCGTATTTTACCGTTATTTGATACATACGAGGAGAAAACTTAAAGTAAAAATGGAACCGTTTCTGAGAAAATGTTTTTTTTCATTACTTTCAAGCAAAAATTACGCAAAAAACGCTAATTTTCAAAAAAAATACTGCATGACCTTTTTTAAAGATCCAAATGTTTTTGAAAGACATAAATCTCTATTTTAAATATTGTACATTTGCAATATTAATTCTTTCCAGTTTTCGGAAATTCTGCGATTTCAATGAAACTGAGATCTGCTCCATTCTTTTAGGTGCTCGATGTTCTATCCGTGGAAAAAATTCAAAGAAAAAATATTAAGACTTTTTTAAAAAATATTTCTACTTTCTGTTTTTACCACTTCGTAAGAAAAATTACTGCAATCGTGCACCCCAGAACGGCAATATTACGGCAGAAAAATTCTTATTGTCGGACTCTGATAACAAAAAAGTGGATAAATGTTTTTTTTAAATTTATTTTATTTTAAGTCGCATCAACGACAAGAACAAATGTTGTTCCTGTATGTAGTAAATTATTTCCGCTAACACGTTGTGTAACCAGAATCCATGTTTTATGGGTTCTTTATATTACAAAATCCATTGACTGCAAAATCGTCAGTCTGTCCATTCTGTTGTCTGTCGGTCCTTTTACATAACTTTGCGTGGAATTTAGGCAATTTCTAAACAATTATTTTCTCAAAAACAGTTTTTCTTGAAATTTTCTCCTCGTTATGAAAGATCAGTAAAGAAATATAACCAGTGTAATTTCAGACAAACTGCCTTTATTTTCAAAAATTCAAAAGTTATCATGCAAAACTAAAATTCTGTAGTTAGAGATTTTTGTCTGAAATAAAATGTGTTCTTCAAATCTTTAGATACTGGCATGTACAATATTTTTGATAAAAAATTAATAGTTTTCGCGTAATTTCTGCTTGTAGTCACAGCAAATTATAAAAACAATTAATCAAAAATGATCCAAATTTTTCCATGAATAGAACAAGGGTCGCTTGAAAGAATGAAGCAGGTACCATTTTCGTTAAAATCTGAATATTCGAAAATTGCAAAGATAGAAATGATGCGAAAGAGTGTTTGGTGTTGTAACACCTCTAGTTTCATCATTACGGTTCTCTGTATCATGTGTATATTTGTTAATGAGATAGTGCATACGCTGTACCAGCACAGGCACAAGGGGGTCCAGGGTCTAGCTCCCCAAACCATCTGACAACACTACATATTTGTTGCCATGATATCAATTATATTTGTTCAATGTAGCATTCAATTTAGGATTTCATTCTCATTGTAAAACTTTTTTTTCATTAAGTAGAAAAATATGTCGTATGTAAACAAAATTGTTTAAAGGAAAAGGGAGCCCAGAGGGGTATAGAAAAGTAGTTGCCCCCCGTCTTGTTTTAGGCTGCGCATGCCCATGCATAATAGTATTCGAGATAGTATAATGAGGAGTTGGAATTATAAGAAGTCTGAGGAAAAGACTCTCCAAGATCCAATTGAATGGAATATATACAGAATTTTGTGTATAACTCTGATAACTTGGAAATTAAGGACATATTCGCTTGCTACCCTCTTCATTAAAGATTTGGCGTGTGAAATAATGATAAGAGAAAAGACATTACAAAACATGGAGGAAACAAAGAACGTGTAATACAAAATTAATTTGGAGTAATCTGAGGAATATTTGTAACTGGTATTGTAATTTATGGCATTTCTATGAAAAATGTAGTTTCTATTTACACATCGTGAACATAAGATTATTACCTGTAATTATTAATTTATTACTAGTATATTTGTAATGAATAATGTGCGAGAGATCGATCGTTTATTTTTACTTTGTTCCCTTACTTCTTAAGAAGAGAAAGTGTTGGTATCGTGCGCTGGAAACGCCGAATTTCCGGCTGAAAAACTCTTATTGCCGGGCCCTAGTAATAAAATAATGGATAAATCATGTTCCAATATGTAGTAAATTACTTCCTCTAACACGTTGACTAGTCAGAATCCATGTTTTTGAGTCTTTTATTCCGAAAAATTAAATGACGGCAAAACTTGTATGTCCGGCCGTCTGGCGGCAGTGGTCAACACTAGCGTCTAAACTGTTCAGACGAATATGTCCCAAATATGTTCATATTCCTGCATAAATTTGCATGGACTCAAGTCTCTGCGAGTTTGAAATGGATATTATGATTTTTGGTGTTTTTTTACGTGAAGTCTTATTTACAAAAAAAATGTTCTTTAAATAAAGTCATGTCATATATTTTGATAAACCATGTATTTTTTATGAAATTTCTACTTGAATTTTATAAAAACTTTATAAAATTTTATAAAAAAGATATTAGCAAAAAAAGACTATTTTCTTTAAGTTTTTTTGTTATTTAAAGATGCAGCAACATCTATGTCATTAGCGACCACTACTGGAGTCAACGTTATGGTAATTGCGAAGAGGAAACGATATGATGATGATATGGGGTGAAAGGACGAACACAAATACAACCATGCCCGAGGCGGGACGCGAAACCGCGACCCTTCGGTCCGAGATTACTATGACACTACTACCTTAGCGATCTCAGCCACCGGATCGGCTTTAAATTTTCCCAATTGTAGAGCAAAGTCTCTTAAAAATTGGCAGGTCAAATTTTCTTTGTACATCTAGAATTTTCGAAAATTGGGTATTGTAAATAATAAGAGAGATTGCAAGAACCTGAGTTCTAGACTCGGGGCGACGAAAATAATTTTGTTGGTTGGAAACACACTTGGAGGTTCATTTAGTTACAAAATATTACAGTGCCGTTGCAAACAATACGAGAAAGTATGTGATGTTGTGGCACCACTACTGTTGTTGTTGTTGTTGGTTGTTTTTCTTTTTTCTGGAATCATGTTGAAGGCTTGAAAAGAGACGTTTCTGCGAAGGGTGCAATATTAGAAAATGTGAGAAAGATCAACTCTGAATAAGGGTTAATCTCTGGGGTGTCTCCTGGGACACGGCCGCATTTTAGCTCTACTTCCTGCTGTCACTGACACACCATTACACTTTGAGAGTTTCTCCGTCCACACGTTCGTTAAATCTGGGATGAAGAAAGTTACGCTTTCTGATCTAACGGTGAAAGTAATGTCTGGCCTATCATCAGAGTAGATCCCACAGTAATGATATTTTGATTTCAGTAGAGGACAGTCTTCGATACTGGATTGTGCTGCACTGTAATGCGGAGATAAGTGTACGAGATCATACGTTTGGTCTCATACACTCATTTCCATATTACAGTACACAATATATTTCGCTTTTGGTGCGAAATATATCTTCTAATGGTTGTACCTTAACAAATTACACCATGATGCTAAGGTCTCGACATATATCTTCCTCATGACACACGGCAGGTGTACAACATCGTTTATAATGACATTAGGTTTTTACGACGAAAACAGCTGTCCAGTGATTCACAACGTTCTAGTAACAATTTTGATGGATGTAAAGGACACAGTTGCAGCAACTGATCGGATTTGGGACTGAATTTCTTGAGACTCAGTTAACCAAAATGTCGTACATAATGATGGTGACCTCTCTTTACTATGATACTAAGGATTTTGTATTTTGTGTTGTACACTAATGTTCCGTCAATAATCCTTTCAGTGAGAAGGAAAGAAGTAAAAGGTAATAGTTTTGGGGCCGTTTAGAAGGGCAATCGCCAAGGGAAGAGCCGGGTTGGGCGGGGGAGGACAAGCGAGATGGGATGACTGACGGGCGTTATGACTGACGGGCTAAAAGTTAGCGCACAATATGGAAAGTGTTAAACAGTATTCATAGGACGAAGAGAAAATTAAGCAACATAAAATTATGAGAAAACTGGCTTATGAAAATATGAATTTGGATTTTCTGTGTAGCCGTATTTAAATATACAAAAGGTACACACAAAAATTCGATAGTCATTTTCTACGAGGGGAATGAATTTGGAAGAAGGAACAAGTGGCATTCAACAGGAGCGAACATGCCTCGATGTGCGGACAAGGAGCAATATCATATTTTCCCACTCTCAGCTGTATTTGATATTCTTTTATTCTAGTAAAAGAATCAATTTTATGTCATGATAAATATTTTTAAAAATTCTAAAAATTTGGTAATAACTCAACTGATGTTTTTCGGATAATCGCGAAATATATTTATTAGTTTACACGTGTACTTACCCTCCATTGTATTTACTGTAATAAAGTATTAATTTAATAAGTAAATAAATTTCGCTATTATAAGCTACAAAATGTGGTTTCGGCAAATGTTTAAATTAACGCAAAACGACTCTAATATACCACTAATTTAACAGAAATTGGTACCAAAATAGAACTAAAAAAATAGGTTTTAAGAAGTTATTAATACCATAAAAACTGTTTTACATAAAATACCTATGATTAAATTTAAAAAAATCATCTAAACAAAAAAATAGTGTAGACGAAAAAATACAAACACTTGGTTTTTATTTAAAAAATTAATTTTCGAACCCTATTAAATGAATTGGAAATTTTTATCTCTTTTTACACTGAAAAGAACGACCATCGTTTTAAACAATATGATGTTGACATGCCGATCGTTATAAAAAAGAAATTTATTTGGACCATCTTATTTATTAATTTTTATTTTTAGCTCAAAAATAATTAAAAACTGTGTGACGTGCTACGGGGAGAAGTAAATACTGTGCACGTTTTCATAATTCTGTTATCCCTACCTTAAGTCATAAACTACTTGAATATAAATGAGCGTTTTTACAAAGATTGTTAACAAAAATATTCGCTCCGATGTAATAAAATTTATTTTCAAGAGTAAATCAGCTAAAAATTTGGACTCTAATCCCTCATCATGTTCTTCGTGAAGGAATAATATTTCCTGCCGAGACACGAAGAACAACAATTTTAATACCCATATTTCCCACTGAATTCTAGAAAACGTCCACAGATAATGAAGTTACATTATGAAGAAGCAAAACAAGGGGCCATCTCAGCATTTGCTCGAAGGATGAGGGAAACTGGACGAAAAACCTGAGCGAGGTGGAGTCTTTAAATTAAAGGTCTTTAAGGCCATTAAAGGTCTTTAAAAACGATATCCACTATATCTGTGTACGATAGGGTCGAACTTGGACTAGAGCTGTTCATGATTACATCTATGGCGTTAACCGTCGCAGAGGTGATTTGATTTATTGAGCAGTAATAGCAGCAGCATCACATACAGTAAAAAACTGTATGTGATGTAAGGGGAAGAAGTACCATCTGCGCACATTTCCTTGAATCCCTTCCTAATATTTTAACTATAAACAGTCGAAAGATGAATAAATTTAAAAAAATAAACAAAAATAATTTAAAAAATTCGCTCGAGAGTTATAGAAAACTTATTTGCATTGGTAAACGAATTGCAGTTTTGATTGTTTTGCATTGCTAAGAAAATAGTAACACATCCGCGGCTCTACCCCCGACCACAACATGCAAAAGGAGAGCTCAAAAAAACATGCGTACCATGAAGCTACCTTTGGTTAGGTGATTTATGAGATGAAAGACTGTCTATGAAACGCCAATTAACAAACACAAATACTTGTAATGAACCAAATAGAATCGCTTTTTAACAAGCATAAATTGAAAATTCCGCCTTTGTAAGCTCGCTTTTCCAATTACGTTACTCGTACCACCATCGCGTTGCTCACGACGAGTATCGAGCGTTTCAACGCTTAGATTGCATGCCTCTCGCTCAGTTTTTAGATGCTATCCGATCAATACTGGAGAGTTTCGTGAGGGACAGGACATCGACTCGACGGTAGACTTCCAGCAAAGGGAAAGGATTTGCCACTACTTAAATTAACTGATAGTTCTAATTAAACAAGAAAGCATATACATTCATTCAATGCCAAGGTTGTAATTTGATCTGTATTTTAAAACTGAATAAGCATCTCTTCTTGCTCAGAGTTCATTCTAGCACCGAGACATATTTGTTCAATTTCGTTTAATAGTATGGTGTCATGAGTCTTCAGACTTTCTATTGCTTCGCCTGTATCGATTTCCATAATACCTTTCATAATAGTTTTACCAATTCAAACCAAGGCGTTGCAATTGGTTTTCTTCTCGTTCTATTTTTATTTGACTCGTGCGTTACTGAAAATAAAGTGGCTACTGTTTATTACACCTTAAACGATCCAGGAAAATAAAGAATTCTTATTCCAAATATTAAATATATTTTTTACAAAGAACTACCACACTCGCTTAAGAGGAAATATAGAAACACGTATAAATTATTTATTCAAAGGGGTTTCAGCGAATTCTCTCTCCATCTCGCAGAGCTTACTGTCTAATAATATTCTATTACATTGCTAATAACATTATTTACCTAGTTGTACTTTGAAATACTGATACGGAGCTTTGTGCAGAGAATCTCTCCTAAATAAATTCATGACCTAATGTTTGAAGAATGATAAACAAAACACTTTCGGCAACAACTTAAAAGAGGAGATCACTGCATTGAAACGATAAAGAAGTTAGGCAAAGAACGTAAATATAGGATAGCACACAGGGAAATGACAAGATCTAAAACCGAAGCTGAAGAAACGACGTTTATTATGAAGTGAACTCGTTCTTTGTTAAGATAAAAATGTTATTCATAAAGAATGGCGATATGAAATAGTGTAAAATTCTAATAATTCTCGGAAAGTTTCTTCGATATGTTAGTTGTAACTCAATAATACAAAAAATTATTAAACCTAAAAGAATTGGGAAAATTGTCTTACATCGATATGTCGATTTAACTGATTTAAACAATAATTAGGGGAGGTCGTTGTACCTTTGACACAATGTACTTTTCAACGCTTTTCAATTATGCCATGTCAGTGGCGTCTTGTGGTTACTATTCATTTTTTTGTGATGTAAAGCTAGAAAGTACTAGTGTTCTGTTATATCCTTGTTCGGAAGACATTTGATCCTTGCAGCGAATATTTTGTTTCTCGGCCCTGAAATTAGGCGTCTGTCTTAGCTTTTACTTTTAATAAACACTCTCTACATAAAATAATGTTTTCAGTAGATACGTTTTCCTGATCGATGTTTTAATAGTTTTTTGTCTTACAGTTAGACGAAATTATCTCGAAGAAGACGAAAAGAATTTCTCAAAACCTATAAAGAGAGGAAAGATATAAGTAATTAATAAAATATTTTAATAAAATGGTTTAAACTAAATTGTGTTGTTTAATGTGTGTGATTTAACTATTTTGAAAACAATTGTCTAAAAATGTCTGAACAAAAAAAACCGTATGAAAAAATATATATTTTCCCAACAATCGCACATGTTTTCATGAGGATTCGTTGACGCGATCCTCCCAACTTGCTTTTTAATCGAGAATCAATCTTTAAAAAATATTTAGATATTTTCTTCAGAAAATCATTCTTTTTACAGGATATTACTTAAACAGTCATTTTAATACTAAACAAAATGAATCAAATTTAGTTAGCAAAAAACTACAAAAATTATTTTGGACAAGTTTTCGATCCAAATACCCCACTGTGCGTCCCTTAAACTGTACCGCACACGTATTTCTATGTATAGGTGTATTTGGTTTGTTCAGGTTGGCTGTAATGCTTTCGGATGCTTTATTGCAGAGGTTGGTAAACGAGGCAAAGCCATCTTGGGCGGACCGAAGAGATTCTACTGTATTGGTCTACTAAAAAATAAATAATTATGGATTTTTTGGCATTTTACGTAGCCCACAACAAACCGATAAAAAAACAGTTGAATACACGAACAGGTAATTCTAACGCAGTTTCCCTGTTCAATGTTATGTAAGCATGCAATTTTTGCGATTTGTCGAACTTAATGATTGTGCAAATGAAATACCAGTACGACCGTTTCAAAATCCCTTTGAAATAGATGATATAAGAATATCAGACAAATTACAAATGGAGGTGATTGAGCTACAAGCGAAAGAGGCATTGAAAGACTAATTCAAGAAAAATTATGAAATTGTGTTTTATGCCAGTCTTCCTGAATGCTTTTCCCAACATAGAATATTTGCGGCTGGCATGGTGTTTTTCTTCGGGAGCACTTAAATACGTGAGGAAAGTTTTTACCGTATGAAGATTAAGTCTACGATGCGATCGAGACTTGCAGATTAACATTTACACGCACTTTGAAGAATGTGCACAAACAACTCCAAAATTGATATTGTGAAGCTGGCGTCCAAGATACAAGCCCAAGCATCGTGCTGATTGCCCTTTCCTGAACATTTCTTGTATTCGTATTTATTGTCTCTGTTATATTCGTATTTATAGTCTTCGTAATTAAAATTATCTTGTAGAACCCTTAAAGTGTTTCTTCGCTATATTATTGTACCTGGATCCGAAGCTCGTTTTGACATAATACAAATGAAATTATTGAATTTTAACCAAATATTTTAAATTTCTTGAATAAACAGTAAGTTGAAGATACGTGCGATACGCGAGCTATTGGGGGTTGTCAATGTGGCTCTAAGTTAAAAAAGGTTGCCTGCGCCTGCTCTAATGAAATTGTTAATTTTCAGTGAATATTGGGCATTTTATTGAATAGGATTAATGTAACAGTGTTTTCGCAAAGGGTCTTACTATTTTGTACTATATATTGTAACCCATTGTGTGTAGAGGGAGGAAGAATTTTCATCATTTATGCAACACCTTACAAAATTATACTTCTTTAGATTGAGAATACGAATAGTTGGGATAACGTTGCTATAAAAGTAATTGTGCAGCATTATCAGTTTCTTCCTTTGGATGAGTTGCCGAAATGGGACCACACGAGATCGCCATGATTGAATCGATCCATTTTAGGAATCTGGTAAGCATTATTTTGTATTTGTCTTGTCTGTCTGCAGAAAGCAGTGGAACAGACTGTACGTAAATAAAAGTTGATATGCGCCATTTGATACGCCATTTGATACGCTGACAGTTGGAGCAGACAACAAAAGAACCTTCTTCAAGCAACGTTGATCAAAGTGGTATTATGGAATCCTCGTCAGATGATTGCATCCATAAACACAAGAAACAGTGGAATTTGTGTATTGAACATAACGGCTTCCAGGTTATCCTAAATTGTCCGAGAGTGTATCTATAGGAAGAAGTGGAAACGACATTTCTAACGAATAGCCAATTCAAACGGTATCTAAGACAATCGAAAAGATAAGAAAAGAGATTTTAATAGAATAAGAATAAAAAATATTAAGTTTATGGTCACAAGATCACAAAGAGCATTGTGTTGAACATTTAATCGGTTCTGTATGATATGTGGAAAAGGAAAGAAAGAATATTAGTGTGTCTGGGATGTAGATTGTAGTATGTTCACTGAGAAAATGTTAAAACAAAATAAAGCAATAAGAAATGTCTCTACAAAGCTGTAGAGATGAAATCCAATGTTACTAGCCACCATATCGGTTCTTCGATTTTCCTCAGAGCCTTACAGGTTTGTTTGTTTTTTCGAATAAAAAGAGATATTCTTGATAAATCATTTATCTAGTTCTATATATTGTTTTCATTAATTTGGAATGTTTTAAACATGTAAAGTTAAGTTTAAAATATTAAAAAGATTGCTTCTAGATACATTATCTTCAAAATTTGAAAGAGACCTGAAAGTTATTAATAAAAGAGTGGAATGTGTATTATATTTTCTAAAGAAAACTATTTCCTTTTAAGAAATTTAACAATATGGTTTTTATCGTCTATGTATATTGATAAATAATTTGATTTCACGAGATTCGTTTTCTTCAAACTGTTTGTCGTCATCCGTCTTTTTTTAGGTCCAACATAAGAGACTACGATTTAAAATTAGGCAACCGGTAACTCAATTTGGACCGCTTGTTCACTTTCACTTTTTTCCCTCTTTACCAGAGACATAGAAATTAAAATATTATATTTTATAATTAAAGAACATACATTGTAGATTGTTTTGGAAATTATTTTGTTCTAATTGAATCTAGATTGAGTGCATTGAAGTGAAAAATAAACATAGTTCGTCCAAATTAGGCAACTTTCCCCTACACAGAATAATACAGGCTAAATTATATTGAACAATGCGTATTAGGGGGCATCGGGTAGGAGTCGTGAATTCCAGGTGGAGAAAGGGTGTAAAGGGGTCGGATATCCCGAGGTGGAATATAAGGGGTTCTACCAAATTTTTAAAGTTGGTGACATACACAGGAGACATTATAGAAGTTCATAAACAAGTAACGTTCATGAAATGGCTCGCCGACACATTTTTCTTAGTGCGAGTGAGGAAATATTTAACGTTTGTGAATCTAAAACTTGAAATTGATGAAACTATAAAATCGAGTTAAAGGTAGTGTCTCGCAACGGCATAATGATCGGCTTGCTCTTTGAGTTTTGCAACAGTCCGAGGTATGTGTGAAACAAATGTTTGATGTACGCAACCAAAAAGGCATTTTGGTTTCATGTTTTTCAATTAAGTTAAATTGAACATTAATAATCACAATAGCATGACAGTGATAGTGACAGTTAATAATCATAAGTGGCCAATTTTCTTTAAATTCACTAAAAAAGATGTTTAAAAAAATATTTTTTTGATTTTGTTGGTCAGTTTTAGTCTAAACTTGACATATGTTTGATAGGCTTACATGCTAACTTATATTTAAAACCTATT
This sequence comes from Teleogryllus occipitalis, assembly GCA_011170035.1. Taxonomy (NCBI): domain Eukaryota; kingdom Metazoa; phylum Arthropoda; class Insecta; order Orthoptera; family Gryllidae; genus Teleogryllus; species Teleogryllus occipitalis. The sequence goes on from BLKR01001102.1 coordinate 114,506, forward strand.
TCTAAGACTTAAATCTAACATAAGGTTGAGGGTGCCCTATTGGGTCCTCTATTCTGGTTCAAATTCGGAGAAGGTTTTGAGGAATATAGTGTAGGGATATCTGTTTTTTATTCTGGTATGGTTCGCTTTTTTTGCGAGTATAAAGGTTGCAAGGGAAGGGATTTGAGGTAAATAATAATAAAAGTTGGTGGCTAAGTATGTGATGTGATGTTCAATGAGTTCTAAGTTGAGTCCTTTATGAAGCTGATGATTGGTGATGGTTATGGTTCTGGGAAATTGGTTCTGAATAATTTGTAATTTTTTTAGATTGATTTTTTCGGAATTTATCCAGATGGGACTAGCATACAGCAGTAACGGTCTTAGAATGGTTTTGTGTATTGCAACTGAGGAATGAGATGGTAATGGGCTGTTTCTATAGATTAAAGGTTTTAATTGCAGTAGTTTTATTTTAGCATGTTTTATTTTTCGTCTATGTGCTGTTTCCAATTCAGTTTAGTATCTAAGTTTAATCCGAGGTATTTAATAGGTTTGTTAGGGGATACCGGTTTAGTCTAATGTTATTTATCGCTAGGGGTGGGGAAGGTATAGGGTCTTAGTGTAAATATTTTTTCTGCAGTTTTCGATGGATTCAGTTGTATTTTAAGTTTGGATACCCAGCTATCGAGTAAGTTGAGGTATAGTTGTGTTCTATTTCTGATATCAATGATAGAGTTGCCAGAAGGGAATATTGCTGTATCGTCCGCAAATTGGGCTATGTGAATGTTCGTTAATTTAGGAAGACCTGCAACGTATAAGTCGAATAGTATGGGTGAAGGTGGTGAGCCTTGGGTGAGTCCTGCGTTAATTAGTCTAGGGTTGGAATGATGATTATTTACGTTAACTGATAAAGTTCTATTCTTGAGAAAAAAAGATTGGTAAACACGTAGTTGTGTAGGTGAGAAACAAAATTCTTCTTTTTTAATGATCAGCATCTTGTGTTCTGCATTTAATATTTTGTGATATTAAGAAATACAAAATTTAATGAAATATTGGAAATATTTCATTAAATGTAATGTTGAAAAATTAATCTAACCACTAATTATTTTGTTCTATTGATTTAATTGATTTATTTGTAATCAAAAACAGTAAAAATTGTATGTGGCGTATGGGAGAGAAGCGTAATCTTCTCACATCATCTTGAGCTCCGGAATCGCTATCCCTCCCTATTAGTATTTTCATACGACTTGCTTTTGTCTGATTTTGACCACTCGTTAAAATCTTCGGGGGCGATATTAGGAATTTGGGGTTGAAATTAAGGGCGTTTTTTCTAGGAGCTGATACCGATAAATTGATAGAACTTTAGAGAGAATTTTCGGATTCCCCCAAGAAAAGAAACTTCTTAGGGGACGATTTATGGGCACATTATTCCACTAGTATATTTGCTTTGCTGCGCTTTAAGCTGTACGAACGAATTTCGTTTACATTGAAAAAGGTAATGCGAATGTATTAGATTTCTTCCCCCATTCCATTTGTTTAACGCCGACTCCATTTGTCCCTACCCACTTCAAATAAATTCATGTTGTTTCAGTGTTCGTCTGTTTCAGATTTTGATAACATTATTGGCATCGGCAAACATTACTAAACGAAAATATATACTATACACAATGCTTTGAATTGAGCACATAAACGATTGTACATGCTCTGACGACGCCTTTTAATTGCAATATTAATAATTCATGAGAATTGGCAATCTAGAACCCAATTCGCGATTTCTCGTTCGCGTCAGAAAGATATTTGTAGAGATCTGGTGCTTCAGCATTTCTCTTGACCTACCTCTATAAAAGGACATCGAGCGAAACGATTCCTTCCGCACGCAAGCAGAATAAAAACGAGTAAATAACAAAAGAGTAAGAGACATTGCTACATAATGCACAATGGTTATAAATTAGAGCTCTGTCACTTTGTTCGATAAATCCATTTCATCGAAAGTGCTGAATGGAAGGACTGATTGATTACTTTGTTCCCGAGCGCATCACATTCTATGATCATTAGTCCGGTAAGTGTAATGCATGTTGTATCTAGGGAGATGGCAGCATTCCTTTTCCACTGAAACGTGAGAATCGATACTGATCACGTAGGCTTGCGGGGTTCTCCTTACAAGTATCTCAGCCAGCGTTGCACCGCCCCAACCAAGTTAAAATCTAAGATTCTAACCAAGTCAATATCTACTATTCCGAATGGTGTTTCAACATGTATGATAGTGTAATGCATAGAAGTGTAAGTGTGCGTGTAAGGGGAAAGGAAGGTATAATGGTGAGGAAGGAAAAATCTGGGGCCGACGCTTGTTAGGGATCTGCTCCGGCATTCCCCTGGTATTAATTGGTGAAATACCGGAAAATTACCGCTGGAACCAGACAGTGGCTGAATTGGATGTAGCTATGTAGCTAGGATCAAATATCCGCCGTCATCGGGACTCGAACCCTAGGATCTCTAGGTCAGAAACGCTGCAGTGGCAAAAGTTGATGCAAGAAATCAGCCGACAAATTAAAGGAAGTAGTGTCCTTAATTTAGTTAACGGTATTCGAACCTCCCACACCTCTCCTTCATTAATCCCTTTTTGGGTGTGACGTTGACATCAACTGCCAGTGTTCTGTGATCACCAACAATAGATTGAATTAATTTGGGGGTTATACTCATGTTCAAAGACGTTCCCTGTTAAATTACACATATGACAGGGAAGTGGAGTTCTGTTTACAGAAATTAGAAAATTAAGAATTTCTTATAACATTGAAAGTTGTATTCTATTTGTTCGTATCTAGACACAAATACAAAAAATGAAAAACACTCATTGAAACACTTTCAAAAAGGCGCTACAAACATGTTCAAAGTTCTAACTATAAATTTAGCAATAAAAAAAATTACAAGAGTATACTCAAACTTACCTTTATCTTGATTTAAAAATATGCAAATAACAAAATCCATCTGATTTGATATATTTCCTTTACACATTGACATTCACACTGAAAAGTAATATTAATTTACAATACCAAAAGAAATACACTATTTACAAATCTTTCTCTTTGCAGAAATTAAAAGTTTGATCATGGCTCTTTGGTCTCAAGATTAAAATTTTATAAAAGGAAACTGTAGCTACAGTTTATACAATTCACATTAGAGAAAGTGCTATTTTCGTATCATGTTTTGTTTTTCAAAATTTTTCGCAATTTTCTTTACTAATTATTTATGTGAATGTCTTTACTGACATATAAACTAGAGAGAATTTTTCTTATAACTTGCAAGCATTTGTCATCTTTATTTAAAATAGCCCATTTTCTCAAATTAAATCAACAGACTGCAAGAAATGTGGCCGGGAATCAAAGCTTCATCGTCCCCTTCACGCATCACGTCTCTGATTCACAAGCTTATTCTCCCAAAAGCTTTCGCCTAAAAAAGTCTCTAGTCTCTTGTTGAGACTTTTTGACAGAAAAATAATTTCAGTTGTGTCTTGTAGTGGTCTTACAGAGAAAGAGTGGGAGCTGTGTGATCTCACTTCACACAATACTTTCGTTCGTCGTAGAAGGGATATTTTTCTTCTGGTCTGCGCCTGTCCATTGAAGCACCCGTCTGCTGGCTCTCCTCTCCAGAAATGTAGTACAATTTGTGGGAGTACAACTCTTTAGCACTCCTCGCAACCGTAAAATGCAATATTCACCAGTCCTACACTATAAATAACTCGAAAGCTGAAGTGAAAGTTGCGTATGAATTTATTGTTTCCAGTACCACAGCAAGACGTAAATGAGCTTTCGCTGGTTGAATTCCTAAAGGGTCCAATCCCTTTTCATGAGAAATATTGCCTTCAGTAGAACTCTCATGCAGTAGCCGATATTTCTGAGATATTCATCTCCCTATACGGTGTCATGCAGCGCCGCTCCGGCTCGCTATCGTTTTGTCTGTTCCATTCACCGACGGCTCTAAGTTCACACCCAACCAAATCTCATATTCTCATTGGTTAGAAATTCCGGCGGTTGCAATTTCTGTACTTTGCATGGGACAATTAATTCTGAGCTACTGTTTATCACCACTAATGCCGCACGTTTATAGACACGCACGTTGTGCGTTTCGATGTGCCACCTGCTTGTCCGATAGCAGTCTGTTACAGTATACTTCATCAGAACTTCATCAGATGTGCTAGATCAGAACATACTTTTTCGCATTTTATGTAATGACTTTGCAATATTATACTATTACATGAATGAGCAAAAACCGTTTCCCAACCAGCAAATACTTTTTCTTCGCGCCGAGACACGAACTCACGACATCGATTTCATTCACCATGCGCTTTACAGCTACACCACGCAGTTGCTTGCCCATACTCACCTTTGTCGACGCTTAAAACATTAAAAGTCTCTCCCATTATTTCTAATGAGAATTTTTCCAAAATTCTGAGACTTCAACGGATATGGGACCTGTACCATTGTGAAAGTGTGCTTTGCCTCGTTCTGTGGAAAGAAAATTAAAGAGACAAATTTGGAACCGTTTTTTAGATGTTTTAATTGTCTGTATTTCACGCAAAAACACCCCAAAACTACTCATATTTTCGAAAGGCTGCACATGACCTTATTTCAAGATATGTATTTGAAGAAGCAAATTTATTTAGGAATTTTGAAGTTATAGGAGTTGAAGTTATTTAATTTTGAAGTTGTAAGAGGACACCGAAAAAATGTTGGACTTCTGAAAGTAGAAAAATCAACCAAAATGAGACCCTCTCAATTTTTCAAAAAGTTCTTTATGCTATCCGAGTACAAAGTTTAATTTACATTATTGAGATATAACAATAAGCATTTTTGAGAAATTCTTGAAAATGTAATCGAGGCTTCGTGTACTTCAAAAATTAAGAAAAAAACATTTGAAATTCGCAGGGCCTCGAGTTCGTTTAGATATATGTCTTTCATGTTTTGCTGTCAGTCGATTTTTCAGTATCAAGGACCCCAAAAACATGTATTCTGAATACATAACGTGTTGAAGGAAGTATTTTACCACATAAAGAAAATAGAATTATCCAATTTTTGTAAGGGGTCCAGGGTCCGAAAATGAAGAGTTTTCTCTTCGAAAAATTGCAGTTTTCAGGCGCTCGATTACAATATTTTCTCTTCTGGCGAAGAAAGACGATAAGGTAAAAATATACTTGTGTTTCTCAGCTGTTTCTCTGTGGGTTTCATTTTTGCTCTGATGCCTAGACTCTTTGCAATAATACACAAACTGAAAATTAAACAATTTTTCAGCAGAGCGAAGAAACAAAATATGACCTTATTTTGAACGGATATGTATGAATGTTAATTCAGAGATGTGTAGTATTATGGACGGTTTTGTTATTCTACCGGGAATTTTTGAGTTCTGATATGGCATTTTGATATTGTGCTCTTGTTAAGTATTTCAATTTTTCATGTGCTCGTATTTACTTCTCTGCGTTATTATACGGAGTAATGCCTAGATTTCAAAATCCCCAAAATAACGAAAAATATTCGCTTCGGGACCTTAGCAGAGGACTTTCCCATTTTTGCTATTTTTTAACGATACCTCCCTTTGCCAGGGACATGTGCAGTTTTCTGCATGAAGTGCCAAATTTGGTGTCATATCGAAATAAGAAACAAAAATTTCGAAATTTTTCATTTACTTTTCATTGACTCGCCCTCAAAATATCAATATTCACTGAAGCATATCGGAACAACTGGTAGAATAAAGTACGCACATCTGTGTAACTGTTATGCGCATAAATTAACACTAAACCATGGAAAGTCCATTATTAAACGTATTAACAACTTTGGAAATGTTGGTGTCTAGTAGCTCTAATTAATTAACTTAATTAATTAACATTAACTACCATTAATGCAAAAGTTAAGCAGAACGCTGGCACCAAAATTACTGAACTCCACAATATTATAAGATAATCCTCCATCTACTACGCGAGAAACAGAAGCAGAAGTATACAGGATATCTCTTCAGTAAACAAAAACAAGTGACGTGATATTTTTGTCGCTGCTTCTAATCCAAAATACATCTTTGGAAATGAGCCAAGCTGCACGCCATCTGTGAAAGAATTCTGAAAATTCGATTTTCTGAGTATACTTCAATCTGCAACACCTTAACTACCTTTCTACAACTACAGATGTTCCAGAAATATTGGATTCAAATTATCAAAGGAAAGACAAGTCTAATGTTTGTTAATACTGAGCGCTAACATCAAATTAATCTTCAGAAAATCTGCTAAAAACGGCAAAATATACGTAATATTGAATAACGTAAGTTAATTTTACATGATCATAAGGCATGCAAGAAAATCAAATTAAGTATATAATTATAATGTATATATTTACAGAAATAGTACAGACATTAAATATTCAAATCACCTACCAGATGCGAGCTACGTGTATTATGTTACAGAAAACTGAATATGAACCATTGCTCCACTTTAAAGAAAAACACACTTGTAATAGTAATTTATTTAAAAATTGAAAAAAAAACAACACTTTTTGCAAAACGCTGATACCAAATATAATATTTTGTTAGGGACAGAAGAAATGAATTCTTATGATCATTTTATGTTTGATATCTTACACTCATGAGACTGCTAGAAATTAAAGATCCCTAGAATATAGCAAGACAAGTTTGTTAGGTACTATTTTAAATTGCCCTTGCCTGTGCATGTAGCCATTTAAAGCCAAATATAGATGATGATGATGATGATGATGATGATGATGATGATGATGATATGAATGAAATTCTATATTACTCTGCCAAGGAAACATTAGGATGAATTTTTATACTGGCTACGATTGCTTAGTGGTAACATCCGTTACGTCTGCATGGTCTTTGACTCAGAGGTCCTATGGTTCGAGTCCCGACGGTGGAGAATTTTCGACGCTTGATACAAAGCTGTGACGAATTCAGTCCCGACGTGGAGGAAAATTCTAGCGACCGGCTCTTCTTATTGGTAATTATCCCTACTTTATTTATTAAACATCAAAAACATTTAAAAACTGTTTGTGTGACTTGGGAAGATGTTCGTTTACGTTTTCTTGAGCTCTGAAATCATTACCCTAGCTCTTATATTAAACAATGTTGAATTAAAAATTCAATTGCAAGAGCGCTTTTGGAAAGATTTAATAACAACAAATGTTCGTTCTCGTGTAATAAAAGTATTTGCAATGGAAACTCGCAGGCCGACGTGATATACCGGCGTAGGATCTTACGTTCAAGCTGTGGATTATCACCGCCACATTCTGGCTTATAACAATCAGTACACTTGTGAGACTAATGGCCATAGTAATTGATGCGTCCGGAAACACTAAATATTCACTCAAAAGCACGGCCAGTGTCGGTTGAAACAAATTCTTCGGAAAGATTTTTCCTCCGTGAATTGTAAATTACATATGTTTCCTTTTTGCATTTATAGATATTTTTAATGATTTGTTACTATTATTATTTTACCTCTTGTATTTATATTATGCAAGAAACGATGACGGTTTTGCCCCATTTGAAAGAAACCATCAACACAAAACCCCATAAGTGTGCTACTGTTGTATATGGACGTATCCCCAAGCCTGCATGAAATAAATTCCTGAAGAAAAAATATAAATGAGCAGATAAGGAGGAAATGGCACATATAAAACCCGCATTACACATTGTCTATTATCACCCGTTGTCATCGTGCACAACTCGGAAAAGATAACCTCTAGGCCCTTAAAACGTGTTTTTGTTGTCCCATTCGCGAACACGTGATATATTTATGCCAAAATATTATTTTTTGAACTTTCTTGTTCTTTTTAACTGTACTCGGTAGAACATGTCACCGGGAGAGGTGGCTCAGGACATCAACTGATGTCTCTGCAGTGCCTCTCACCGGGAGGGCCTAGGTTTGAGTACTGATGGTGGCAGGATTTTCGCAGGACTGCGAAAATTTCGCTAGCTAGGTAGGTCGAGTTCAGTCGCTGTCTGGAGGAGAATTCTAGTTTTCCTTGATTTCCCCGATGATTACCAGGCGAATGCGGGAGCAGTATCCTAACAAACGGGTCGCGGACCGCGCGCGATCTCTCCTTCCTCTTCCTTGCCCTATTCTCACCAATTACTCACACATACACTAACATGCACGACACTACCACACGCCGGGAGCTTTGCGCTTGTCCCGGCTAGGGCAATGCCTCACTGTAAGGAGATACCTGGTTGAGGAATACCCTGCTAGCCGACCGTAGGTCAGCGCCGAATCCCACCATCTAGCGGGGGAAGATCACTGACCCTCTTGAGAAAAAATGCACTACACTTACGGGACTAATTTCCTTAGCAATTGACGCGCCCGGAATTGCTAACTAATGAAACAAGCAAACACAGGTGGTTGTCAGAAACGGTCGTCATTGGATCACTGTACGAAGTTATTTTCACATTTTATGTGATGTTAAATAATTTTAATTCAATGGTTTTAAACGATTCAATGATGTCAATGATTTTAAAAGGGAGCAATGTTCGCAGGGATCCCTTTAGTTTGTTATTCATAATTTTCATTACTGGTATTAATGGTTACCCACATTGTACTACATTTTGAACCACTGCGGCCACGTGTGGTGTGTTCTTGCGTGATCCAGCGTTTGCTGGTCATCGGAGGCTACCTCGATTTTCTCTTAAGCCTTGCTCGCTGCCCTCGCGCAACGCTAAGTAGGTCGCAGAACTGCTTTGCTCTCGCAATTCTCTGCACTGGTTCCAATGCATGCATGATTCGATATTTTTCTATTGCATGAAATATGATTCGATGTTTTTCCATTCATGAAATATAATTCGATATTTTTTGGAAAAATTAAATGTTCTGAAATAATTTTTAATATTGATAATTTCGTCTTTTTTTGTGATAATGCGTTCTAGTACTTCTATATCAAGGAAATTTGGACACCTGAAATGAATGTGACCTCAAATAAAAATAATGAATATGGATGAAATTGAAAAAAATGCTTGCCTCCCGCCATTCAAGGGATTCAATGGTTAAGGATCTGCCCGGGTTCAAGAAAAATTAGAACAAACTTATACATCTGATTCTAATTTCCAATGCTCGCAGAAATTTAAAAAAAACTATGCATCCCCTGGCCATGGGAGAGATATCTTTGGTTTCACTAGATGCTCATGAACGTGGAAAAATCCAAAATCAATTAAACAATTTAGATTTTGACTGATGCAAATATTTCATTCTTATCCGGCCTATTCTCATTCTACGCGTTCCGACTTGATTCTCATGCTCAGGGCGTTTCTGTGTACGACATAGATGTCACGCGATAATAAAACCCCTACGGAGAGGCCGCCTTCATTAGATATTTGCTATTAACATGCATTAACATTGGATTACGGCACAGTAACTTTTTTGATATTCTTAGTATGTAAAGAACTGTTGTACTCTGTATCCGTACATACTGTACAATGTTTTTCAGTATTCGAAAGGACTGTTTTTGTTAAAATATTTAATATATTGTGGTGATATAAGATAGCATTTCAGTTGTTGTTCTTGGGCAGAATGCATGCTACATTTCGGAAAGTCATTTTGTGTGGTTACGTTGAGCAGCCATTTTTGCTACTGCATGTTACTAGTATTTAATATCTATGAATAACTAAATAATTAGGTAGTTATAGTTGCTGTAAATTTGTTACTTTTGAAAACAATACTTCAGAATTGTTCATACGTAATTTCTGAGCATTTTTTAAAAATTTAAACACTTCGTCAAAGATATTAGATGAATACGGTGCACCATTGTGTTTTGAAAACGATTCATACACGCGTTCTAATGAGACAATATTTGTCATTTTTATAATCGAATTTAACATATTTAAGCAACAAGAAATGTATGGGAACGCATGAACTTTCAATTTCTAATGAAAGACATTGTGAATTTTGTGAATGAAAGTGTGTGACTCTGGAAAAAGTATTTTTTTATTACTGTGTGTAGAAATACTATTTTTACTTTTACTTCCTCGCTACGAAGTAGAGAGAAAGTAATGCAATGTTGCGCGTAAAAACGACGAATTCTTGGCAGAAAAACTCTTATTTCCGGGCTCCTGTAACGAAAAAGTGTATAATTCCCACTGCTAAAGTTAGAAAAAATCATTCAACTTGTGGTGTAGCCAGAATCCATGTTTTGAGGGTCCTTCATACCGAAAAATCGAATGACGGCAAGACATCTGTCTCCCCGTCCCTCTGTCCGTCTGTGAACAACGCTAGCGGCTAAACAGTTTAGCCGATTTTATCCTAAATTGATTATCGAATCGATCTGGCTGATGTGGTGGCCCCTGGAATTTGAAACCGAAAGTCTTTTTTGGGGGGGGGCTTTACATGAAGCCCCTGGGACTTTTCCAAATTTTTAAAAATTGTTCCCGTCGTTTTTGATTAAATTGTGTTGTTGGATAGTGGGAAGAACGTTTAAGAGAATGGTGCAGGTTTCATGTTCGTTGAAAACCCTTATTTTACGAAAATTGTGAAAGTTCGAGATTTAGAATTTTGTCCCTTAGTAAAATGTGTTCCGTAAAGATATGTTTTGAAATAAGGTTATGTACAATTTTTCGAAAATTTGAGTACTTTTCGCGTAATTTTGCTGGAAAGTACGGGCGAGAAAGTACGTCCTGTTTTAGCACCACTAATTGTGAAAGTTGTGATACAAGTTTATAAGTAATTACACGGCAACTTTGCCGCAAATTAATTGTATTTGTACTTGAGCGAAATATTGTTTCAGATTCTTCTTTTTGAATTCAACGAATGTTGGTGTTGGTGAATATTTGATAGTTGCGTAGGTGGTTCACACACATCAACTGGGATAATCGTTAACATGTTTACTTTAATTCCTCTGTAGAAAAATATTTTACAATTAGTTTCAAACTATTACTCTATGTTGAATGATATAATTTGCGAAACGTATCTTCAATTTCCATACGTAAACAAAACATTTTCCCAACGATAAACATTGCGTATACCTTAGCGTTCTATAACACTTGCCAGTAATCTACTTCGTTTCTTGTCTTGCTCGTGCTATGTAGGTAGGTCATTCAATAATTAAAGATACAAATGGGTCTGGAGAAAAAAAAATCTTGGTAAAACAAGTTTGATAATTTTAGGAGTTTAAGTTGGCATCACTGGAATGAGCCCTGACCACCTGTAGAATCATTATTGTTGTGTTCACCAACTCAAAATTAAGTTGAACGATGGCAAGTCCACTTGAAAATTCCACATCGGTTGAATAACGTTCTGTGACTCTTTATTAATTTGCTGCAGGTGAAAAACCAACTAATATGACTATAGAATGACTAAGGTGAACAAATAATTTTGTATGAACCACAGGATTTTTTAAAAGTGGGTAGAACAGTTCAAAAATGGTCGAGATTTAGTGACTGACGAACATCGTTCTGGTGAGATCAGCAGGAAAAGTCTTTTGACGGTGTTTTGGGACGCTTGTAGGTGATTTTTTTGTGATTATCTCGAAGAACAGCGAACAATAAATAGGTAATACTAATCAGATATACTTTTGAACTGGTGAAGCCAATCATGAGAGAGAGAGAGAGAGAGAGAGAGAGAGAGAGAGAGGGAGAGACAGACAGACAGACAGACAGAGACGTCGTAGATCTCCGAGGAGATGTGTGATTCTCCAGCAAAACAACGTACGTCCACACACTGCTCAACAAACTCGTGAAATCATCGACAAAAGGGGCTGGGAGGTGCCACCTCATCCCCTTACAGTGCGAATTTATCACCATCTGATTTCCATTTGTTTGATCCACTGAAGGAGGAATTACGTGGGAAGAAGTTCCAGGATAACAAGGATTTCAAAATATTTGTGGGGAATCGATTCAAACACAAAGATAAAAAGTTATTTGCAGCAGATATAAAAAAAGCTGGTAACCCATTAGGACACGGGCGTAATTGTTGCTGAAAATTGTATTGAAAAGCAGGAAAAGTCCTGTTTTATAAAAGTAAACCTTTATTTCTCCAGACCAATTTGACTCTTTAATTATTGTATGCCCCTCGTACTATTACAGTTTACAAACTCTAAACTACATTTTTACAGTAACTTAATCTGTTTTAGATATTACTTCAAAAATACATATCCAATCTGAATGTTCTGACCATATGCAACCTTCCTTCACCTCATTCAAATATTCATTCTGATCCATTGAAAGTACTGAAAATGAGAAAAACTGAAATAGGATATGACTGGGAAATGATAAGAAACAAATAATAAATAAAAGCATTTATAATTAAGTTGAGCGTGCATTCATCACATAAAAACACAAAAGACAAAATTAACAAGTAGAAACAAAAAATAAATTAAATAAATAGTACAATAAATATTTACTATACAACATTCAATCGAAGTTAAATCTGATTTTTTTTCTTTCAAGAATTCTTTGACAAGATTCCATCATTCTAATTCACTTCTCACATTAATTACCCACGCAATCATTACAGGTATTTGTAACTGAGTGTAAGGACTATTTTCATCCATTAGTGAAATGAGCATATTGGTGTAACTTACTATATTAATCTATGCAGTCTTGTATTATGAAAAACAATCATTGACACTTTTAAAAAATAGATGTCAAATTTTCATCTATTTTTTGGTATTCAGCCGCGAGGGACTCAGTACCAGTTCATTAATATTCCTGAGGAAATCTTGCTAGTGTAGATTTACTTAGTACATTTTTTTGGATTATTGTAGCAAGATATTCCTTCTTGTAAAAGTTTTGCATAATAATCAAGATCTTCCTCTGAAGGAACATGAAAATTAGGTACAAAACCAGTATTTAAGCTACGACGACTGAAATATGTATACATGAAACCAATTGCCGGAATACTAATGCCAAGTAACATTAAAGGCATCAAGAAAGAGCCGTAGAGACCCGACGGGTTATTAGTTGAAGGCGGAAAAATGCCATCTTCCTTCTTGAAAGGCGACATGAGTTCCATAAGTTCATTAGGAGGGCTGTGATGGTGATGATGCCCTTTATGGTGGGATCCACTATGGTAATGTCCACTATGACTATGTGGGACGTGGTAATGTGGATGTGAGTGAGAATGAGAACCGTAGTAACTATGTGGACGATACGATGTTGCAGAATGTGATATCGGTGGTTGTGTGTGCTGCTGATGAGCGGTGGAGTAATGCTGATACGTGGGAGCGTAAGAATCTGAGTTGGTTGCATGTGGAGTTCTGAATGGTCCTCCACTTGCTTGAGAAACTATGGGAGAACCCACATGAGAATTGCCTGCTGATACTCCATGCAGACCTCTGGGAGGACCACCAACAGAACTCCCGGGTGGGCCTACATGATAGCCAGGGGGTCCAACTGGAGAACCTCCACGAAGACCACTAGGCGGACCTCCATAAGAACTCCCGGAGGAACCTGCGTATACACTTCCAGGAGGTCCCCCGTACACAATTCCAGGAGGTCTTCCAGGAGGACCGCCCGGTGGACCCTGCTGGAAACCTGCATTAGGACTTCCATTGGGACCACCTGGGGGACCTCCATGAGGCCCACTAAAAGGACTTGCATACTGACTTCCTGGAGGCCCTCCATAAGACCCTCCTGGAGGGCCTCCATTAGGACCTCCAGGAGGTCCTATGTTGGGACCAGCACTAAAACCTATACTATTTGGACCTATGTTGCGACCAGCGTTATGACCTGCATTATATTCGAAAGGACCTAAATGATTGCCAGAAGGACCTAAGTTGGGGCCCACACTAGGGCCAACATTCAAACCAACGTGAATGCCTGCGCTCTGAGGGACTCTAATTTGATTTCCTTGGGTGTTGATTTGTTGATTGAAATGATGAATTGGAGGACCATGTTGTCCGATGTTATTGGAGCCAAATTGTCCTAGTTGGGACTCAAGCTGACCATTGCTCTTAGGGCCTAATTGATTATTGAATTGATGACTTAGCTGCGGGCTTAACTGAATACTTATTGCAGGGTTTGATTCAGCGGCCACTTGAGAACTCAACGCAGAAGGAAAATGGGAATTTAACGCATTTTCTTGAGACTGTTCCCAAGCTTTCACAAAGCTCGGATAAAGATGCAAAGGTATGCTGAATCGTGGAGTAAGCGGGGTAACCTGCTTGCTAGCAAACGAGGGGCGGGATTTGAAAGGTGGGGGCGTGTGTGTTTGTGGTCTATTGCGCAAAACCTTCACAACGACAGGCTTGGCTATCCTATCCTGCGCAGCTACTGATGGTGTTGCTGTCGTCACTGCAGTGGGCTGCGGAGCAGGCGTGCTAGACGACACCGCCTTGGGTTGTAACTGCGATGACGGGGCCGCCATGGAGTACTGCACGGGCATGGCCAGTGTTTGGCCTGGATAGACCGCCTTGCCAGGCGAGCGGGCCGCGCTGTCCTCAGGAGCTGCATTCTGCGACTGGCTGCTCGAGGGCACGGCGAGCGCACTCGCCAACATCAACAGCGTCCACGCACTCATCCTCGACCTGCGAACAACCAAAGGAAGCAATCAATCAAATGTATGGATACGCTGTGCGATATGTGTGTGGTGAATGCGGTCAATCAAAGTGGAATTTGTGGTGGATGAAGCGGGTTCGCGGCAGGTTTTCTCGGGGTTCTCCTGTTGATCCTGCCTCTCATTCCACTAATGATCCATCATCATATCATATCATCATAATAAATCCATCATATCACTTATCCATTAAGTGCTGGATTGATAATAAATATATATACTTTACGCTGCTCACTATAATTTAAGAGCTCTGACGTAAAATGATAACCCTCAAAGTTGTAATTTAATATAATTATCAGAATAGACAATTCGAAATCAATTATAGACAATCAAACAATTGAAAAGTTCTCAGTACAACAGTAATTTATTATGCATTTTCCATTCTCAATACATTTCTCATGAATTGAGACTTTTTCAACTGTTTGTTGGTTGTCTATAACTGATTTGGAAACCCATGATTGTCTCATTACAAATTATTATCCTGGTTTCTTTATTTTACCAAACAACAATTGTACTTCGATACGTTTACTGGCTCCTACCTTGTGCTGTCCATATGCAGCATGATACTCAACGAGTTCAATGTATGTCCTATAGATGACCTAAGATTGTTATTTGCAAGGAACTCACTTGAACATCACAAACGAAAATGCTATTTTCTTATATCTCGAAAGTGTTGCTCTGTATGTCGACATGATTTTAACCCTAACCATTCAACTATTTCTTTCAGTTGTTCCAATAATGTATCATACTTTTGGTGGATTTTTACTGTCTCGTGAACAGAATACAACGAAAGTTATGTA
Source organism: Teleogryllus occipitalis (assembly GCA_011170035.1). Taxonomy (NCBI): domain Eukaryota; kingdom Metazoa; phylum Arthropoda; class Insecta; order Orthoptera; family Gryllidae; genus Teleogryllus; species Teleogryllus occipitalis. The sequence continues at coordinate 129,809 of BLKR01001102.1, forward strand.
CGGCAAGAATATGCGCCGATTTTTTTATAAGAAAAAACACGTTTTGTCGTTCATGATACAGAAAAATGGATATTCATACTACTAAATGCAGTCAATTACTTTCTCCAATACGTAGTGTAGTCCAATTTCATGTTCTGTTGGTTCTTGATATCGAAAAAAATTTTACTGTCAAACGTCTGTCTGACCGTATCTGTAAATTTTAATACTTTTTCATGTTTTGAAAGTACTTGACAGAAAGCCTTCATATTTTCAAAATATTCTAAAAATTCGCAGCAATTTTTTTAAAAAAATTAATGGAATAACGCAAAGTTTTTTATAAAAATTGCGCAAAATCTCTGAAGTTTCTAAAATTTTAAATATATTTTTAAAAACTTGAACTCCCTCTTACAACTACATTATATATATATATATATATATATATATATATATATATATATATATATATATATTCCCTAATGGAATATGTTATACAAGATTAGATTTTTAAATAATTTCATGTAATTTATAGATTTTGCCAGTGCTATTAGAAGAAAACACAAGAAATATGAAAACACAAAAAACATAGCACTATCTTAATTATTAAATTACATAACTGAAATCTGTATTTAGAACATTTACACCAAACAGCAACAGGATAGGTTTCACATCAATCACATACAGTAACCGAATAACCTGCATCCGTCCATCTGTCCGCCACTCACGGTTAGCCCCCTTCTGGACCATCAACTGAGACATGTAAATTTTTACGGATCTATCTAGACGTTTCTAAGAAACTTCTCTAAAAATGTTTTTTGTTTTTGTTTTTTAAAGCAAATTTTGGATGACTTACGGCACCTACAGTGGTGAGGAATAGCGCATTCAATTCCTCTCGAGAATACACATTGACTGGCATAATTCTAATTTGTTTTGCTTTAGGATGTTCTCAAAACATTCTAGAAAAATATGTGTTATTGATGGTTTCAATGCCTCTACGAGAACATTACAGAAACGCTGTGAATTATAATTCTCTTTCTGGCATTTACTCATGAATCGCTACGATTTGAATCATCAGATGCCGATAATTAAGTATAAGTTAGTGATCACATTGAATTTCTCTGCACAAGACGAGTACATTGGATCCACCTCTAGCCGGATGCGTTCAGAATATTTTGGAAGATATCTAGAAAAAATATGCTTTTTGGGAGTTGGATAAGGCACCTACAATGCTGAAGCGTTGTGGAATACTATAATGTCTTATCGACTGAACGCCAATACTTAGGACATAATTCGTTATATTGACGATGACTTTTCAGTACATTGATAATTAAACCTTCTGATTAAGTGAAACAGGAATTTTTAAAAAAATAGTACTTCTTTTGATATCGTTTCATGTTAATCTGTTTCTGAAGATAAATGATCCAGGCAACGGTATGGTTTTTATATATTTCCATTAATATGAAATTGCATAGCACAAAAAAAGTTCGCCGTTTTCCCATGCACGATTACAACCCTTCCTTCCCTTACAAAATAAGAGCGAGAAAGAAAAAAATTGTCATCATGAAAGAACCTACCACCGGGGGCGCCGGGCTAAGCAAGTAATAAGACGATTAAGTAACTTTTTTAGTCAAAGGCTATTAGGCTGTTTTGAAGACAAGATTCTGAACTATTCAACACGCTGTCCTGAATTATTATACTCAATGTGTCACTTCTTGCGACACAACCAACGTCACGCGACTGCAGGGCTCCAAGGAAGAGACGGCTCGAAATTAAATATTTGCTTTTCACATGTCATATAACGGGAAGTTTTTTTTTATATTAATGGTATGTAAAAATCTGCTGTAAGGTATATACACTATGCTGTGTTATGCACTGTGCGTGTTACTTTTTATAAAACCATTTTGTGTAGTTTTGTTCAGCATTTTTGCTCTTACACGCTACTAGTAAGTACGAGTATCCATGTATTATTTATTGACTCATCCTTGTTACGAGTTACGTAACGTGTTTAGTGTAACCCATAGTTGTCACTTTCATGCAGTTTTGCTCTCTCGGCCATCAGACCGTGCCTGCACGGTGGAGGTACGTTGTCACACAATAAAGGAAGTTAGATAATGCACGAAGGGGTACATTCAAGTGCTGTAGTAAATACCTGCAACACGAAAGGGGTTCTGTTTCCTCCTGAAAGTCAAGTGCGACGATGTTCACACGACAGTGCAGCTGCGTATTCTCATTACTTCATTGCAAATTACTGTACATTTGTTCACACTACATTATTGCCTCTGCATCGTAAAAAAAGTGAATTTGATGCTCTTTCCGGTGTAAGGTACTCTTTTTAATTAACAGAACGTTACACTTCCACAATACGTGGTTACGTTACACAATGTGTGATTGATTTTGTGGCGCGAACACACACAAAAATTGCAAAAGAATTGTTTTCAAGTTATTTTAGCAGTTGCTCAATCTATGCTTTCTCGATTCTTAATCATTTTCTTAAACAGTTTTCAATTTGTTTTATATTTTCCCCTGACAAACTTCAAACTTCCTGCATCGCAGGAAAGCATTTTAGCATAAAAACCTTTGAAATTGTGCCCTGGACAGACTCCAAGATGTTGTATGTTAATCGCGTAGGACAAAGTTCGGGGCTTAGATATCAACTTGATACGCGTTAAGATGAGTTAATTATACCTTATAAGTGTTAGTGCCATTTTGCTCCAGAGAGCGTGCTGTCGTTCGCCTTGTTCTTGCGGAAATGAGTAAATTTCTTCGGGAAGACTTCGAATAGCTGAATTTTGGTTGAAATTTCGGTCGGCGACGTCAGACGTTTGCATCCGATGTGCCTGATTCGTTCAAACACGTGCTACTGCCAATATACCAATTTCCATTTACTCAAAGGCATCTTCCGACGGCGTCCGGAAACATCGGCTGTCGGATGGAGATCTGTTTCGACTGATTTTGTCGGCTCCATTCGCCTGAAATTATCTGCAGAGCCATCTGTAATACCAAGACTACCTGCAATACATGTAGATGGTCTCGAGCGTGCTTCTCGCAAATGTTACAAACAATGAACTGTCGAATGTCGAATACTCGGAAGATTCCGGGTGAAATAAGTCGGACGAAATAAGTTTAAAAACGGAATTTTCGAATGAAATAAGTCGGACGATTTCGCTCGCAGTCGTCCATTAGCGAGCAACCGAAATTTCGGCTGCACCTGATGTCACTGCACCCCTCTGACGGGGAGGTCCTAGGTTCGAGTCCTGACGGCGGCAGGATTTTCGACAATAGCTTTCCAGCTAGGTCGATTGATTGATTGATTTTTTCGTGTTTCCAGGCACGTCAACTGCCTTGGTCATTAGTCCCGTTAGTATAGTGCATGTTTTTTCTCTCGCGAGACGGCGGTGATCTTCCCCCGCTGGATGGCGAGATCAGGCGCCGGCCTACCGTCGGCTGGTGGGGTTTCCCCGACCAGGACTCTCCCACCAGCGGGGTACCGCCCCAGCCGGAACAAGCTCTAAGCTCCCGACCGGACTCCCGGAATATGTGGCGGTGTAGTGCATGTTAGTGTAAGTGTGTGTGTGTAAGGGGAGAGGATAGGACAAGGAAGAGGAAGGACAGATCGTGCGCGGTCCGTGGCCCGCTTGGTAGGGTACTGCGCCGGCATTCGCCTGGTGTTCATAGGAGAAACCACGGAAAATTACCGATCAGAGCAGCCAGCCGCTAGAATTCTCCTCCAGACAGCGACTGAATTCGACCTAGCTGAAAAGCTAGTGTCGAAAATCCTGCCGCCGTCAGGACTCGAACCTAGGACCTCCCGGTCAGAGGCGCTGCAGTGACATCAGTTGATGCAATGAGCTACCGCTCTCGGTAACTAGCTCGAATTTCGGGAAAAATATTTAGCTTTCAAGAACTTTATTATCAATTCAATTTGTTATAATATTATATCACAATATCCAAATATTAGGCAGATTTTAAAATTATTATTATTATTATTAATAATAATAATAATAATAATAATAATAATGATAATGATAATAATAATAATAATAATAATAATAATAATAATAATAATAATAATAATAATAATAATAATAATAATAATAATAATAATAATAATAATAATAATAATAATAATAATAATAATAATAATAATAATAATAATAATAATAATAATAATAATAATAATAATAGGGCTGTAGAGCCTATCCAGATAGCCGAAATCGCTAAGGCAGCAGTGTCTTGAACTCGAACAGAAGGTTGGCGGGTTCGGGTCCGGCCTCGGGTATGGGTGTGTGTATGTCGGTATGGTTGTATCGTACATTCATACGTTATTACCATCATCATTTCGTATTCCATACCTCCAAGACTGAAACACTCGGGGATAAAAATCGGATAATTTGCGACAAAAAATTAGCCCAAAAATAAAAATGAAGTAATTCAAGTATATAGTTAATTCGAGTATTACATATCTGAATTCTTACTCTATTGTATTTTTGTTACAATTCTATTACCATTTTAATTGGTGATGATAGCGATGATGATAGCCTTCTAGTTTTTATATTTTAATTTTTATCAAATTGAATATTATTACTGTGTATGTACAAAATGTCCGTTTCTCAGCATATCCAAATTTCACCACCACCCCCTTTGCCAATTTCTGTCGTTTTTATCAAATGAAGGAAACATTATCAAAAAGCTGATAAAATATTTCTAAAGGAAAATTCCGCATCGAATTCTTCGAATACATGTTTCATAACTAGTAAGGACTGTGACTAATTAGAATTTGGAATTGACCTGTCTGTGCTCTAGGCAGTTAGAAGATGAAATAGCAGGATTTAGTTAACAGCTAATATTTCTTTTTACTTATTTACGGTCGCTTTTTAACTAATAAGGTCTTACAGGAATGTTGGGGTAAAGGTAGCGAAAATCGCATACGGACACACACAAACATCCATCCCCCGGTCAGGTTTCGAACCCGCGACCCTCCAGGCACGATGCAGCTACGGTCCTTCAGTCTTATCTACCTCGGCTATCCAGACCGACAATACGAACTTTAGCACGACGAATGCGTTTCCACGTACTTAATAAACCCTTGGATTCAAATGAATGCAGCACTGCCAATTGTGAATCAACGTTTTCAACTTCGTCTACAATCAACTACAAAGGCTTACCATGGAAAGATAAAACATGAACTTAAAAAAGATGTTAAGAGAATGTAACATCAGAAAAGAGAAAAGGTTGCAGCTGTTGTAATTCTGTTTTATCATTCATTATTCGTGATCGTATTTATTTTCAAATTATGCATTTAGAAAGAAAAAACACTGACTGGTTTGCATCTTCGATTAGGACTCATGAGAAAGGTAAAACTGTTCCCCGTCCTAAAAGGTATCTTACCCCTCCCAAAACTAAAGCTACAGGCCTGCTAATTTTTTACCCTGCCTTAAGTTCGGTTAGATGTACCATAAGCAACTTGAACTTTTAAGTAGGTCGTAACGAATGCCTACTCCGCTACCTCAACGAGTCATTAATAATCAGAAGGTCCGTAAAAAATTGTAAATTGTAGCTTGCGATGTTCGGTATGGCTATCATGTAAAAATCCCGGTATGCCTTTCGCTTCACCTCAGTACTCCTCTTTCAAACTGAGAATCTCAGTTTTAATATTTCTATCACGCATAATCTTGCTTGCTGCCTCGAGAAACGTCGTTCACATATTTCCTACAGCGTAGTCGAAAATTGTAAGAGAAAAACAATTTGGAAGAAACATTTTATTCTTCCTCCGGATTTTTATTGAATGATTATTAGAAACAATACACAAGCAATCGTTTATCGTATTTGTAGATAACTTGTAGTAGAAAATAGATGACTTTTTGGTAATACAAGAAGATAGTTTTTTTCTTGGAGTGATCATATAAAGCTTAATGAAATGTCGTGAATGCAGCCATGCAATATGATACGAATAAGACAATATTCACAATCGCTTGTGCCGCGATTTTGAAAGAGGTCCAGAAAAAATTAAGTATAAGACGCTGAGAGATATATGAGGAACTGAGGCAAAGATATAGGTGACCTAAGAATACTTAAAAAGGATTGTCGTAAGCCCTTCACGGCATGTCCATGCTAATTCGCAAGTTATTATTATGCAATCAAATGGAATACTAATGGATTTAATCTACATACGAAATACGATATAACTAATTGATTTGAACAATTTTATAGAACGACTATCTGAAGTCCTAAATTCCCATTCCAAATATTCCCCAAGAAGTTCTTTGAACTTGATCTCTACTAGAGAACCCTAATGAGAAACTTTACCGGAATGTCATAGATTCAAATTTGCATTTAAGTTAGTAATTAAATCTTCTTACATGTGTAAAGTTATGTTAAATTACATTATATAATTTCTAACCTTTTAAATAAATTAATAATAATAAACAATAATCCTGCAATAAACCAAGTGACGATAATATAACCACATTTTTTAAAACTCAAGACACGGAAAAAACACACAGGAGAAGTATGGTAGATTGGCGTCTTGTCGAGTTACCTTCTTCATGATTAAAAACCATAATGCTGTGGTTTTGTAGCTAACCATTTGCCGCAAAATATAGAAGAGTTGTTTGTACTGGTGTAAATCTCCCTTGTGGTCTCTATTCTCGTGCATTATTCCTGATATTGTCTTTATTTATGCCCCAGGATCAAGCAAGGAAATAGTGAGAAAGCACAATACTTTAAAATTTATTAGGAGGAATACTGCATGAAAACGTTGTAAGGAAATGCGAATAAATTATTCGCAAATTAATAAAAGGAAAAAAAGTAAACTAGGAACAAAAAAGTTTCTTACATAAATCAGTGCGCTTACGGAGGAAAGTAATCTCAAATTCAATTACAGGCTAATTGGAAAAATATGGAGAGCATTAAAAATTCCAAGAGATTTATAAAATGAGGAAAAAACTATTTAGTCTCGGGACTCATTAATAGAATTCTATATCTGTTGACAGTTAATTTTCTTTTAGAAAATTGATATTTATGTTTGATACGAACAAATTTGCGGAAATATAAAACACTTAAATATGTGTTATAATATGAGTGATAAGGACATTTAATATTTTCGTGGACACTAATATTAGATCTTAATAACTATTTTGTATTGTATTAATTTGAGAGAAATATAATACCTCAGAGGTCACCCATCACGACCAAACACAAACGACCAAACATTTCACATGGCAGAACAACATTTATTGCAAAGTATTTTAAACAAGTGGACTTCACCCTCAAAAAAAAATAGGAAACGCGCAGCATAACATCGCTGGTTACGGCAAGGATGGAATGGACGAACATGCTTTGGATGCTTTTGATGGAATGGACGAACCGGCTTTGGTAGGTCAGAGCATCAAATAATGTCACTGTAGAGCCTCTGATCGGGAGATCTTAGGTTTCGAGATCCCACGGGGGCAGGATTTTCGACTCCAGTTAGAGAACTTGGGGAATTCAACCACGGTCTGGAGGAGAATTCTAGGGGCCGGTTGCTCTGACCAATAGATTTTCGTGTTTTCTCCTATCAATATCAGACGAATGTCGGAGTAATAAACGTAATAAAGGAGCCACTGACCGCGCGCGATATTTCCTTCCTCTTCCTTACTCTCTCCTCGCCCCTTACTTACATACACTTAACTTACAAGCACTACATATCGAGAGACCGATCGGGAGCTTAGAGCTTGTCTCGGCTGGCCCGATGTCCCGCTGGTGGGGCTAGGGAAAATGCTAGCTAGGTGTTTGGGGGAAAACCTCGCTAGCCGAAGTGTAGATTGGCGCAGGAACGTACCATCCAGCGGGGGAAGATCATCACCAATTGTCTTGACAGAAGCATGCACTACGCTTACGGGACCAATGCCCTTATCCGTTGACGCCCCCGGAAACACGAAATAATCAATCAATGAACGAACTGGAGGAGAGCCCAGACAGTTGAAGCAACAGCGGCGTGCCCACGCCCCCAGACTGACGTCCGCCATTCGGTGGAGGGGAGGGGGAGAAGGAGGAAGGGAATGGTGACGAGGCGGAGGATGAAGAGGGAAGACGACGCGGCGCACTCGGGCGCGGCCTCTGGGCCACATTGGCATCCGTAGACTCCTAACGGAACCCGGAACACTTAGGCACGCTCCGAAGGCAATAAAACGCGGCGTGGCGTCACGCTCCAGGCGATGCAAACCAATGCACGCGCCGCTACCGCTGCGACGAGCCGCTCCAACGGATTTAACGAACGAAGGTCCGCTGCCCCCAACCCCTGCTCCTTGCCCCTAGCCCCTTGTTTCCTCTGGACCCACTCCTCCTTCCGCGCGCGCGGCGCGCTCGCTGTCCAGCGCTGACTAGGGCAGCCTGGGATTGAGTGAGCTTCCCGTGAAGGCGTCCAGCGCGATTAAGGCTGGCCTAAGGTAAAAGTAGCAGCAGTGGAACATTATCGTAGTTGTCCCAAAATGCTTGACCTTCAGTACTCAATTGGTTATGTGAAACTCAATGGGCGATTAGCATATCACGTTCTGAAAAGATAGTTCTGTAAAAGTGGCTAATTTTCAGTTTGTTCCATTTTTATTAATTTATTTTCAAACCTAGATTTTGAACCAGAAGTGAAAATTGCAGAAGTTTAAGAACAAAACTAATCAGTTCATGTTACATTATTGCAATGCTAATATTAATAACATGTTTTCAACTTATTCTTTAACTATAACAGGGAAAAGAAACAATTAATCCTCGTTCTTTTCTCACTACTAGAAGGCATAAGCTAGAAATTCTGCCAGTTTAAAAAAAGTGGAATGCCTAAAATTGCTATTTTGCGAATGTTGGGTTTCAAATGACCATTAATGTAGCAGTGACCATTACTGGTGTCTTTATCTTACATCATATTACAAAAATTATAAAATTATTGTAGCAAAGTTTACTAAAATTAAATTTAAAGTGCGCAAATAAATACTAAGACTTTTACGTTCCTTTAGTATAAGGGCAACAGTACTTTTATCAAGTTTCACACTTTGCTCGGTATTTGGAGTCTTGAGAAGACGGCTTTGGACCCACATATATTTATTCCGGCACTATCAAGTTTCAAATTTCGGTCACTGGGTAAGGAATATAAACAACAAACAAAACCAGTGGCAGGATGGCAGGATTTTCCTAACTTTTAATCCACTTCTGATTCCCGTTTATTATTCTTGAATTATTCACTACACGTCAAATGTCATCCACACAGCCGCACTAGCAATATTTAGAAAAGAGTGAGCACTAATGCGACTTCTTTCTAGCAAATTGTAGGAAAAAATACCTCTTTCACCACGTCCATGCTCTCCAGCTTCCAGGCAGAGCCGCCTTACCAACCGGTTTCGTAGAACGATTGCGTCCGCGCATGTTTGCTGCTTTTTCCTCGGAGAGGACTGGAGCATCCATAACGCAGCGGACTCCAGCTCAGCCGGTTTGAGAGATATCGGCGCTACGAAGCTGAATCAAATGTAGGCGCCCCGGTGTGAAATTGTGTCTTATCTTTGCTTCTCTCAAGATGTATCACGAGGACTGGGCTTTTTGGCAGACGTTGCGTCTTGAGTAATGTCGACAACGATTCAATCACCAAAATGCGGCATTCTTCAAGGCGCAATGAATACGCAACATTAGTCTTTATAATCCTTTCGTTAGTCTTTTAAATGTATTTTAAATCTTAAAATGAATCTTTAAAATGTCTTTTAAGTGCTTTAGTTATACTAATCCAAGAAATCTGGCATATTTCTTAGATTAGTGTAACAAAAGCATTTAAATAAAATTGACTGCATTTTTGCAGAAACAAAAGTTTGCATATACGTAATGAGACTCAAAACTACTCAAAAGTAATTCATCATATTAATTTCATTCACAGGCGAACTGCTTTCTGCGGATCATTAATTGATGGATTGAATTGCAGCTGTTTACGTCTTAGTGCGTCTCATCTAGATGGCAAATGCATATCATTCATCAATATACGCGCTTTTGTCATAATCTTACACATAGTTGTGAACATACAAATTGGTCATTCAGGATGTAGCATTAATAATATTAGTTACTGAAACTAATCAATTCATCAAAAATGTTGTTTGAAATAGTTGGGGAAAATTTAAGAATTATACCAGATTAAGTGCGATGTTATAGGACCAAAGTAGTGAGTGCATTTAAACGTTACAAATAAAACACAGTGTTACGAAATGCATAGTAAATGGAATGGAAGTAACGCACAGTGGGATGGGCGATTTAAAACAAACACACCCTACTTGGCATTCGTCTCGAAAGTTTCTCATTGGTTTCTTGGAAATATGTGTCATAAACTGACCGGAAGCGGCGGCTAACCAGTTCCTAGGGTTGATTACATCTGTGCACGTTTTTCTGGTTTTTCCTCCTTGTTGAATTGTTGAACGGTTGGACGTCGTAATCGCGCAGCTGAATGTGTGCCTGTTGCCTCAAAGCCTCAAATATGAATCCTCGAAGAACGATTTAAGAAACTTCTTTCAACACAGGTTGGAATGTTCGAAAAACTTGTTTTCATATTCTTCATTTATTCATTTTATTCACAAGAAATTCATGTTATCAAAATATGTAGAGTGAAAGAAAGAATATTGCTCAAATGATAATGTCTTAATGAGCAATTTGACATTATTAAGCGTTATTTTGTTTCTATTTCCCTTCACTATGGATGAATTTCTTATCACTATCAATTAAACATAAAATGTATTTAGTGTTTAGAAGAACAAGAAGAAGAAGATAAAGATGTTCTTTTAAATGAAAAAAAATAAAACAACTAAATCAAAGGCGTAAAACATTTTTTCGCGTTATGTGTTTTCTGTTCTTGACCTTTCGTAGTGAACACTCCAGGCTGGTAATATACTGTTCTTCAATGTTTTTTTTCCTGACTCCATTCCACTAATAAGTAATTTTTGCTCCCTCTTGACGTTCTACGAGGATTACACAGGACGCGTTCCTAACTTAAATTTTACGTTTTGATAAAATCTGGTGTGTGGTTCAGGTGCTGGCGTTGTCCGCAGACATACTCGTAGTCAGATAGGCACGCCGGCAGGCAGGCAAGCAGACACACAGACAGTCAGACAAACAGGAAGGCGGGCTACATACTGACAGAAAGGTAGATAGACAGATGGACAGAGAAAGAGAAAGACGGAAAGACAGACAGTGAGTCAGAAAGGTCGATAAACAGGCCGAAAGACAGGCAGAAAGACAAGGACATACAGAAAGAAAGAAAGAAAGAAAGAAAGACAAACAGACAGGCGGGTGATTTTTAAACATTTTTGTCGGTAACACAAAATGTGTATTTCCATCAAAACCTGGACTACAATTTATTCCAACTATACAATGCATTTAAAACCTTAAAGTAAAAATAATATGTCGTTAATGAAATAAAACAGATTGTTGTTTTGACTTTGTTATTAATTGTATTGAGATTTAATTGTTTATTTAAAGATCATACATTAAGCTAATGATGTTTTGTTGGCTCGCTTGCCTTTATTGTCAGAAATATGCACCTTGAGAAGAATGATTTTGATACCCCTGCTCCAAACCCTTTATAGACCTATATGAATAAAACTCCCCCAGTATATTGGCTGCTACAGCCTTTTGTTCTTGCAATAATCTTTAATGAGTTGTAAAACTTTTACTCCCACTTCTTCATCGATGGCAAAAAGGAGTTGGGAAAGTGAAGCTATTCAATTTAATGTTGTGCGAATATCTGTCATCTAGCGCAAGTGCACTGTTAAAGTGTAGCAGAGTTAAACTTTTTGTGTTTGTTTTATGCATGCATAATGAATCATTGAATAACTTCAAACCTTGTTATCTGTCGAGGTTGAAATTGAGTTTCAAGTCGTATAAATTGTCGAGAATGAAATTTCTCAGCCATCTCGTGTAAACAAACCAGTTCGTGAACTAACGAAATCATTCATAGTCCACTATTTTAAATCTAATACTGCCTTACATAAAATTTCCTATTGAAAAATCTTCTTTGTATCAATTCCTAATATTTCCTTTCTAATACTCAATACAATTTTGAACTTTCTAAAAATCATTATAAACAATTAAAGAATTTCTGGAAATTGTTAAATGTTTGTTTTAATTTGGCTGAAGAAATAATTATACAATTTTTTATACAACAAAAGGAAGTTTCATAGTTGAAGAAGTCTTTAAAAAAGGCACGAATAAGATAATCTTTTGAAGATAACAAAAAAGAAATGAAGGGCGTACAAAAATTTTACAAATACATTGTTAAATTTGCTTCTTAAATGTATATCAAACAATTAAATACTATAATGAAAGAAGGCCATTGATGGGTTGAACTTTGAGGACTGACTTGGAGCATTCCTTGGTATTTATAGAGTTCTCTCTTTACACAGGAGATTCTAAATTCAGAAGAGGAGTGCGTCCATTATAAACCTCCCTGCCGTTAATAATAGTGATCTAATATGCTGCAAATATGAAGCAATAATTTTATTTTTAAGAATATATTTACTTGTAAAAGGTTTGTAAACGCCGATTTTTTCACGGTCTAATTAACAGAAAAATCTATGCCTACATGAATGCAAAACTACACATTTCCGTCAAATTAATTGTTTGTGTATTGCGTTGAAGCAACTAGAACTTCACAGAATGGAGAAAATTAAATTAGATGGTCTCATCTTAAAAAAAGTAAAGTGTGCACACGAAAAATATTATTATTATTATTATTATTATTATTATTATTATTATTATTATTATTATTATTATTATTATAACAATAACGACATCACGTCAGGATGTGCAACCCTTGCACAGACAGATTACACAAAGCGCCATAAACAGATCGTATCCATAATACATCAACAAAGTGTAACCAACCATAAATTTAGTGATCATCATGCTCCTTACTACACATACAAACCTGAACCTATGTTGGAAAATGAAAAGGTCAGAATTTATTTCGATCGCACAATTGTTGCGCACAAGACTAGAACTTAAGAGGCCAGCTACTATGATAACTCTCACAATGACAAAAACCACTTTTCTGATTGATGTTACAGTCCCTTCCTACAGGAAAATTCAAAAAGCATTCTAAATTTTTTTAAAGAAAAGTACAGCAATCTAGCATATTAAATCAAAGATCAATGGAAACAAGACCAAGTATTCATTCTCCCAATAATTATATACAGTAATGGCCTTATAGAAAAATGTCCAAGAAAACCTTCAAAAACTTGCTATTCCTCCAAGGCTTTTAAAATAATGCAGAAGTCCGTCATCTTCTGTACTTGCCGCAGTGTTCAAAACTTTCTAAATTCAGATTCCTAAATAAATAGCAAATTACACACTTAGCGAAAAACCCGTTCTTATTTGAGAACCAGGACTTCCTGTGAACCAGCAATGTGTAAATAATAATAATAATAATAATAATAATAATAATAATAATAATAATAATAATAATTCAATAATAATCATTCAATAATAAATATGCAAATATCTGGTGACACAATTATTAAAAATATCGGCACTGAAGACTCCTACAAATATCTGGGAATGCTGCAATTGCTGGGAATTTTTGATTCAGACGTTAGGAACAAAATTGTACAGAACGTGCTATCGAGAGTAAATAAAATCTGCAAAACGTGGATCAATTCAAGAAGAAAAATATCTGCTATTAATACTTGGGCTATTCCCATAGCAACTTACACATTTGGTGTAATAAAATGGACAGAAACATCCTTGTAGACTTTCGACAGAAAATAAGAACTACACTTACAAGGCATCGACTGCACCATCCTCAGAGTTCAGTGCACAGGCTGTACTTACCTCGTGCTAGTGCAGGAAGAGGACTCCTTAACTTGGAGGCACTGTGCCGACAGCAAGAAGAAAAGTTGCGTCGGTACTTTCTCTCTATCAACTCGTCTGTTCACAAAGCTATCTGTGATCAAGATAGAAAGATGACCCCATTATGCCTGGCGCAACCAAGTAAAGAGTTTGATTACCTGAAGCATCAAGACCGCGTGAATATCTGGGAAAGAAAGGAACTTCATGGTAGATTTTTTGCAACTTTAACTTCGGGAAACATTGATAAGAAAAACTCTGTGGAGTGGCTTTGAACCGGGGGCCTCTTCGGTGAGACGGAAGGATTTGTTTTCTCCATTCAAGACCAAGTAGTCAAAACCAGAGCTTATAAAAAATTCATCATGGGTCAGCAAATTGATAGCCGATTTCGCCTATGTAAATCCACTAACGAGTTAATCCAGCATATTTGCTGTGGATACCCCGCATTAGCACAAACAGAATACCTTAAGAGACACAACTGCGTCGCCAAAGTAATCCACCAAGCCCTTGCCAAAAGATACGACCTCGTAGAGAGTGAGTAACCATATTATAAGTGCAAACCTGAGCAAGTAATCAGCAATGATCGAGCTCGAATTCTGTGGGATAGTGTAATCTGCACTGACCGAACAGTGGAAGCAAATAGACCAGATATTGTTCTGTTTGATAAAATATCTAAAACATCATGCATCATTGATGTTGCGGTTCCTACAGATGACCGGCTTGTAACAACTGTTGCTGAGAAAAAAGAGGAAATACCAACCCCTGGCTGTTGAATTGAAGGACATGTATGGATTGCGCGCAGTGGAAGTGCTTCCAGTAGTTGTCTCAGCGAATGGATTGGTCACCAAGGAATGTCAAGAGATCGCGAAGAAGTTAATTAGAATTAACTGAAAAGTATATACGGACAATTCAAAAAGCCGCATTATTGGGAACATCAAGTATAGTGCGTAAATTCTTAAGTCTGACTTGACCGATATAAAAAACAAAATATATTCTCGTTCCACTTTACGTGCAAACCATTGTTGCCTTGGGTGATTTTGAGAACCCCGGCATCAGTGTATATCTACAGAAAATAGGAAATAATAATAATAATAATAATAATAATAATAATAATAATAATAATAATAATAATAAGATCCAGGTACGATTCCCAACCGGGACAGTCAATTAGTCAAGACATTTATAGCACGTCTTACGAAATAGTGACGGGATCGAAACGGAGGTTGACTATTTCGAAATGGGAAACATATTCCCATAATGAAGGACCTACAACTGTTAGATACGAAACATACAATTAAAGGGCTCACTAGAACAAGGGGCTATCGCACATAGACATATGTGGGTGATATAATGAGGGTTTTACCGGAACTTCCCTCGTATAACACAATACATTTTTAAACTTTTAAATACAGTATACTTGCATATAAGTCCATACAGGATTTAAATAACATATACACTTAAAGAATAATAACTGAAGTTTTCTATAATTCTAATAACTCATTTTCACAAAAAAATTCGGGATAACCGCTTGTTGTACTAAGCTCTTCAATTATTATTATTATTATTATTATTATTATTATTATTATTATTATTATTATTATTATTATTATTATTATTATTAATGTTTACACACATTTTTTGTTCACACAAAGACCTGGTTCTCAAATAACAACGGGCTTTTCGCCAAGTGTGTTATTTACTATTTATTTAAGAATCTGTATTTAGTAAGTTCCTGACAATGCGGCAAGTATTTAAGATAACAGACTCGTGTATTAATTTTAAACGCTGTGGAGGGATATCAAGTTTTTGAAGGTTTTCTTTGACGTAAGGCCATTACTGTAGATAATTATTGGGAAAATGAATACTTGGTCTTGTTTCCATTGATCTTTGATTTGATGCCAGATATGCTACCTCCTTATTTTTTCCGAGAATGTTTTTTGCATGTTTCTGTAGGAAGGGATTGCAACATCAATGAGAAAAGTAGTTTTTGGCACGTTGAGCGTTATCGCAATATTTGGCTTGTTATGTTCTCGTGTCTTGCGCGTCAAAATTGTGTGATGGAAATAAATTCTGACCTTTTCATTTGCCAACACAGGTTCAGGTTTGTATGTGTAGTAAGGAGAATGATGATCACTAAATTTATGGTTGGTTGCTATTTGTTGGTATATAATGGAAGCGATCTGTTTATGGCCCATTGTGTAATCTGTCTGTGCAAGGGTTGCACATCCTGAAATGATGTGATCTACATTTTTATATTATTATTATTATTTTCATTTGCCAACACAGGTTCAGGTTTGTATGTGTAGTAAGGAGAATGATGATCACTAAATTTATGGTTGGTTGCTATTTGTTGGTATATAATGGAAGCGATCTGTTTATGGCCCATTGTGTAATCTGTCTGTGCAAGGGTTGCACATCCTGAAATGATGTGATCTACATTTTTATATTATTATTATTATTATTATTATTATTATTATTATTCTGTATTATTATTAATAATAATTATTATTATTATGAACTTATAATAATAATGAGAAAAGAAATAAAAAACTCAATATTAATAAAAAACTAATATGTACTTGGAATTTATATTTTGTAAATTTGACTAGATTAGAAGGAATTGTGTCTAACGTCTTTTGAAGGTATTTTGTTCCTATCTGTCATATAGCTATTGTAACAATAATATGTTCAATGAGCACGTGACAAGAGGAAGAAGGGGAGTTTAAAAATTAGTCGTCCACAATCGTTACGCTCATGGACGTCAGGTTGAACATTTTATAATTCATTATGCTGGTGCGTATGTATTTCGGTTGAAGTTCACATTTGCACAACAGAAGAAAATTGTGAAAAACATAAAACAATTTTAACTAAAGGGTTTTCTGTTTCCCACAACTTCCAGAACCGATGAAGATTACCCTTACCTTATTGTCCCTCTACAATGTCATTGCAAACCGTACGTACCAGAACTCACTGACCCAGCAGCGTGACATGATTAACAATGACACTCGAATTCAGGCCCCGACTTCCGCTCCGGGAACAGCACACCTCACTTGTTTCTTGTGCGGGTTTCTCTGACTCACGCCAAGTGAATGCAGAGTTGATACAGCGCAGAGAAACTCAGCTGCCGCCTCTTTTCCCACATACAGAAATCCCAACTGGCTCATCCTTGCATCCAGCAGGCCGGAACAAGGCGACCGCGTTGCAAAGACGCAAGTATTCGTAAGCCTTGGCAAAATCGCAATTATATGGAAACTATAAGTTAAATAATTAATACGTGCTTTCAATAATTCGCTGAGAATGTTGTGGTAAAGCACACTCTACTTCTTCATACAATTTTATTTTTCTCTCCGACTCCTACATTTGTCGATGCAACATCATTGTGATTATCTTTTTTCGTTCAATGAATATTCACAATGCGATTTTCCAATGAACCAAGAAAAACTGTAAGGAAAATTAACACGTTAAATTGAAATAGTTAATATATCCTTTCGTAACAATCAATGCGCCCATCACGTAAAAATATCACTATAATGAACAGTATGTACTTATATGGTATATACTTATCCACAATGTTTTTCCTGTCAATATTTATTTTCGATAGAGATCAGGATAAGCAATCCCCCGGGGGTTAGCAAGGATTTCATACTAATATAAGTAGGATAATTAATTGTGATTCTACAACAGAACATACATTCTCGAATACATTCTCGAAAAAACAGAAAGATCAAAAAATTAGAATTACGCGAAAATCGTACATTTTTTCCTAGGGCTTTTATCCAGCCGACAGCTGGTTGCCCATTACGTTCCGAAGGGACGCATATTCGACCATACACTAGACAAATACTTGCGGGCTCCTCTGATCTGGGGTCAGCAGAACGCGAGGCCCTCCGCGACAACACACACAAAGTCAAGGGACAAACAGCCATACCCAAGGCGGGACTCGAACCCGCGACCCTTCGGACCGAAGCGCTGAGTCGGTACTCGCTCTTAGCCACCTCGGCCATCCAGGTCGGCGAAAATCGTACATACATTCGAAAAATTGTTCATGCCCTTATTTTAGGATTTGTCTGTGAACAACATATTTCACTAAAAATATTTATCTTCAATACTGTAGCTGTAGGAAAAAGCGGGAAAAAATTAAGCTTTTGCAATTTTCGAAAAATCAGGAGTTTTCAATGGAAATGAGACCTGCGTTATCACAGATCTCAGATTTCTTTTAAACGTTCTTTTCAGAGGGCAAAACTTTATGAAAAAATATAGTCATTTTTGAAAAAAGTTTGTAAACGCTGTTGAGACTTCATGTAAAGTACTCCCAAAAATCAGAATATCCATTTCAAACTCGCTAGACCTCGGGTTCTTTCATATCGGGAAAAACGTCTCAACAGTTTAGGCGCTAGCATTGACCACAGGCAGACGGGGTGATGGACGGACGGATGTTTTCGCGTGAATCGACTTTTCACTTTCAAGGTCTCACAAGACATGGATTCTAACTACACAGTGTTTTAAAGGGAGTAATTTACTTTATATAAGAACTAGATTTATCAACGCGTTGTTTTTCTTTACCAGGTCAATTTTTCTTTACCAGGGTCCGGCAGTAAGAGTTTTTCTGTCGAAAATTCGCCGTTTTCCTGCGCACGATTACAATACTTTCTCTTCTCTCTTCTCGACAAGAAAATAAAAATCAGCAGCATAATTTTACAAAATGCACTTGTGAAGGTGCAATGGCTTTAACTAAATTGGAACTCGTGATCTGGGCTGTCCGGGTGACGCCGCGTCGAGGGCTGGGTTGCCGACGTTTCGACCGACATATCGCGGTCCTCTTCAGGGCTGTACTGCCTGACGAGGACCGCGATACGTCGAAACGTCGGCATCCCAGCCCTCGACACGGCGTCACCCGGACAGCCCAGATCATGACTCTGGTCGCGGAAGCCTACGATATATATTGGAACTCCTTTCTATAACCCAGTCAAATTAGACAAATCAAGTGAAAAAAAAGCTGGAAGTTTCGAAACTTGGCATGATTGTTTGTTGGTACCTACTGCATAACATACTAAAAATTCTGAGGTGCGTGTGTGTTTGGGGGGGGGGGTGCCGAGGGCGGAGCGGACGTTTGAAGGTGCTTTTCCGAGGTTTTTTGCATATATCATCTTAACTATCAATCACACAGAAAATTATGTTCTTTACAAAATTGAAGTAGATAAAATTTCCTACAACAAAGACACTATGATGTTTTGTTGGAAAATTAACCATTTAGAGTTACAGGCTTGAAAAGTTCTTGTTTCTGTTTAGGACAAGGTCCTTATGAAAATGTTTTGGAGTTATATATAGTTATGGAGATATATGAAAAAAAAGTCAAAAAAGCACCTTCAAACGGCCGCATCGTCCCCGGTTCACTCCCACACCTCAGGATGTTTAGTAGATTATGCAGTAGGTGCCAACAAACAATCATGCCAAGTTTCAAAACTCTGGTTTCTTTTCTTTCGATCGCCATTTTTTGGTCTAATTTGACTGGGCTACTAACGACATCTTTTAAAATCCTCGTTAGTAGCAGTCATCAGCAGAAATAGTAGATATTTACCAAAATCCGAATTAAAGGTATACTATAGTATTACAATGCATATTGTGAAATGCTTTGAACAACAACAATTTTAAATAAGTTTTTTAAATACAAATGTGACAGGATCACACGTTACGCGTCTTTTAGTTGTGTGAAAGTGTGAAGTGTTTCAACTTTTCCAATCCCAATCTGGAAAAGAAAACGTGATATTACGTTGTTTGTAAGACAACGCAGGGCTGATTATTACCCTATTTTTCAGAGTGTATCGGCCATAGAATTGAAAACCTGCTTTCCGCAACATAGATATCTCATCTTCGCTCGTCTCTGGCCTAGTGATGCACGTGCATGCCTCATTCTATTCACAACCCAACACCGAAGCATATTTGAATCAAAGTTCCTAACTGGCAACACAAAGTGTAGATTGAAACAATTCATTATATCATTATTTGTAAGATTATCAGGAAGTTTTTTCAACGCATTGTCGGGCTCACTGACTAGCAGCGAACTCCAGAGTAACGAGGTCATGGAGCAAATCGGCAAGATACAAAATGTAGGTCGCGGAAGAAAGGCCAAGATTTCTTTCTCGTTGTTTGGGCATAATGCCAATTCCTGCCACGCGTTCAAGGAAAATTACCGTGGAATTTGAAACAAAGGAGATTTTAGAATGTAGCCAGAATTGACTTTTGCCTATTTTATAGCAATTATTGTAACAAATATTTCTTATATACTACTTTTTATCAAATATTTCTGAGAGAGATTCCTACAAGAAGTGTATATATTATACCGTTCTCAGAGTCGTTAGGGTTGTTCACATGCAGACGGTCAGATATTTTGAGAACAAACACTTTTTCGGTATCATAGACTGCAAACTCTGACTATACTTCGTGTAGAATATTCTTCGTACTACGTGTAGGAGAAAGACAAAGCTAGTTTTTTGGTATCAGGAGGCAAAAAAACGTGGTTTTTCGTGAAAATATAGACATTCTTCTTGCAGCATTACATAACTATCTCAATAGTCAATTTCCCTGACTCCGCTCTCATTTCCCATCCCCAATTCAAAAAGGGTCGACACCCGCAAGCTGAATCTGGAAGCGTAAGCGCCAAGCCCGATGGAAGTTGAAGAATGGCAGCTTCATACGAAAATATGTTATCTGATGCTTTCAACCAAACAAACGAGATTTGCTTTATACAGGATGTCCGGGTAAGAAACATTGAAACTTCGAAAATAAGCTCTTAAGATAATTTTAAGAATATTTTGTCTAATAAACCACTTGGATATGTTGAGCCGCAATAAGCACCCAAAAGTTGGTTTGAAAAAATGCTTCTTAGGCAAAAATTTGCATTGCAGAAGCATAGAAACACTCCATAAACATGAAAAATGTTTAGTATTAACAAAATATATGCATATATTTGTTCAGAAAGAACAATTAACCCAGAAATAAAAAGCACCCAATTTACACGATTCGACTGCTTTTTTTATTTCTCGGTTAATTTTTATTTCTGAACAAATATATTCATTTCTTTTGTAAATAATAAACACTTTACATGGTTTTGGAGTGTTTCTATGCTTCTGCAATGAAAGTTTTTGTGTAGAAAGATTTTTTTCAAAACAACTTTTGAAAGCTTATTGCGGCTCAGCCATTCAGCATATCCAAGTAGTTTATTAGACAAAATATGCTTAAAATTGTCTTAAGAGCTTATTAGAGTAATTTTAGCACTACCATTTGTCACCACCCTCACACCACACTCTTCGGGGGTGATACAACGCAGCACACCGCACCCAGGCCATTAACCCACCCCACCCGACAGCCGGTACTTAATCTGCTAGGCCCGCCCGAACCCGCGTAGTCGTTTTTGTGACTTCCAGACAGCAGGTAAGAAACGGTTCAACTTACTTTCTTGTATTTTCTCTCTCAAAATTGTATATGTATATTTCATTCATTTCTTGCTTAGATTTAAAAAACTACTATCTTACAAAATGATCTATCTCTCCGCCACCTTCCTTCCTACCTTTCTTTCTTTCTTTCTTTCTTTCTTTCTTTCTTTCTTTCTTTCTTTCTTTCTTTCTTTCTTTCTTTCTTTCTTTCTTTCTTTCTTTCTTTCTTTCATTCATTCTTTCCTTCTTTCTTTCTTTAATTCTTCCCCTTCAATTTCTTAAGATGTTTTTAAATTATGTAACTATGTTAATTCTAATTTTGTTTATATTTTCCTTGTATCAGAAAACTGATGATGATGGCTAAGCCATCGAAAGCCATCTTATTAAAATAAATAGTATTGTTGACAATGACAACGTCTTCAATCATTTCAATTACGAACATAACCAATCTAGAGCAATACCACGGATTCCATATGAAGGTAATTTTGAAAGTAAAATGTCATGATCAATGATGTCAAACGCTTTCGAGAGATCTAAAAATAATCCAATAGGTGCTTCGTTTTGATCCAATGCTGAGGCGACATCTTTAAGAAAGGAAAATATAGCTGTTTCCGCTGATTTTGATTTTCTAAATCCAAGTTGGCAATCTGAAAGCGCGTCGTGTTTACTGAGAAAGGTTTCCATTCGTACGTAAAAAAGTCTTTCTAGTACTTTTGAAAAAACTGATAGAAGAGAAATGGGCCGATAATTTTGAATTTCATTTTTGTTGCCTTTTATGAATAGCGGCTTAATTTTAGCTGTTTTTAAAATATCTGGAAACTTTCCGGTGCATAACGATGAATTAAATATGTGAGTTAACGGGTTATAATGGCATACGCACAGATCCTTAACAAAGAATCCGGGAATTCATCTAAACCGGACGAATATTTATTTTTTAGTTTACCGATTATTTTGAGAATTTCATAGGAAGAAGTTTCAGAAACGAACATCGTGTCTAAAATTTTGGGTGAACTGTCTATTATTGAATTTTGTGGCTGAAGACCCTTAGTGAGATCGGCAGCGATTCTCGAAAAGTATTGGTTAAAGAGACTAGTCACTGTTGCCGGAATCGTTCACATTTATATCGTTATATTTTAAAACAACATTCTCTACAGAGTTTCTATTTGATTTGGTCGTATTTTTTATTATATTCTACATTGCTTTTGTTTTGTTATTTGAGTTCAATATATCCTGATCGTGTTTCATGATTTTAACCTGCCTTATATTTTTTTAACAATGATTTGTATTTTTTAAAGTAGATAAGGAAATCTTGAGATACGTTATGACGTTTAGAATCTGATCTCAGAGATACGTTATTCTGATCTCAGAGGAGCACGTGCATAACAATTGTACACACATTCTTACATCTATACTACACAATTATACATCTATGATTTCTAATTAGTATTTAAATGAGTAATTCCATATTTCCGTCTAACTATTCAGAAAACAAGGCAATTATGATCCCCGGATAACAAAAACGTATATGTTCAAAAAATTATATTTTATTTCATATTGAAAATTGTGATTATAATGAGTAGTTCTGGTGTATGATGATTAATTTGAAAGTTAATAACTACAATCTTTGACAAGATAAAGAATGTACATTTCGGTTTTTCTACTTTAAACATTATCTTGAAATGATGACGACATGCGAATAATATCTTGAAATGATACATACAACTATACCTAAAGCGTATAGTTGTGTGTATCATTTACTCGTACTCAATGGCCTGTGGAGAGAGAAATATCGCTGGTGCCACATGCCCAATAACACGCACGCCACAACCCTGCCGTGGGCTCGGAATGAGGACAACCTATTAAACGCCGGAGCTTCGAGTGTTAAATCCGGGCCTGTCACGAACACTTACGAGCTGACAAATATTGTTATTAGCAGGTTCTTGGAGCTTGGCACCGTGCTCAACTCAGGGTCATTCTATATCAACTTCTTTTGGGATAGAATTACTCGAACAAATGAAGTGAACAAATACACCAGTGTGTGATTCGGGATGTCCGATAGGTGATGCATTTTTCTAGATATGCATGCGTTTAGTTAAAATATATTAACCGAGCCCATTACTAATTTACTTGGAACATATCAAGTATTTTTGAGCAATCAAAACCGCCTGAATTTATTTGCCTATGATCGAATTCAATAAGACGAAAACTTCGCAAGTTGGATTCTACACATATCTCAGCTCAGCCTAAAAAGTTTCAGAGCAACAACTATCGTCACTGTAGTGTCCCTAACCGGGAGGTCCTAGGGTTCGAGACCCGACGGTGACGAATTTTTAACACTATTTATTTATTTATTTAGTCAAAAACTGTATGTGACGTATCGGGGAGAAAATCATCTGCGCACGATTTCTTGAGTTTCAGAATCCCTTCCCAACGATGTAACTATTTATTAATAGTTAAAGGTGAAATAGTTAAATATGTAGTTAAGTAAATAGAAATATATCTAAGTTTAAATTTAGTTAAGTGAATAGAAACAGTTAAGTAAATAGTTAAAGATGAAAAAACATAATAATAAAAATAATAATAATAATAATAATAATAATAATAATAATAATAATAATAATAAATTTAAAAAAGCGAGAGATTTACATTTCCAAAACTAGATATTTTGGTTGCCGAATTATAGAAAACTTATTTGTAACGGTAAACGAACGAACAGATTTGATTTTTCTGTATTGCTAACAAAATAGAAACTCACCCTAAGCTCTACTACCACTACAAGCAAAAGAAGCTCAACAAAACGTGCACATAGTGAAGCTACATTTACGTCCAGAAGCAAATCAAGGGGCCATCTCGGCATTTGCTCAATAGATCAGGGAAACTGGACAAAAACCCAATCGAGATGGGGGTCATTGACCCGGAAGATGAAGTACATGACTTGTTACAGGCATTTATGTCTTTTTTTTAATTATACAATGCAAATGTAAACTAATTCATTCTAGTATATCATTGTTTTGTTAAAGTAAACATTACTTTTCTTTTTGACGATCAGTATAGTCTCTAATTGTATAGAAACAGTTTTGCAGCAGAAAAGATTTTACTTTTAACTTAAATTTTTTGTACCAATTTTAATTGTTGAATTTCATGTGGAAATGCGTAATAAAGTAACGTACATGTATTGTATGTGGCTTTCTTGTAGTGAGCTGTTGATACTGACCCTTGATGAATATGATTTCTTCGTCGAGTATTGTAACTATAAATATCAGTATTACATGAAAATATGTTCCCACCGTTAAGTAAGTCATTTTTGACAAATACTACAGATTCGTAAATAAAGAGGCAAGACAATGGTAAGATTCCAAGCTCAATGAAAAGAAGCTTGCAGGGATCACGTGGATGGCATTTGTTCATTATTCGGATAATTTTCTTTTGCAATCTAAATGACTGGGTACTAAAGGATGAGCTTCCCCAGAATATTATGCCATATCTCAGGCGGGAATGTAGTACGTTTCCAAAATACACGCAACGAGCAGCATGAAGGCTGACAGAATTAGAAAGAATTCTGAATGCATAACATAATGAGCTAAATGTAGTGTTTAATTCTGTTATATGCATTTGAGATTTGATTGAATTGAGAGACCTAGGAATTTTGTACTTTAACATCAGCTAATTGCATATTGTTCGTTTTCAATGGAGCATACGATTGCAAACGCAAAATGATTTGAAACGCAAAATTGCATTGAGACAGTTTTTCGTTCGTTCGCTATTAATTTGTTATTACAAAACCAATTTGAAACTTCTGAAATTGTACTATTTGTTGTTTCTTTTTTGCAGAGAACATTCCTGTCATCGGCAAACAGAACTGTTCTTCCATTTTTAATAGATAAGGGCATATCGTTTACGTAAAGAGGATAGGAACTAAGATCGAACCTTGTGGAACCCCATGTTCAATTGGCAAAGAATTGTAGAGATATGTAAATAATGTCCTTTAGTCCACTAGCTAGAGAGCTGGTTTGCATTGAGCCGCTGTCTGGAGGACAATTCTTGCGGCCGGCTCCTCTGACTGATAGTTTTCCGTCGTTTCTCCGTTTTAGGCAAATATTGGTGTTACCTTAGCAAGCGGAACACGGTCCACCTGCAGCCCCTCTTTTCTCATCCTTGTCCCCTCCTCTCCCCTTAAATACACACTTACATGCACTACATTGTCACACAAGTAGGGAGGCCAGTTCGGAGCTTAATGCTGGTCCCGGCTGGAGCGCGGTCCTGCTAGCAGAGGTACCTGGAGGGGGGGACCCCGCAATATGAGTGTCTGTTGTCAGCGGTTCTCACGTCCGGACACCGCCACCTCCCAAGACAACATGAACTACGCTTACGAGACAAATGACCATAACAGTTGACGCGCCCGAAAACATGAAATAAATAAACAATCAATGGAACAACAAAGATGTAGTCACAGCAAAAATGTCATTCCAAATACGTTCATTGGCTGTCAGAAGTAATCGGTTATATATTTAGTTGGCATTATTGTGATAGAAAAATGTACTCACCGATCAGTTTTCTCATGATTCATCTCACCCTATTTTTAGCTTCCCTTCAAACTGTTTTATTTCTCAGTCTTCGATTTGGTGAGGTGCTTTTCTAATTAGAAAGTATTTGCTATGCGAATGTCGGATACGAAACATTTTCAACAATCTTTCCCGACATCTTTGGGACGATGTTCACTGTGAAGCACCGACTTTTGCACCATTACTTTTTGAATTCTACTACGCATGAAACACTGTATTCTGTAATGCAAAGATGTTCTCATGCTGAAAGTAATTTTCTTTTTATTTAAGGTCGCGTCAACATCTGGGTCATTAGCGACCAATATTGGAGTTAACGTTATGGTAACTATGAAGATGAAACGAAATGGTGATGATAAGGGGTAAAAGGGCGAACACAAATGCAACCATGCCCGAGACGGGACTCGAACCCGCGACCCTTCGGCCCGAGATCACTACGACCTTAGCGATCTCGGCCACCGGGCCGACAAGTAATATTTGTATTAACAGATCGAACTTCTTTGCTTTAACCACATTCCAGTAATTCAAATAGAAAGTAAATTACAGTATTTTATAAATAATATCAATATTTACAAGATACGAAACCCAGTAAATAGCAAGAGGAAAATTATTGGGCAAATCAATGAGACACGGATTCTGATATTGAATCATAATTCAAGAGAGCAAAGAGATCCAGAGAGACTATGGAGTATAGAAAAAACAAAAACGTATAGTTCAAAGCACTTAAATGAAATACAGTGGTCAAGAATGCTGTTGTGGTTTTGTTGTGGTGTGCGTACTGTAATGGAAGTGCAGGATTTGTGGTTTAGGAGCAGTAGCGGAGTAGATGATGGTCGTGGTGTTGATGGTGGAGTGATGGCATGTGAGATAGTAAGTTTATAGTTGATTATTACTAATGGCGAATGCGTGCAGAAATTTAAAGAAAACTATGCAGCCTCAACAATGAAAGTTTCGATTTTCAATTAAAAATGCAATTATAGGATTGTGCCATTCCAGCTATCCATATACTGCGCGTACCGACTGAATTTTCATACTCAGTAGGTCACTGCTTACGGAATATTGACATCATGCCACGAGGAAGAAAAAAGCTTCAATATTCCCGTGGGCCATTTCAAAATAATTTTTTGCTGCTCCAGGTTTCCCTTTTCCACACACTCGACAGCAGCATTTTTCCTTCTGCGGGGCACTAGTATTTTAATATTTTTATTCGTATTATTTATAATCTTAAGTATTTCAACAAGATTGATTGGCCGACTTATGCAGCAGAATTTTGGATAAAATTATGGAATATTGAGGTATACACAATCCATGCACATTAATGTGACCACCGCCTATGTTCGACGTAAACGTGCAATATCCCCTCACAGATGGCAGGTGGCAGCACTAACAGTGGAGGTAATATTCGTAAAGCGTGTTGGGTGGAAGCGGAAAACGGTGCAGTAGTTGACGCAATGCAGAAACGGAGGGATTTATAGGACGTTCAAACAGACATGATCATTGGCTCTTCTATAACTCGGAAACGAAAATATTTAGTTTTTGAAATGTAAATTTCTCGCTTTTTAAATGATGATGTTTTTATTATTATTATTATTATTATTATTATTATTATTATTATTATTATTATTATTATTATTATTATTATTATTATTATTATTATTATTATTATTATTATTATTATTGTTGTTGTTGTTATTGTCGTTGTTGTTAATAATAATAATAATAATAATAATAATAATAGTAATAATAAAGTCCTCTGGGATGGGTTCATGGGCAGCGTACTAGCTACCCACCTGGATGGTAAGATCCGGTGCGAACTTGTGTGTGCTGGACACCAGTGGTAAGTGTACCTGTGTTTAAGGTGAGATGGTAGGACAACGAAGAGGAAGGAAAGGTCACGCACGGGGCTACGCCCGTTTGTCGGGGAACTGCTCCGTCATTCGTCTGGTTTTGATGGGAAAAATTATGGAAAACCAAAGATCAGAGCAGCCGGCAGTTAGAATTCACCTGACAGCAGCTGAATTACTCCTAACAATCTAGCTAGTGTTGAAAATCCGCCACCGTTGGGACTCGAACCCTAGGACCTTCCGCTCGAAGTCGCTGCAGTGCAAGCGGCAATTTTGACTTCGACCTAAACTCAGCTGGGGAGGTGGCGACTAGGGCGATTGGAGAGACGGTTATGTGGACGACTGTAGAGGTGGTTGAAATAGCAGTAGCGGTGGCGACAGCTGGGGTAGCGAGTAGGCGGCAGTGGGAATGGTGGGTTTGGCTGCCGCAGGGATGGCGGGGGAGGCGTCAGCGGTGGGAGTGGTGGCGGCAGAGATAGTGGGATTAGAGGAGGCGGGGATGGCGGCGGCAATGGTGGGAGTGGTAGTGGCGGGGACAGCGGAGTTGGAGTCGGTGGGGTCGGAGGCGGCAGGGGTGCTGGCGGCGAGGAGAGCGGGGTTTGAGGCGGCGGGGATATCGGGGTTGGAAGTGGCTTGAATAGCGTGGGGATAGCGGGGTTGGAGGCGGCGTTGATGGCGGTGGTGGGTGTGGTGGCGACAGGGATAGTGGGGTTGGAGGTGGCGGGGATGGTGGTGGTGGCGGCAGCGGGAATGGCGGGGTTGGAGGCGGCGGAGATGGCGGTGGCGGGAGTGGTGGGGGCAGAGATGACGGGGTTGGAGGTGGCTGGAATAGCGTGGGGATAGCGGGGTTGGAGGCGGCGTTGATGGCGGCGGTGGGTGTGGTGGCGACAAGGATAGTGGGGTTGGAGGTGGCGGGGATGGTGGTGGTGACGGCAGCGGGAATGGCGGGGTTGGAGGCGGCGGAGATGGCGGCGGCGGGAGTGGTGGGGGCAGAGATGACGGGGTTGGAGGTGGCGGGGATGGCGGCCGTGGGGGTATCAGGATCGGTGGCGTGAGTAGGGTCGGGATGTGGGTGCGAATGCTAGGACGGGGTGGCGGCGGAGGCTCCTTTGTGGCAGCCAATCTCCACCTCGCACACTCGCGCCACCGCCGCCGATAAATCGCCCTGATTTACGCGAGCGGCTGACGCGCCACCGCCGCCATAGCGGGCGCGCCGCTGACGACGTGTGGAGGTGCGTTGGTTACAGGGGCACTCGAGCGTTGGGGGAGGGTGAGGTAATCTGTTTCGGGATGAAATCGTTGAGCAGCTCTATGTAATAACGTTTCGTCTAAGCTGGTTAGTACTAAGTAACCAGCTTACTACAGCTACTAAGAAAAGCTCAAGCAGGCGGATCTTGCTAGTTACGGTGAAGAGAATACGTCATGTTCGCCTCATGTCACTCTTACCCCCCAAGCATGGGAATTTAACTAAGCCCAGGCATTGGGGACACCGGTAGCTGGCCGACAAAGTCGGACTACCGACCCAATAACGCCAAATACATTATTATTATTATTATTATTATTATTATTATTATTATTATTATTATTATTATTATTATTATTATTATTATTGTTATTATTATTATTATTATTATTATTATTATTATTATTATTATTATTATTGGCGAATTCTCCCCAGAAATGGAAGACGTTAAGCAAGTAACTCGATCAATTTTTCTTTGAGTTCTTCTTGTTGAACCAATAGGCTTTCATTCTTTCCGAGAAGGCTCGTTTACGTTCTTCTGACCATTTTGGTCGGTAGTTTTTGTTTAGGTTGCTCTGACATAACTTCCCATTTGTCTACTTTGTGTCTGAAAGTGTCTCTTTCTAAAATGTCTGCTGGTCTTATGTTTGCGTTTTTGAAGTCCTTTCGAATTTCATCTAGCCAAGGTGTGGAATTTTTAAGTGATGTTATATAATTATTATTATTATTATTATTATTATTATTATTATTAATATTATTACTATTTTTCGATCTTTCAACTATTAATTGCTTAATTGTTGCGAAGGGTTTCTGAAACTCAAGAAAGCGTGCGCAGATGACTTTCTCCCCTATACGTTACATACAGTTTTTTACGATTTTGACTAAATAAATAAATATCTAAAATTTACTTTGTTACATGTAATGAGTAGTATATTGTGCTCTAAGTAGAAAGTAGGAATAAAATGGAGCGATTTTAAAGCGCCGAGTTGACTGATCAAGGTGATGAAAAATGCGTTTGGAGAAGTGGGACGCAATTCCAATAGTGCTTGCGGAAACGTTTCCCCGTCGACAGCCTTACCGCAACACGTTTTCCCTTGTACAAGAGCAGTTGAATGTGATAATTTTTTGTATTAAATTTATTTGAAGTGTAATAACAGTGGCGATAGGGGGTGATAAATATTTTCATACTTTAAACAGTAATTTTGCAGCAATAACTAAATTTAAATAATAAATAAATGCTGTAGAAAATGACATTTTAATTTATATCCAAAATATTATAACAAAAAGCTCCGGACAAATTATTTCTTTTGTACTAACATTCTTGACCAATTATGATTTTGTAACAGAAACCTAATCATCCGAGTCCGTACACAGCTCTGATCTCTAATAATGTTATTTTTTTGTAAAACAGAAAAAACAAAAAGTAGAAGAAAAACAGAAAAAATTTAGTACGTAAGTAAATTGATATACTACTAGAAAGAAAGAAATAGTCATATCTCCACCGAAATCAACTCTTTTGTGATAAATGTATAATTGGCAAGTTTATATCAAGAAATTAGTATTTGTTTACGGCAGCCCAAAGTAAAATTACTTATTTAACAAAATTGCGAATAAAAAAATGCCGAGCTGGATGGCCGAGGTGGCTAAGAGCGTGAACCGACGCAGCGCTTCGGTCCGAAGGGTCGCGCCTTGGGCATGC
The DNA here is from genome assembly GCA_011170035.1 of Teleogryllus occipitalis. Lineage (NCBI taxonomy): Eukaryota > Metazoa > Arthropoda > Insecta > Orthoptera > Gryllidae > Teleogryllus > Teleogryllus occipitalis. Next base: position 160,402 of record BLKR01001102.1, read on the forward strand.
TTATTTGTCCCTTGCCTCTCGTGTATATGTTGTCGCGGAGAGCCTCACGATCTGCTGACCGAAGATCAGAAGAGCCCGCCAATGTTGTTTGTGTCTAGTGTATGGTCGAATATGCGTCCCGTCAGGAGGTAAAGGGTGACCGGCTGTCGGCTGGAAAAAGCCCTAGGAAAAAAATACCAATATTTTTTTTTTACAATTTACAGAGCATTTTCACAAGCGTTTGACTAAATCAATCAGAATGTACTATTATCCACACTATCTTTCTTTGGATATTCAAAAGCAGTGCTGAAAGTAATAAGTTTACATTTAACCAATACGGAACAATATCTTAAATTCCATCTGTACGAATCGTGTTTATATACCTCTTTCTGGAGAATCTCACGATTAGAATCTTGGGCCTCTTTTATTTCGTTGTATTAATGTTTTGTGTAGTGTATTAAAAAACTCACTTTTTTTTACTATTCGTCTTATAGTCAAAATCCATGCTTTGGGAGTTCTTAATAGAGAAAAAGTTTTTCTTTTTAAAAATGTTTGTCTGTCCGTCTTAGTGTCATTCTGTCTATGAACAACACTAGCGTCCAAATCGTATCTAAGATTTTCATCAAAATGGAATTTCTCCGTTTGATCTGACTAATATCGCGGCCTCGTGAATTTGAAACGGATCTTCAATTTTTAGGGGTACATTGCACCAGCCCCTAGGTAATTTTCCATTTTGTCCTCAAAAATGTCTCTATATTTTTCCTTTAAGTGTTTTGACCAAAAGAGCAAAGGACACTTATAAAAATATAAGAATGTATAGGTGCGATTTTTATTAAAATCTGAAATTGCAAACATTGCAAAAGTTCAAAATGTTTATGCGGTGGGAGGGTTGGTATAGGACTATTCAATCAGCACTACTGATGTAACAAATGAGACAATTGATGGGAGTCTGCACTCAATTCGAAACCCAGACCAGGCAAATATTGTGGCGGGGTGGAAGCAAACTTGCGGGTTAACAAGTATTATAACATTACGTAAACATTAAAAATGATCCGAAAAAGCTTGTACTATTGTAGAGCCACTAGTATTCGTCAAACCTGCTGTAATTGGGGTTTTGCCCTGTTGTGATTAAATAAATAAATTACTTAAAACATTCTTTTTGTTCAAAAAATATTGAATTTTCCGAATATGACTATTTAAAGTTAATTATTAATCACATTTGGTGAAAATTAATTTCACTAAAAACATTGTCACTACGAATTAAGTCATAACGCAACAGAACTACTGGTTTTAATATTTTTCTTACTTTTAAACTTCAAATATTAATAATCATTCTACAAATATATCTAGGTTGCGCCAATTATTAAACAGTATATATAAATGAATTATTGTATTACTTAAAATTTCTCAGGTTTACAGAATTAGACATTCGATCGAATGTAGATTATTTGTGCCATAATTTGGATGTCTCACGCGTTCACGCAGCTAGCCAACATGTCTTTTTGTTCCCTAAAGATCCCTAAAGAAGAATCAAATATTTTCAACGCATAAACAACAGCACCGGAGAAGTGAAATATTTTTGACTATTATTGCAAAAAATATAATTATATGTCCTTCGTCGACATCAAATTTGAGGTCAATGGCGAAATAGCACACTTCGCTATTTTTTTCATCAGTTGTAGTAAAATGAAGAAATCACAAAGACAAAAGAGATTATGGAAAAAAACTGAGATTTTATTCCATCGTATGCAATTCCTTTTCTAAATGTATCATACTAATTGGTGCATTCTCTAGGGGTATTATATAACTACAACGGTATTGAGAGTGAGAAACTGAGCTGAGAAAGTTCCATTCTCGGGCGGACATGCGACACTGGCCTGAGATTACTTCCTCGTCCGAGCCGAATTCATCACGGCGAAGTAGAACAACCAGCGAGATTGTCTCGATATTTTTTTTGTAACTTTTCTCGTCAGAAGGTAGATCAGGTGTCCAAATAAAACAAGTTTGGGCTATATAGAATAGCCTGATACGATCCAAATACTGACGTGCACGCTATATCTCGTGCAAATAACTTGACCCAAACCACACATCTGAATTGTCATTCCATATTGTTGGCTCCTGTGGTTAGTTGCTGCTCACTGAACTCACATCAACTAATGTCTGTTACTGGAAATCTCCACCACAGAAAAAAATAGGATTCGATTATGATTTCATTAAGAAACAAAAATGAACGTTAGCATAAAGACCAAGAGAAATCCTAGTATACATTAGGATTTGATATTGGTATGCAAATTACGAGCATTAAAGACGGTCATTAAATGTATTCTCGCTTAAACTATCATCACTGAAATGTAAACACATTAAGCAAGTAAAACAAAAGAAAATTAAAAAAGAAAGACTTGATGGATTTACGCGTAATAATTTATCCACAGATTTCTCCAATTATTTTTAAATTTCTTCTCAATAAACAATGGGTGCATTGGTGTTCAGAAAAAGTTTTATCACATCTAATACTATGAGTGCGTTGACGATAAATTTCGATACGACGTTGACGATACGATTTCTCTCGCTCGCCCTCAACGAGAAAGTAATGTCGAAAATCATTTATATTTTGTTTCTTTTACTGGTTTACATGATCACAATAACAACTGAACAGAATTTCAAAACTTGTAAGGGTCACTTCAGAAGTCATTTCAGAAGTCATGGTAACTATTTTTTATCAGTCAATAAAGACTCAGGAAAGAAAAATCAGGATATACGATTGAAAGTCGCTGGAATGTTCTTCGCAATGCTGGTACTAAATTGGGTTCCGAGCACAAGGTGCTGAAAGATGCGTAAATAGATATCATTGTTTCATTCGCACTACATATGCACAAAATAAAACAGTACGCCTAATACTAGTACTCTAACGAGCTAACAACCTTCAAAATAATCCCCAAGGTGTCCACACATCTCTGCCAACGATGAAGAAGGCGCTGAATACCATCAGCTGTGTGTGATGCGACAATGCGCGCCATCTCTCGTCAATGCGCTGTTAGGATGTCCTCTCTATTTGCAAAAAGCTTCCCACGCAGCGGCGTCTTCATTTTTGGAATTAGATCAAAGTCACACGGACTGAAATCAGGGGATACGGAGAGTGTTCCAAGATCTCCCACCCCCACCGCCACACAAGGTTCTGGACACAGGCTGCAGTGCGGCTTGTTGCTTTATCATGAAGACTGTAGTGTGTCTTGTTGCATTATCACGAAGGAGTATTGCATTATTGTCCTGGGTATTTCCTCCGCAGCATAAGAGTGTACAGAAGGAATGATATTTAGTACGTGCCAATGATAGTTTGTCCCTCACGAACAGGATGACACACGAGAATACCTTGGCTGTCATAAATCAAAATAAGCATGACCTTCGTGTTTGATAGATTCTGTAGAAACTAGTATATTCGTGGTAAACTACCACGCCGCCATTCATCTGATTGCCTCCTTAGTTCTGGTTCATACGCTCGTGCCCACGTTTCATTAATTGCAATAATGTGATTCAGCATCTCGTTTCCTTCATGTTGGAATCGCTCCAGAGTGATACGACATGTCTCGTATCGAGTCCACTTTTGCACCTGAGTTAAAGCATGTGTCACCCACTTTGCACAAACCTTGCGCGTCGTGAAGGCATTCCGTAAAATGAGGAACACTAATCGATGCAGACACACATGTGGCTAATTTCGCTCGAGTCTACCGCCTTTCATTTACTAAACAATGTTCGATAACAGCCACATGCACCTCTGTGTGAGCAGACACTGGACGTCCACTGCGCGGCAGGTCACCAGTTGCTACACCTTCATGTGTGAAGGCCTCCACTCAACGTGCAACAATTTGATAAGGCAACCCCCGTATCACCCAATGCTTCCCGTAGCTTGTCATGACACGAGCATTTCTGCTACGCAGAAATGCGATTTTTATGTATGCTCACTGGGCAACTTTAGTGACATCCATCTCGGAACGCAGTCTCAAGGATACTAACGTTCGCATGGTGTCTACTAGACAGCAATGCACTGAGACGTCATCTGATGGTTACATCCCGTACTGTGTACACCATTGTTTCAAATTCAAGGGGCTGCAACATCAGCCAGATTGATTGAATAATATCAATTTTGGAGAAAATCGTACGAACGGTTTAGCCGCTAACGGTGGTTACAGACGGACAGACGGACGGACACACAGTCGGACCGAGGGACGGACAGATAGACGTTTTGTCGTCATTTGATTTTTAGGTATCAAGGACCCACAAAACATGGATTCTGGCTGCACCACGTGCTAGAGCAATGCATGCTAACCCAATGCTCTGTGACGTCACAAAAATCTGCTCTCCTGCTCCGAACCGAGCCGCGGAGCAAAGGAAGTGCCTGACGCGGCGACAGGCGTACAGTGTTCCAATGATGGTACGGAAGTGGTGGAATAGGCTCGCTCACTAATTACGTTTTTAAATGGTAATTATTATTTAAATATTTATGATTCAATAAAAATAAGAAAATTTAAATTTAGAACATAGATTATTACATAATTCAAAGCAATACCCGACTCTGTTTATCGTAACCAGGACTGTACGAGTAACTCCACTCCCATTCTTCTAATACATAACATTTTTGGAGAAGATAGTTTTAACATTCAAGTATAATAATGTTTTAAACAATAATATAACAATTTTATTTCGTCCCGAATCAATTATTATTGGTAAGAAATAGATACCCGGGAGGGGTCACGTGGAAGAATTTGGACTCCAGGCTTGATTATTTCATGTACAGTTTTGTTTGAAAACGTAAATCCTCGTGATTTTTAGTACATTTGCCATAATCTTCTATCTACAAAATCCTTTACTTATCTCATGATTGCAGGCTATCTGTAAATCCTCTGAAATTATTTTCATCTCGCGGGTTTCTCTGGCAAACCTGCGTAATGTCTCTGTAGGTTGAACTTTTCAACATACTGCAGTTCTTTCGCACACACTAAACGCTTCGCAATTGCTACGATATCAACAAAAAGGAATATCTTCCCAAATCGAAAGAAAATTAACGGGCGTAAATGGGCTCTCATGTTGCCTGAAACACAGGCAATGGCCTACTGTCAAGGCTGTCGATCCCTCCCTCCATCCCTCCCCCCTTTGCTTGCACTGCTTCTCCGAGCACCTTCTCGTGGAGGGGTACGCAGTTCTGATGTCATTTCTCCACCAGTTGGCAAACGCTTGCTAGAGGATTTTTTTCTTTTAAATTTAGCGACTGGATTTATCCTCGTTTTCGTTACCAAGGCCCTGTAATAAGAATTTTTCTGCCGAAAATTCGCCGTTTTTTCGCCCAGCATTACATAACGTTTTCTCTACTGCGTAAACTCTAGCGAGAAAGTAAAAGTATTAGTAGAAACGATAAAATGTAATTTTAATTATTATTATTATTATTATTATTATTATTATTATTATTATTATTATTATTATTATTATTATTATTATTATTATTAGGTCAAAATACTTTTAAACGATTAATAGAGAAAACATTTTCAACATTTCTCTATTTTGTGGTGAAGGATTTTGAAGTAGACTTTTGGAAATTTTAACGGGGGGATCAAATCAAACTGCAAATTTCGCGAAATTCTAGGAGCATGTACGGGTGGGCAGCCTGCGCTCGGAGGCCGGGTTAATTTCGGCGCCTCGTCTCGCCTCGCCTCGCCTTGCCTTGCCTTGCCTCGCGCTCTCCCTCGCCTCGCGCTCTCATTAGGGTTGTTTTCGCTGCGGGGCCGCTCCGCTGGGCAGCCCTGGGACGCCGCCGCCGCCGCCGCTGCCGAGGAGCCGCGCTTGGCGCGGAGCGGCGGGGCGCGGCGGCGCGGGGAGGCAAGTGGTATCGGTCGAGATCGAAGGGGATATAGAGATGTGTACAGCAGCCGCCGCCGCCGCCGCCACGGCGTCGGCTGAGGCAGAGAAGCAGGGGAAGGGTTTGAAGGGGTTGAAAAGGGAGACGAGGAGCCCGGCGGGCGGCGAGGAGCTGGCGAACCGGCGTGGCGGGCGGCGGCGGGTGTGTATATGGAGGAAGAGGGATGTCGGAGGGTGAAAAGGGGGGTCTAATTAGTTATCAAAGGGGTTTTCCTGGTGAGCGGGGAGGCGGGGAGCGGGCCGACGCCGCCGCCCCCGCCGCCTCCGCCTGCTTGCCCGCTGTCGTCAATGCCTCCAGAAGGCTTCGGGGCACCCAATATCGAGTACGACCCGCCCCCGACCATCGGTCAATACAACGGCGGCGCTCGCCTCCGCCGCCGCCGCCGCCCGCCGGGATTTCGAGAGCGGCCGAGGCGCCGGCGGAGGAGGAGGCGTGGCCCGGGATGAGTCGCGGTGCGCGGTAGGCGCCGCTCGCCGCTCGCCTTCGGCTCCAGGAGGCCTCCCGCCCTCCACGCGGAGGGCCTGCCGCGAACATTCCCGGCAAGTTTACTTACCTCTCATATTATTACAAAACAAATCAAAACCGAAACAATGAACTGGCTCCTTTCAAAATTGTTTACAATAACTTTCTCGCTGTTTGGAATATGACGTAAAAACTAATTCAGTTGGAAAATTTGAAAAAAAAAAAATGTTGAATTAAATTCACATCCCTATCGAAGCTTTCCTGAAACACCGAACGGCTTAAACATTTCGAAAATGTGGATAGGTTAGCAAATGTTGACGAAAAGAGAATATAATGGAAACATGTAGGCAGAAAATTGTATGCAATATTTAAAGGTGTAAAAGCCACAAGTAAAAATACGGAAGATGTAAACAGTAAAGTCACAAAATAGCGTATTAACTTGCCAGAACAACAGATAGAAATTTGATGTATTTAATACAACAAATGATAGAAAAAAATATGACGAGTTGATTTCGTGAAAAGTTTGACACGTAATAGATGCTAGAGCAAATACAACGTTACACACATTCAATGGAATATCAAAGTCCCCCCATTCCGAAAACGGTAGCGAGGGCGAAGACGAAGGAGAGAGGGCGAAGCCGAAGGAGCGAGGGCGAAGCCGAAGGAGCGAGGGCGAAGCCGAAGGAGCGAGGGCGAAGCCGAAGGAGCGAGGGCGAAGCCGAAGGAGCGAGGGCGAAGCCGAAGGAGCGAGGACGAAGCCGAAGGAGCGAGGGCGAAGCCGAAGGAGCGAGGGCGAAGCCGAAGGAGCGAGGGCGAAGCGAAGCCGAAGGAGCGAGGGCGAAGCCGAAGGAGCGAGGACGAAGCCGAAGGAGCGAGGGCGAAGCCGAAGGAGCGAGGGCGAAGCCGAAGGAGCGAGGGCGAAGCCGAAGGAGCGAGGGCGAAGCCGAAGGAGCGAGGGCGAAGCCGAAGGAGCGAGGGCGAAGCCGAAGGAGCGAGGGCGAAGCCGAAGGAGCGAGAGGGCGAAGACTAAGGAGAGAGGGCGAAGCCGAAGGAGAGAGGGCGAAGCCGAAGGCAGACGCAGCGCCCAGCGTGTTGCGCGCCTCCTCCGTCGACGCCCGATGCGTGCCCGCCCACGCAGATCGCAAATCGATATGCCTCCTCCGCATTGACGGCGCGGCCGCCCCTTCGCGCCCCGCCCCTTCCCGCCCCGCCCCTCTCCACCCGCACTCGCAGGAGCCGCGCCGGCTGGCGTCTTCCCCGGAAGCACAAACACTCGCGGTTATTTGTATCTAAGAGGCTCCATTATGGTGACTTTTGAATGAAAATCGTCACTAGTTTTTGTCTGTGAATTCGATCTGTGCTGTTATCTCCTAGGCACATGGAAGATGTGCCTCTCGTAGTATCGTATGTTCACTATGTCGATATTTAAATATACCATAAACTTCAATTTCATTTCTTAAAAGTATTAATACAAAAACATTAGTCAATCTACTACTCTTTTCTTCATAAATTAAAGTGTGAAAATACCAGAGCAGTTTAGCTACCTTAAATAAATAAATTGAAATTTGAAATAAGAATAGTATCAATATCTTTGTCAATGAATACAAACTAGTTGATTTCGAAACTAAAAGTGCTCGGAATGAAATAATTGCACTCGTATATCACGCTAGATCGTGTCTGTCCCGTTCTGCCTAGTTTGCTCTAGAGCGCGTGCGTGTTTCCAGACCATAAGCCATAGCTTCGACCGCATCTTTATTGCTCGATTCCTGAATATGCGACCTCCCCAGCGGCGCTCGCGGACTGAATCAACACAAGCGCCGTTGCTCCAAGAGGTCGAAAAATGAAACGAGCTCTTTACCGGGGAGTGGGACGTCGCGGTTTGTTGGAGGCTGAACTTTCCTTCCGCTCCGCTTGCTCCTGTCCCCGCCGCCCCCGCCGCCCCCGCCGCCCCCGCCGCCCCCGCCGCCCCCGCCGCCCCCGCCGCCCCCGCCGCCCCCGCCCCCCGCCCCCGCCGCCCTCCACCCCCCCCCCTGCGGCGACGGGCACGAGCTCATCCGGAGCGTTTTTCCTACTCGACGCGCCGCACCGCAACGCACCGCCAACCCCTTCCGCAGGTTAATTAGAAGGGCGAGGGACGGCACCGCGGCAGGGCGGGGCGGCGGGACGGTGAGAGGTGGCCGATACGGTAATACCCGTTCCCTTGGTCTAATCACCGGCACTGTATATTTTTCCCCTCTTGCTTTCTCTCCCAGGTCTTAAATTCCCCGTCGGTAAAAGATCACCGCGGCCCGGTCGCGGTGTGTGCATAGCCGGATAAAGACTTTTTTCCGAACGAGGGGAAGGGCGCCGCCGCCTGGAGGACGCGCATTCTTTTTCCCTTGTATTTATTGCGAGTGGCCTAACTCGGGGCACGCCGCCCGAGGAACTTTCCGGTGTCCCCAAGGAATTCCATAAAAGAATCTTAGTCACCCTGCTCCTTTCTTGCAGGCTCCCCCTCCGCCTGTCGGTCGCGTGCGGGGGCGCGGCCAATCCCACGTGCCGCGGCACGTGTATATTTCGTTGGTGTACGTTGATTTCTTCCCTTGTTTCCCAGCAGCCCCTCGCACCCTAGAGGAAGATTTGTTTCTGCACGCATCCGCTATGAGAATTGATGTCAGTATTTTTAATTGGAATTCTGTTCGGCTACCTTCGAATCGTTTCGTGCTGATTCGGAGGCGGGCTAGGCGCGAGAACGCCAATCCGCTCGAAGGAATTTCTCCAGGTTTAACTTCGTACTTGTTATCCTTTTGGAAACAGCTTGTTCCTTTTTATTTTTCATTCGTTCTGAAATAAATATTATTATTAGAAATATAAATGTTATTAGAAATTGATATTTAAGATTTACTTTTCATGAATTTTCTTTACGATCCGGCCCTTTTTCATCATAAACTTTTACATTATAACATTTTTTAAACTTTTTTATATTCGTTCCTTATTGACCAGCACAAACAGTACTCTCAACACAATTTGTGCATCTCGCAAGTCAAATCACTTTTTTGATGTTGTGAATACTGATCACTTCTACACGAGACAATAATTTTGGTAAATATATTGTTTTTAGTAGATAAAAGTACTGTAATTCTATTTTACGAACAATAAGTCTATCTCAGTAGAGAAGCTGTAAGTTGTTTGTTTTTTTCGATGAAACCTGTTTTCGTTTAGCAATATATTTTGTCGCTTGGCCCTTCCACAAGCCGTCGTCTACGATCAAAATGCGTTGATGGAATGTAGCTTTGAATGAAGAGTCCTCTCGCGTCAGAGCTACTTCTTATGCCAAAGATATTGAAATATCTCGCCGAACAAATATTAGGGGGGGGAGAATCGAGATTTATCGCGATTGATCGAGCAATGGCACGGGCAAGAAATCTCTCAGCGCGCATTAGCGATTCGATACAAATGGCGTTGCATGCATTTGTAAATTATTGATCCTCGATCTTCTACTGTTGGAGGGGGGACTTCGCATCTTCGACATCGTCAGATATGAATTATTCATCCGAACCCGATAAGCATCTTCGCGAATTGTACAGTTGCCTGCAGTCGTCCCTGGAGGCTCGCACATCGGTCACCTCGCCTTTGTCTTCGTGGAAAAAAATACGAGTTTCGGAGTCCTTTCCTAATGTATTGGTTTATTGAACCGCAAACATAAATGAATTAAAAATTTCAATAGAGACTAATTTTTGGAATGGAATTTATTCTACGTATGAAGTTGACAATTTGAAGAGCTTCTTCTGATCAGACTATATATACTATAGAGATCAACAACATAGGTAAAATAAAACAACACAGTTTATTCATTGTCGATAAAATCATTGTGCTTGTGAAAGAATCTTAAGGCTGCGATATTCTAGAATTTATGAGCTAAAATTGTGCATTTATTACTTACTTCCCTTTCAAGATTCAATTATAAAAATTCGTTAGGTCAAAAAATATCGATACACGCTCTATCGTTATTTCAGACATTCGACGATTCGTTGAAGGGTAGAGTATATCACTCGTCTTTCTCCAAAATAGCGAAATTATCCGCCAATGCCTGATTAATATATTCGCTAAAGCCCAGAGCTTACCCCGCCCCCTCCTCCCGCTCTCCTCTCGTCTGCGGGAGACTTACGAGAGGAAACGAGAGGCGGCGGAAGACAACGACGAAAGATTCTACTTAACTTTCCGTCCCCATAGCCCCCGAAGTTATTAAACCCACGGCACCTTATAGACGGCCCGCCCCCCGCCTCGCCGCCTCCGCCCCTTCGTTCAACACGCCGCCGCCGCCGCCGCCGCCGCCGCCGCCGCCGCCGCCGCCACCTTGTATACGTCTATATAGCTGTGCTTCGAAGGCGGACGCTGCGGTGGAATTAAAAATCAAAATATATTGCCTCAAGCAGCGACCCTGTGTAACACTTGATAACCGAAGAATATTGCAACCTTGTCACCCGTATATGAGAAGCTATTGTTCTAGGTTATAATACGAGGGAAGAAAAAAGTTGCGTACGGTATAAGCAATATATTGAAGGGAGGTGTGTGTGTTTTCTGACTTGGGGAGGGGAAGGGTGGAGAGGAAGGGGCGGGGTGTGGCGAAGGGAACTCGAAGCACGCGTGAGGGGTGAGCAAACCGCCCTGGCGCCAAAGTCGTCGTGGCGGTGGCGGCGGTGGCGGCGGTGGCGTCTCCGACGCTAGAAATAGGCGAGACTCGGCGCGCGAAGCATTCGAACGCCGAAGACAACACCATCCATCACGCCACGCCCATGGCCAATTTGCGTGTCACGTGGCCATTCATTATTGGCAATTAATAGCAATGACTTATTCCAAACACGAGTGGATCGTGCAGCACGTAAAGTGTATAGATTCGTGTAAACTTGTATAGTGTATTGGTAATCAATGAAAGAACTGAATATTAATACTAGAGCACGATATGGATGTAATCTCGCAATGGTGTCGGATGTTTTATTTAGTAAGTGGAAATCTTTTAACGATGTAACGTACGATTATAAAAATATTAATGTAATATGTCTTGCATTTGGAAACCAATAGCATAATTTGTGACTGGCCTTTATCATTCATACTGATGCGCTGCTTTACTTTATTGGCATCAATACAGTATCTTCTGATCCTGACTCGCTCGCATTCTTTTGGATATTTCGAAACCTCCCATCCGCGTCACTTGTATGATCCAGCACACAACTACATCTTCCCTGCCAATTTCTCGTAATCGAGCCAACCCTTTCCCAGTAATCGAGCTCCCCTCTCCAATGGCCGCGCACGTATCCGCATATTCCTTCTTTATCGCGCGCCCCCTTCCATCGCGCTTTCTTGCCGGTCCCTTCATTTCCGTTCGCGCGCGCGGTTTGCGCGCTGTTCGGGCAAGGGGAGGAAATGAGGAGACAAGGCACGGGCTGCCGGGGAAGGACAGGATCTGCGGCGAGCAGCAGGAGGTAGAGCGAAGTTTTTTTTTTCCACCTCGAATATCGCCCCCTCTTCACGCTTTACCTCCTCCCCGCGCCCCCGGTGTATCCACCTCCCCTTCATTTCATCTTGCCGTGCCTTCAATTTTTTGTACCTTCATCATTCATAACGTTTCTCATCCCTTGAGCGCGGAGGAGGGGGAGGGGGAGGGGTGGCCAGCGATCCACAGCGGAGGCGAGTGCTGCGGTGCACCGATCATGCGCGAATCGTTACTCGTTGTTTTCGCTAAGTTAAGTATGTACTCAAACAGAAAAAAATCGCGGGACAAAAAGGAAGAAAACGCCAGGCTCTCGCTAATGGTTTGATGGTTTTCTGAAGGGGTGGGGAGGGGGCGGGGCGGGCAGCGCGCCGCAGGACGAGGCAGCCTTGCCTGACGCGGACTTCTCCCCGCTTCCTGTATCGATTTCGTTTAGCCGCGTTCGCCGGCATAGGAGGCCGCTGCGCCAGAAAATTTCGCGAGAGCTCGTTGATTTGATGCGGGGGGCGGGGCTGGGGGCGGGGGCGGCGGCAGCGCGTGGTCGCCTGACTGCTCCGACTGACGCGTGATCTTTCGCTTCCTTTGCGTCGCCGCGAGTTCGTTTTTTCTTTTTCTGTTTTTGGTCCCCAAAAGTACGCTTTTTGATGTAGCTTAGTGCTTTTGTGGTCGAATGGTAATATATATTTTCCTTTCCAATTAAACATAACTGATCGCTGCAACATAATATGTGCACGTTAATTAGTTATTGATGGATATTAGGAGTAATGGGAATGCCATGATGAGTTTATAAATAATAAGGGAGTAACAGAGTATCCAGCCATTTGATGAGAAAATAATCAAAATAACCATGATGGAGATATTATTAAATAATGTTTTGTATTAATATGTGACCTGTTAAGTAGCAATGTACGTTTATTACGCCAAGAACGTATCTACTTATTATGTGATAAAAATGTATTTTTATTATAAGGAAAATGAAGACATTGTTTAGTGAATATTTTTCTTGCCGCTTGAAATCATTCACGTGAATCGAATTAAATGTTAGGAAAATATTCTTGAAGCCTAGCTGTCATATCATTTTGCGTCAACTTTCATTTATAACACACATTGTCTACCATTTCTGGATTTATTGCATTCTTTACTTCATGCAATTTCTCAAAATATAAACCAAAGACCACCCGTAGCGCAGAGGTTTTAGAGAGATATTTCCGCTGCATAATGGGGATCTTAAACCTGCGAACACTTCTAAGAATTCAGAAATGGCGGCGTGTTAGAGGCAATAATAGCGTTCCTTAACGACTCCACTTTAGTAGGTGGGCTCCGCGGTATTCTAACATTCTTAGCGTTATTCTTAGTCGCCATGGTGCTCGGTGACGCTACTTTGCCCACTTAATTTTGCTTGTCCCATCCGCCCTTCCTATATTAACGTACTACAAAATATGCTCTCCTAGTGTTTGAGCTTTACATTTTTCATAAAATATATCTTAATATTAACACAATAATTTCCATGTTATTTTAATGTATGTGCATGTCACGTTGGCATTGTTTTTAGTTTTTTTTCGTTTGATTCTCTTTCAGCTCGTCTCTTGTGTCCCGGACGATATTCTTGGCTGAGACTAGGGGCTCAACCACAAGGAATCAGTGATTTTTCTCTTATACGTACTCTGAACCGACCACAATCCAAATGAAAAAGGTACCGATATGCAGAGAAGTTTTGTACATACTACAAGGGAAGCTTGCAATGTTTGTGCTCATACTTTATCGGGCCTATTCACGCTCTCTTGGGACTTGGACGAGTTTGCTTCTTTCTCCAACATACTTGTGTAGTCTGTGTGGCGTTCTTTTTCAAAAGGTCCTTCGGGATCGAAATCTTCTCTTCAATTTCTGTGCACTGTGTGATTTCCTCGCCCTGTGTTTTCATCACAATGCAAAATTAAACGTGTGTCACATGTTAACAGCTATCATCAGTGTTTGCAAGAGTGAAACTAGCAGAGTTCGTAATTAACGTTAGCTTCCGACGCCATAGACCGGCTTTTAACACGTTAAAACTCATAGACCCCCACTTCTATAATGCTATTAAAATAATTCCTGTGTGCCACAGCCGTTTCCGCGAAAATGCTCTGTAATAAAATCTTTTGGGAACACTGCAATGCCGTTATACGTTTGCCTGCCGCGCAACAATGCGAACAAAACACGCCGCTAAACCGCACGCCACGCCGACAAATGCGGCGCGCGTTGCGCGTCCTGGCAAATTCTTTTCGCTTCTGTATAAAAATCACTCTTTCCTTGTGGTCTTTTCCGCTCGCGTTCCCGCTTGCGTTCGCACGCGCGCCCACTTGTCTCTTTCGCCTGCCTGTCTCTTCTCCACGCGCCCTTTGCGCTGGCGGTGGCGGTGTCTGCAGCTGGTGGTGGTGGGTGGTGGTGATGGTGGTGGTGGTAGTGGTGGTGGTGGTTGGTCAGCGCAGGGGTTGTCTACCGCCTCGCGGCCGCGCGGGCGCCCACACAGGACATGTGTTGGAGAAATTGTTTTACAGCTGCCCTATTTCCATAAAACAGTAAAAGAATACGCTACAAACGAAAGAAATATACGACAGCGTGAGGGGGAGGTGTTTGCGATGTTTGTGTTCCAGGCTGCCCCTCTTCGTCCTGCCCCCGCCCCTACAGCTTGTACCGTCTTCGTGATGCTCGCACGGGTATCGGGCGCCGTGTAAATATTATATAGTCTTCGTTTCCTGTACGTTGCAACGTCCGGCCGATCCTATAACCGATATGAACCGGTTTGTGGCAGTATGCATTTAGTGTGTCTTGTTTTGAAGTTTACTTCCCTCTAATGTACCCACGAGATGGTCAACCATTTTTTTTTATCCTTAACTTTCTGAACGGTAATTTGGAACAAGACAAAAGTTAACCACCTTGAATATGATGTTCGATTTTTTTCGTAGATTATTGATGGTACTCTGCGAGTCATTTTTTAAATGGTTCTTATAATGTAAATATTCCTCCAGGAATGCGATGACTGATTTAGAAATCTACGATGCCCTACTTATTTCAAAAGCTTTCTCCTAAATCTTCATAAAAAGGAACACCGCGGTATGGAAAACAGCTCTAGAAGCTGCTCCGACCGCATATGTATATTATACCAGGCATACTCCGGCTCATTTTATGCGTTTTAAGTTATACAGCAGAGCTCAAGATGGATAGATAGAGCGACAAAGACCGCGAATGAATGCCGCCTCGAGAAAGAAAAAAAACGCGGACGGAATCATACCAGATGGTATTAAACTTAAGGCGAAATGGCAAATCTTAAATTAAACATATGCAAATGTATATAAAGCTGTCATACAGTTGTAGATTTTTGCGTCCGTAACGTTCGTCTGACTTTGTTTTTATTGAGCCGCTTTTTAACATGGAGCAGGCCCTAAACACAAGACGATCACCATGCGAAAAGATGACGCGAGCTCGGCCCCGAGGATTCAACATGTCTGCATCTTAAATCAAAGCCGTCAATCGAGCGAGCCTTGGCTACAGCGCGCCCTATATATAGCTGACGCGTGCTGACGTGGTCTCCATGGCAACTGCCTGGAGGCCCGCCGCCGCCTAAGAAAAAAAATCCCCGTGTCTTTCGTGTTAGTTTTCCGTAAAACTATAAATTAAAGAACGGTTGACGTTATATTTATTTTTAATGTTTGTTTCTCGTCGACGCAAAGATTTTTAATCCAGCCCCCCTTCGCGGGCCCCGTCCGCCAGCGAACGCGTGTGTTTGTGTGTGGCTGTGGACATAAACCTGCGGTCTAATAAAACGCGCTTTAAAACGAACGTTTAACGACTGTATCTTGTATGATTGGCATATGTGAATATTCTAGCAGTCCGCCTGCTTCTCTGCTTTAATGTACGTTATATGAGCGACGGGTCGACGACGCACTGCCCCTTCAACCCCGCAGTCTCCGTCACTCGGTGCACGTCTCCTCCACTCCCCTCCACTCCCCGCCACCCCCTCGCGGCTAGGAGGACCTTTTCCCCTCTCTCCCTTGTAGGATAATTTTGATACCCCCTGTACCAACTTATTATCGTGTTGTACCCCCGTTGCCACCCCATATTGTTCAGTGTCGTACCTTACATTTTGTCCTGTACTCTCTGCTCCATCATACTCTACCCTCCCTTGGTTTTGCTTGAACCTAGCAATACCTGTTGATCTAACGCCATGAAGTTAAGTATTGTTATATTATGCTTCAGCTTTTTTATTCAGAGATGCCTTTCAGACAATACCTTCGAGTGTTCATTGTCATAAAAAGATAATCATTTTAATCTTATTTTAACAAGAAAATATATGATATTTTATTGCATGTACTTTCAAATCGCTCGTGTTTTGTTAACCATTTTTAATTGTAAATAAATTGTAAGTTCTATTGCCATTATAATCAACTGCTTTTACACAAGTTAACTTTTGTGCCTCCGGTAAATCCCCATTGACAATTAATTTACCGTGGAATATTTTTTATGGATATCCACAATCTGTTATTGAAACTAACAACGAAAGTGTAGCTTATTGTATTCACAAAAACTAAAATTGACGACGGGGCTTTCTCACATTCTCACAGCGTCGCTCTTAATCACCGGCTAACGACACAATGGATCGATTGCTTGTTGTTCTCGTCACTGCGACGCAACTAACTACAGCAGCTTGTCGGTTAGTGAATGAAGCGAAACAGTGTAGAACGTTTCGCGATAATTCTTGTGACTGAAGTCTGTTATTACCCGCATTAAACATTTTTACTTCCCGTATCCGCTGAAAAAAGATTCCTCTGCCACTGGGGCACGCGTGCCGTGCTGGCGACCGCAATATTTCGTCGTCGACGCAGCAAATAGACCTCGATTTCCACCCCCAGAGAACTCGATTGAAAACGCTGTTCAGCTGTGGAGTTTAAATTTACCGAACCGCCGGTGAATAAACGTTCGGCGCGGGGGGACTTGATTTGCTTTATAAATCGAATGAATGGCCTTAAACGATATCGGAATATTGCCGCCGATATCGAAATATTGATTGATGTCTCCCCCCGCTCGTGCGGCACGCTTGAGGCGCTCTTCGTGGTTTGTCGCCGCACGCGATCGCTAACCGCCACGCCCCCTTCCCTCGCTCGCACACACGTACACTCACGCACACACGTCGTCTCACCAGGTGGCGAGTTGCTGGAGCCCGCGGCGGTAGAGGAAAGATGGACCGCTACTAATTCGGGCAATTTAAACACTTATATAACTTCCTACAATTCGGATGCGGTTCTTGTATTAGAACATGTGTTCCTCTCTTCCTTCATAGATAGTTTTATCGCCACTTACAGTTAACGCGTTCCGAGCGTCTTACACAGACTTACATTAATGTGCTAGGACGCACAGTTGCTGCGTACTCCATGACTTGTCCAGTTCTGTTAGGGTAACTAACCTCGCAACCCGTTCATGAAATGCAATAAAATATCTAAATTAAGAACCATTATTCTAATATAAACCACAACAGTTATACGAACAGCTCTATTCATGACTTCTTCTTAAAACGTCAGTAAGTGGCAAGTAGTAGTAAAAGTAGTATATGGCATACCTGTGATAGAAACACGTACATTGAAATAATTTACCGATATTTGTTTTCCCTCAGAGAGGAGAAGAGTCATAACGCACTGTTGTAGTGGCAGAGGAAAAGGGCGGTGTCAAATGGGTGGAGTCGAATGGGTGTAGATGCAGCCACCAGTTACTCACTATTTGGAGCGGCAGCGGATGCGTCTCTCCCCCGCAGTGTTTGTCGTGAAATAGTTTCATATTATGCACTGTTCGGTCGCTCGCTTGCTCACTGGCTGGCTCGCTGGCTCGCTCGTTCGCTCTCCAGAGCCGGGCTGTGTCACTCGCTCTAATTCCCCTCTCTCTCTCTCTCTCTCTCTCCGCTCGCTCCCTGCGACCTTACCCTCTCTTTCCCGCCCTCTCTCACTCTCACCGGCCGCGCCAGCGTCGGCTACGGAACAGCCCCCCCCTCCCGCCGCCCCCGCCCCTTCCCGCGTCGACCTCCGCCCTCGCGCCAGCCCTATCACTTCACCAACTACCAATAAACAGTTTCACACAGATAAACACGAGAGCGCTGGGGGTGCACAATGGAATAGAAAACAATTTTCTGGGAACCGGAATTAATTCCTGCGCTACGGCGTAGGCCATTGAGGTTATGAATGGAGGAGGAATCGCCTGGCGTGAAACAATAATTTCTGGGTTGACTTAACGGGTGGGTACGCATAACGTTGTGTGTTTGTTCTTCGATGTGTTTGCCTCTATCTGCGACGCCGGGGCGAGGCTGGAGGCGTGGGCGGGGGCGTGGCGGCGCGACCCGCTCCCCGTCGCAGCTCCTCGTAATCGCTTTGGGGACTTCCTGCGAATATTTTCCTTCTTATTACCTCGCAACGGGGGGTAGAAAGACGCGTCTAGATTTCGCCTGTAAATCGTCGCTGGAGGATTTAATTATGATTCAGTTAATTATGCAAAGACAGAAGTATTAGCTAGCTCACCTAGCCTTCTATGAGATCTTGCTGCAGCTCCCGGCGCCCTTAATAAGGCAATTGAGATAAGACCGGTGGCAGGGGCGGGAGTTGCTCGCGGCAGATTACGTCCTCTGGCCGCCCCGCGCCGTTTGCAGGGGCCGTTGCGCTCGCGATGCGCAATTGTCGCGAGGAATTCTCCGTCGCTCTCCGCTGTTTCCGACGGACACGCCAAAGACCCGATCGCTCATCGGTCACTTGGTGCCTCGTACACTTAACTAGCCATTTCTTTCTGTTGCTGAAAGCTCACTTGTGTTCGCGAAATAAAATAACATAATTGAAAATGAAATATTCCCTTGCAATGAAGACGGTGTGTTTCGCAATTACAGGGTGGCTCAGAATAAATGTTACAAACTTCTAGGGGAAGTACATGGGGCAAAAGAGGTGACTATCTGCCAGTGAACATGTGGTGGAGAATTACATAGAAAGAAGTTACACATGTGACTTTTGCTCCTAATTGGTAGGCAACTCATTATCCAGTGATTTTTGTTTACCTTCCGAACAACTGTACATGATGGATTACCCAACAATCATAGGCAAATGACACACATATAACTTCATTATATGAAATTTCTCACCACAAGTTCATGTGCAAAATGTTATCATTTTCGACCCCTCTGGAATCCCTAGAATTTTGAAACATTTATTCAGAAAACTGTATATTTCAGGTGTTTTGTGGTCGTGACGACGCAACAGACATCCTGAAATTTACATAGGTCTATTCTTTTAAATACGCAAATTCAAATCTTATAAAATTAATAATTTGATGATATTCAAAACACGTCATGTCAAAAAGCAAATCATGCACTTTACATAATTACCTGAAATAAAGCATATCAATCATCCCCACAATTTTAACAGTGAAATGCCAGCTCACACAGTTCACCCCATTTCTGAACCTTAACTTCGATACCTTCCTCCCAGGACTAACCCCTCTCAACTGCAATCAATTCGAACGGCAGGTTGCTCAACGCAATTGCTGAAAATCCTCAGCTTCACTCGCTCCCCCTTCCAATGATAGCGGGTGAAGGCGGAGTTTCCCAACGAGCAAGTCGTTGCATCGATTGTCGTACACTACGTATGCCTTGGTAATTTTCGTCGGCGGTGGCTATCAGATAGAACAAAATAATTGGCAGCGCTTTACGAGTGTTATCTCTCGCGGCATCTAAAGTGTTTCGAGTGCGGAGAGGCTCGCTCGAGTCGATGCGGCGTGCGCTGCGCTTCTGTTCGCCATCGAGTAGTGTGCGCCTCCGCCATTAGTCGATAGCGGAGCTAGCTGCGATTGCGGTAGGGAGAGACTTATGATACGTGGGACGAAGTATAGTGAGTAATGTGTAGCACACTTTTCGATCTGGAAGCGTCTTTTCGTTTAGACTTGCGACTTTTCATCGACATTCTAATAACATGATCAATCACGTGAAAAAAAAAAGTTCTGAAAGTGTACGAAAATTGTGTATTTGCGTTGTAATTAGGATTGCATTTTGAAAATATTTCAAATAGAGATGTGCTATTTATCTGATAATTTTGTATAGTTTCGTGCTAAATGAACTCCACGAACAAAATCCTAGATAAATGATATTTAAACATGTGCAGTATTTTCCCAGAAAATGGTGATATTTCTTCGGAGAAAGGAAAAGCGCCGTGAAAGAACAGTTTTGAGAACTGCACTTATCAGCACTTGTTGATGACTGACTTCAACAATTATTTGTTTTGCAGATAACAGAAAGAGTCTTCTTTGCAAATCATAAATTCGGGCGTTAGGAGGTGGAAGTGACTAATGTGGTATCTAAAATGGAAGACACGTAGGATGGGGCCTCATAGTTGTCGTTGGAGTGACAAAAATACGTAGAAGGATAATGACACAAGATGACAAAAAGGTTCCTTTCCACGAGCAATTAACCACCGCGTACATCATAAATCCACGAAGTCTCGAGCCTTCCATGTACTAATTCTAGTTCCAAATCATCAGATACGAGGTTTTCCTGTAATCCAGTTACATCCCTAGACAAAAGAGACCTTTCGTCGGGGAAAAGCGCAGTAACACCCACCATTTCCTGCCTAGAGCACTCTCCACCCGGTAGAGGGTTATGCAAAGCAAAAGGCCAGCCGCAGTGCTACACCGATCGGAAGGTCTTGCGCAGGTGCTATTAAGGTCATTGCGAAGCCTCGCTCCGTCACGCATGGAGCGTCTTCCCTGGCGTCGGCGCCGGCCGTCGGCGCCCGTGCGTGTGCGCATGTGTGAGGGCGAGCGAGCGCGTGTCTGTGTGTGATTTTGTACTCGGTTCCTCTCTTCTCAAGAACATTGAAGTCTTATTGAGGGTAACAGGAAACAACCGACATAAATTCTGTGTCTTTTTATTCGTGCCTTCTGGTTTATTTTCCTCCCTTTTTCCCGTTCCGTCTCCGTCGTCGGCGCGGCGCGGTGCGGCGCGGCGTTCGGCTGAGATTTCCGAAAGCCATATAACCCGCGGGAGAACACGGGGGCTCTTGCCACGCGGCGACCGTGGTGGTGGCGGCGAAGGGGGGGGTGGAGGCGCGGCGGGGGTGGCGGCGTGCCCCACGGAAGGTCATGACACGTGTTGGTAGGTCGCGTCTCACGGACGCGTGTAAGATTAGCACATGAGCGAAATATGAGGTTGTTCCAAGGTTCGCGTGATGAAAATGGAAATTGTCTGAATAGTTATGCAGTCACGTGATATCAGAAATAAAGACAATGTAGTTAAATTTGAGGTTATGAAAAATATCTTCATCATAATTCTTTCAAATATTATAATTTACGAATTACAATATTAAAAGCAAATCTTGTGAGCAGGGCATGTTTTCAAATAATGAGTTAATTCGTTCATCATTCTTAACTCTAGTAAAAAAATATTTAAGATGTGTTTTTTAACGGTTATCGTTGTAGTTATAACAAACCAAAAATTGTTGCAAAAGTAACGTGAACGCCTTGTGAGTCCGGGAGCGCTAGGCTGCGTGGAGAGGTTGAAATCGCGTGAAGAAGCCGATCGTAGCTTCCCCCGACTCGCAATCACGATCGCCGCCGCCGCCTCGCATCACATCCTGTATTTTTGCTGCCCACCCGGCTACATCCCAACGCCGCGTCTTCGGCGTCGTTCCCAATCGTAAATCGGCACTAAACGCGTAAAAGTAGCGCGAGGCCTTGTAATTGACCAGTCGGGCTCTTGTTATGAGTTCCATAAAATTTCCGAAGCTCTCCTTGGGCGGGGCGGAAGGGAGGGAGGATATCGAGAGAAGGGGACGGGGAGGTTCGGGATGCTTCGAGATTGGACGAGGTGCACGAGTACTGAAAGGATTCGATGTGGCTAAGGTGGTGAGACAGTGATGTTCTTGATAGGAACGACGAGTGTTTACGCCATATCCATGAAACTGGAGAACCTGTTCGGTCGAAGACGGAGCGAGTGAAAGTAACTGACCTAACAGATCAGAGGAGCAAACGAAAGTAACCGTGGGAAATGAATGTAATGTAATATTGTAATGAATGGGAATTGGTGAAGATAGGGCATGGCAGATAGAAATGGCGGATGAATGGTGAGTGAATATTGGTTAAATTAAGGAATAAAGTAGGAAGAATGGACGGGAAATGCCGGAAGGGTGTGGTGGAAAATTGTGAACGGAGGCCGTGTTGGGCAGAGGGGTGTGGTACCGAACGAGGCGCCATGGAACGCAGGGCAAGCTCGGCGGCATTCGACGCAATCTCAACCTCCGAAACCCGCGAACCGTCCTAGTGGGGGCCAGCGGCAGCGGGGAGGGGGAGGGGGGAGGAAGATCACAAGCCCCACGTCCTCTGGCGGCTTTTTGCCGCGCGGGCGAACAAGGCGCCTTCACAGCCGCGTGATGTACGGCCGGCCGGCCGCCGGCCCGCCCGCCGGCCCGCCCGCCTGGCGCCCGGGGCGATTTCGGACCCCGTCACTGGGATTGACGGCCTATGAATGAAGGAGCGGCTCCCAAGAGAGCTCGTTCGGCCTGCAGACCACGGCCTCGAGCACGCGCGGGTGGGGGGAAGTTTCACGCACGAGAACTAAAGATCTCCAGAGAACAGATCGCGATGGCGGGAAAGGAAAAAAAATACTGCAAGGAAAAAAGTAATGGAAGAATGCTTGTGTGATAATTGATAAGGGACAGCTACACTCCTACTAAATGTTAGCTCATCCTGCTTTTCTTTCTTTTGTGACCTTTTTCGTGCATTAGTTATTTTATCCTCCACCTTTCTCAAGCATCACTTTCTATTTTTGTTTAATTTCTCCATTTTTTTTCTTCCCGTCCCTTTCTAATGACATTTTCATCTTTCCTTTTTATATCCAAAACATTATATCCGCATATTGTTACACATGAAGTTCATACTAGTTGTCCACTTAAAGAATCGTTACATAAGCCGTACAAAATAGCGTATAATTTGTCGAGGCATCTCGTAACTTGTGAAATTGTAGGAGCTCTCCTTGGCTGGCGACGCGGTCCACCTGCGCCGGGCCGGGCCGTGCGTTGTGCTCGCCGAGCGTGGTGAGCAGAATCCAGAATCAACAGCACACAATGTTTGAGTAATTCAAAATTATGATGTCATTCAAAAGAATCGTGACTCGTGGATGAGGTGGATGAAGACTTAAAAGTTTCATCTCGTTGTCATGTACGATTACTTCTGACGGTTTAAGATCAGCTCCGCATTAAAAGAACATGTTAAACCCACGTACTTGCAAAAAGAAAAAAAAAAGAAGAGAAGTGACGTTGTTCGTACCACGAACGAAACACGGCTGTTTTCCATGGGAACGTGAAACGGCGGAGTGAGGCGAGGCGTTCGTATAGATTACGGATTCAAATCTCTCGGTTCCCGAGACGGTTCGCGAGCCGTTCCTGGGCAATCGCGAGCGGCGGGCTGGTCTTCTGGCGCCTCCTCGAGCCGGCGAACGAGGCCGTTAGGCGGGGGCGGCGAGAGCACGGCGCGCTGAGCCGGGACAATTCCGTTAAGTATCAATCGGCGCCGCGTCGTGCCGCGCAGCTGCCGGAGGGGGCGGGGCCGGCGCCGGCGCTGACGATCGCGCTCCGCACGCCCTTCCTGCCGGCTACCTGCCCGCTCCGCCCTCGCGAACACTCACAGATGCTCGTGGGTTGGCTGATCCCCACCTTCACAGTCCTTACGTCCATCGTTAGATGCAGATCATTACATGCGGCGGCTTTGCTCTAAGAAGATTATTTGTGTTCGCCATCAATCAATCATTGAATTGTCATACGATCATTACTGATCAGTGATCACAATATGCTCTTCATTTATCTTCGCCAGTTTTCTGATTTTCGTTTCTGCAATTGTGTTGTCCTTTAATTTTTTCTTATTATCAATTGAAACATAAATTCTATAAATATTCTTTTCTCTCTAATTTTCCAAGTATTCACTGATTCAGAAGTATAGTTTATGTTCATTTCAGCTTATAAATCGCATCACAAATTTCGTTCTTACTCGCTTTTCTCTTTCCCCATTTCTAATTTGTTCTGAGCTCTGCGTCCTCACCTCTTCCCCAGGTGTCACTCAGCTTGCTCTGATCCACCTTGCAGCCTCCGCGCAGCCACGCCGACCCAGCGCCAGCTCTCGGCGACAGCCTCGTCTTTGCGCGCGACGCGTCGCAGCGCAGCCCAACCCCAACCCCAGTCCTCAGTCCCAGACCCACTCCCACTCCCAGCCCCAGCCAAGCCTTTCGCCCCGCGTGTATGCTTATCCCGTTACGAGTCCTCAATACCATTCCGGCAAACAGGCAGGCTCACGGAAAGGCCTTCCATATCTGCGATCGCCCGGCGGGGGCGGGGCCGGGGGCGCGGGGGAGCGGGGACGCGGGGGCGGGAGCTGAGCGACGCGCCACCACTGCTCCGCTCCCTCCGTCCTAACTGGCTTTAGCGCGTCCTAAGCAGCAAATGGGTAGGACTAAGGATTACGGCGTCGACTCGTATTATCTTGCAGGGCCAAACGTTTCGAATTCAGCAGTTGTCTCGCTCGGGTCCCGCGCACGCCGCCAGTCGTCTCGGTTTCTCTTGGGCTGTTCGGAGCTCCTTGCCGTCTTCCGCCCCGCCCCCTCCGGTCCCCTCTTCCGCCACCCGTGCCTCCCCGCCGCTTCTTTCCCGCGTGCGCGGATGGCGACGCGCGTATCTCTGTGAGTCTCCTTTACGACCCGCCTATCTTGCGCGCATGCCGTGGCGCGCGCGATCTCTCTGCAGGCGTTTATTGCACGCCGCGAAGAGCGTTTTTCCTGTTTGGGGCTTTTTTGAGGCGTTTTGGAATTTGCGCGATGAACGTATGCTAACGAAGAAAGTCGTAGGGCGCGTTTGGGTGCGTATCACGTTCGTTCGTGCAGATGAGTTTCAACGCCTTGCGCTAAGCTACTGGAACTGTTACATCGTTTTCCTGGAATTTGTATGTAAAGTCTACGAAGAACAGTTTACGCTGAGGGATCACCACAACCTGAGCAGGCACAACAAAACTTATTTGCTTTATCCTCTTCCCGAGAAACATATTCCTCCTCCTCCCAGCCCACGCTCTTCCTACTCTCTTCTGGTGTGTTAGGCAAGAGGTGTATATACGCCATCTCTTCCGACTCTGTATATTTGGATTGAGAATTTGTGTATACGAAGGAAGCTATTGCTGCGAGCTCATAACATATCCTGCCGTGAACGTGTTTTCTAACATAGCATGTCGATCTGCTCCTGTTACGCAAGACGCGCCACTTGGTTGGCTGTTCCGCAGCCGCGAAGTGGATTGCATGAATGCTTTACCATGAAGTGGCGTGGTTCAATGCGTGTCGAAATTGCATGCGCTTGGAAATTGAGTTCTGGGATGTGCTCTACATTATACATACAGGCTGACGTTGTACGTCAGACGGAGAAATTAAAGTTCGTTCGATGTTTGATCGCCGTCGAGTACTTCGCTTGTTTTCGATCTTCATTAAATTTGTTTTCAATAAATGGCAGATCATGGGTGCTCGGCTCTTTATTAAAATTGACGTAAAATTGCCTCCCCATCAAATGGGTTTATATGCTTTCCTGACATAAAATGATCACATCAGCTTATTTGCTCTACTATTGAACAATAGTTGGACCCATGCCCAAAACCTATTAGTAATTGGGTCATTAATTTTTGTCTGGATAAAAATACTTAGATCTGAGAATTAGATCATACATATTTTTTCTTCATCCTAATTGCAACATTTATTTGAAATTAATCTTACACTAAATTGTAAATGCATCATGCTGGTCAGAAAAGAAAACTAGAAGTCGAATTCTTGTCGATAGTATTTCTTTATAAGTAAAAGTAGATCACATCCCCGGATTTGAAACTCTTCTTTCGCACTCTAAGCTGGGTGAAGTACGTAATTAGAATACGTATAATTTTATTTGAATTAGTGATGGGCAATTTTACGCACTCGTATCGAACCAATAGATTATTTATCAAATTCTTATGAAACTATCTGCAAAACTGTGAGAGTGGAAGTGTTGATTTTGTGGTATGAGTGCAATTGATTCCCCATCACTAATTTGAGGTTAAGTGACGTGCCGAGTCAAAATGGCGGCTGTTCTGACGCAACAATGTCGGTTGGCTTGCAGCGAGCGACCCTGGCGGAGAAGGAGGTGAGCGCGCTGAAGGAGCAGCTCGCGTCCGCCAACCAGAGCCTGCACCTGCCCGTCGGTGAGGCCGGCGCCAAGGGCAAGACTGGCGGCGGCGAAGACGGCGGAGGCGGCGGCGTGGAGCACGTGGTGGGCCGCGCCGCGGGCCTCGAGATGGAGCTCGCCGCCAAGGAGAAAGAGGTAGGCGCACACGTCTCGCACTCCGCGAAAATACTAAGTGCATTCAGAACGGTGGATCCTCGAAAACTAGATTCCAGCCATTTCAGTTTTTTTTGAAATCTCAAGCTTCTCAGTAATCTAATTCCTTGATATATCTAATTGAATGGATTGAATGGAATTAATGGATTGAATATCTTGATGTCGTAATTATGTTTCATATCTCAAATTCCTCTATATCTGGAATTTTTTATATCTTTCCTTTTTTTGATATCTTGAATTATTCGGTATCTCGAATTTCAGCACTTTATTAAGAAATGTATGATATGTCAAACCAGGGTTCCGCTGTATGAAACATTAAAACAAGTGAATTAATACTTTATACTTTCTTTACTACGTTTGCGTGTATTGTAATAGAACTGTACCGTCACTATAGTGAAAACCCAATTCTCATTATTGAAGGCAAACGTTTTTGCATAATGCGTACACTATTTCTCTTAAATTTGAAAGTTAATTGAGAAACGTCAGAGATGGTGATTTTTATTTTACCATTGCTGTATGTTAAACAATAATACAATTCTGAAGAGCTTATTAATTATATTCCCCACAGTGCATTTCATTGTTTCATAAATAATCTCTCATAAGCTGAACGAGTCTCTGTCGATATTTTCGATTCCTCGCTTACTGTTTGTTTGCCTCTCATCGCAACACTCGAGTGCCGTCGAGTAGCGAATGTTGCAAAGGGCACGGAGATGAACCTCTGAAGCCCAATACTCGAAACTTCGAGTGCTTACCCTCAAGTGTGTACAGTAATGTAGAAGCTCCGTTTGTGTGCCAAACGCCTCCCCTTTTCCCACGGAATTATATATTCAATTATATAACTTTTGTTCCCATCCTTTTCTTAATTCCGAATTCGTACAGCTGGAGTTACAAAACGTCCTCGGTCAATTCGTAGCTGAGTCGTGTTTACTTTATTCTCAACTCACGTTGCCTCCCTGAGGAACGGGTGGAGGAGGCCAACTGGTTTCCATTTTATTTCGAGCAAAGTAAAACAGCCCTGCATTCCAACAGCACATGACGCGATGTGTTGATTAGCTGTTCGATTGCTATGTCGGATGCAGGCTGTAATGCGATATAGGTACGCCGCTTCGTCCAGCGCTATTTATCAAATCTGCCAACGTCCCCCGGACGTCATATGTTTTCCGCGCCGTTCCAAGAGACCTTTCATACGCTGTTGGCGGTTATAGATGTTCTGGATCGGTCTTTGACAGGGGTATTCGGTATCGCAGTAAACAGTCGACGCGCGTCGCCCATCGCGGTCGCCTCAGACAAAGGCCCCGCCGCAGCCAGAACAAAGGGAAAAATGGCGGCGGAGGACGTGTGGCGGAACACGTAATTTGGCAGTAATGGATATTATAATTTTTTCGGCGTCCCGGTAATCTTCTTATAGACGCGTCGAGAATAAAGAAGAAGAGCGTCGGTTTTAAACCGAACCGAGCCGAATCGAACTTTTCTTAAAACTTCTCCGTCTGAGATTTACGAGCTTTCCGGTCGAAAGCGCGGACTTAGAGCCCTATTGTTGTCGGTCCGGACGCGGCGGCGGTGGCGGCGGAGGCGGGGCGACGCGCGCCGCCCCTGCCGCCGCCCCCACCGCCCGCGGACTGACTCTCGCGCCTCCGTGCTGTCGCTCTAGAGCTGAGCAAACATATGGATTCCTGCCTCGCTCAATCCACCGGTTGCCGCGACGCGTCATCTCCCACCTCCGAACGGGCGAAGGGATGCCAAACTCCAGGAATAGCGGCTTCTTCCCGAGTCGCCGTGATTTTTCTTTTGCCCGTTTTCTTTCCGCGTCGAGTCGTCTTATTTTCTATTTGTCATCGTTCCTCTTACTCTCTTTCTCTCTAAAAATTGATCTCAAGGAGGTATTGGTTGTATAGCGTGCCCTGGAGTTCCGCGCGCCGCGATCAACAATGGGAAACGCCGCCTGATAATTGTTCGATGTATTGGAATTCTTCTGTTTAGCAGGGATTGGGACAAAGTTTCGAATCACCCCTGTAACGAAGGCAACAAAAAGCTGATTTCGCACTTCTTCTAATTACTTCCAACGAAAACTAAATTATACATAAACGATTTAACTTACCTTCCCCACTGCATCAACAACCATCGAGCAAAACAGTTGAAAAATAATTCTCAATAACTACTTGTCACACTACTGTCACCCAGAAACACTTCCTATATTCCCTTCTTTTTCGACAAGTGCCGCAAGCGCAGATTTACGGCGAGGCCTGTAGGTCGACCGCCGCCGCCACCGCCAGAATGAATCACACGTCCACCTGACGCCCGTCGCCTCGTTCCTTTTGGGCGAACGAGAGAGGCCTCTATTTATAAGGCCCGCCGCGGGAGGGCGCGCGCGAGCGCGAGCGACGGCCTCTGGGCCGCGGCCCGACGCTCCGCATGGAACTGTTTCGTGTGGATACCAACAGTTGTACCAGGTTGTCGGTGTGATCGACGCTTTACTAATAGAAATACAGGAACGAGTAAGCATATTGCATATTGGTTATTTTTTTTAAAAATGGTTATTTAAGGTCGCATCATCATCTAGGTCATTAGCGACTACTATTGGTGTTAACGGTATGGTACTATTAAGATGAAACGATATGTTGATGATAAGGGGTGAAAAGACGAACACGAAAACAACCATGCCGCGAAAAGACGAACACGAAAACAACCATGCCCGAGGCCGGACTCGAACCCGCAACCCTTCGGTCCGAGATCACTACGACACTACTGCCTTAGCGATCTCGGCCGCATATTAGTTAATGTTTGGTAGACATTACAGATTATTTGTAGTAAATAATACATGGTATTCATTTTTTATTTCATCCTTAATATTTTACTCTTGTATAAGAGGAAATAAGTTGTAGTGTGCTCACTTTTAACAATTTCCATCCATATTTATTTTAAACAATTGTGTTTATTCTACGTTTTTCTATTTGTATTTTCGAAACCCTTGTCCTCAATTATACATCAAACCATGTATCTTGCAACATTAATTTAATCGCCCCGCCCCCCTTTCCGTACCCATCGGCCAGGCAGACATCTGGAGCGGGCATCTCCCAGACGACCAATTGCGCGCGTCACGTTCTGCTCCCATACGCCGGTGCGTTCACCCCGCCGCGATTTACGATCGCCTTCTCAGGTTTATACGGGCGGCTACAGGAGAGGCCGTGCGGGCGCTGGCGCGCAGGTCGCGCCCTCCCTCTAAGGAGACCCCAATTACACGGCGAGTTGAATGAAGGCGGGCTGCCGGCCCGGAGAGCCGCCACGCCGTATGACCGTGGCGAATGTCGCGAGTACACAATGCGTCATTAAAAGATCGGCGGCGCGAAGGCAGGGGGCGTGGCGGCGGGGTGTGTTGTCGGAGCCGGACAGAAGCTGCGAAATCGAAACCCGACGCCGCGCCGGGCAGAGTTCGGCTCGGAATCGCCGTGCCCTTGACATGCATCCGCCACACAATGACGTGCACTTGAGGGGGCGGAGGGCGGCGGCGCTGACCCGTACACGCGAACGCGCGCCCGTGCACGATTTGAAGGCTTGCCGTTGGGGATGAAAGAATAGATGACGGGGATCGGGACGTTTAATTAGAAATGGCAAAAACGACCGGAGGTCAACTCGGATGGACTGCTGTTCTTACTCGGCATGATCAGGTACACCAGTTCCCTAAGCTCACTGGTTCCGCAAATTAGTTCTTGTCGTGATGTCTTTCGGACTCGAAAGCTCACGTACTTAGAGTTCCTTCAATATCTTGATCAAGTTTACAAATATACTAAGAGTTGCTTTGTTTAATGCCGGGAAATTTTCATAAAAAATAAACAACGAAAAGTAGAATACGCAATATTTACGCCTATGTTCTTAGTAACAGTTTTTCAAGGGTGTTTCGATCACCCGATAAACTTGACAACCCTTCCTTATTAAGTACTCTAAGAACGCTTCAGTGCCGACCTGGATGGCCGAGGTGGCTAAGCGCGAGTACCGACTCAGCGCTTCGGTCCGAAGGATCGCGGGTTTGAGTCCCGCCTTGGGCATGGCTGTTTGTCCCTTGAATTTGTGTGTGTTGTCGCGGAGGGCCTCGCGTTCTGCTGAGCCCAGATCAGAGGAGCTCGCAAGTGTTTGTCTAGTGTATGGTCGAGTATGCGTCCCTTCGGGACGTAAAGGGCAACCGGCTGTCGGCTGGATAAAAGCCCTAGGGAAAAAAAAGAACGCTTGAGTTTCACTTCATTGATAGTAGAAACAAACCGTAAAGAGTAACGCAGAAGTCGACTGTTCAGAGCCACGGCTAACGGCTGAAAACACCCCAACTGTCGATAACGCCCTGCGAGAACGCGGCGAAAGCGCGCGTCCCCTGGCGGCGTGCCCCGGATGATCCCGGCCGCGCGCGCGTCTGGGATTACCCCTCGAAGCACCTGGGCGTTTATTAGCGCGTGGCGCGGGCCACCTCCGCGGGCGGGCACGGTGCCGGGCGGCGGCGGCGGCGGCGGCGCGCGACCGCAAAGAGTGACTCACGGCGGTCGCGGCGCGTCGGGGGGCGGGGGCGGTGGGGGCGTTGCCCCGCGCGCGGAATCGTCGCTCCGCTCCGACGCGGCCGCTGCACTTTCGGCGGCCCAGGTGCATCGCCACAAGCACGGCGAGGGCGCGCGAGCAAAAAGAAGGAAGTGGAAAAAAGGGCAGCTTCTTGCCAAGGCGGAGCTGTTTCAGGCGATCGACGAGGGGACGTGTGGGGTCCCTTGGACCTACAAGTGTTTCAGTACGTTTTCGCATTACTTTTTCTGGTTCGCCAATCCAATTGTGATGAGTTCCGTCCTCATCTCTGGATTTTGGGGAGAGATGAGGCTTATGACTTTGTAGCCCGTGTCCACGGCAATCTGGTGCTTTGTCTTCACCTTTCGCAGAATGAAGAGTGGGATCATTACACAGTTTACATGTTTTTAAAATAGTTATTATACATTAAATATTCTAATATCGAATATTTGTAAATTACTAGTGAAAAATTTCAGTCACCTTAGACGAAGATTTTACATGACAAGAACTGCGTGTTTGTTTGTGGGCTCTCCTTCCTACTTAGGCCATACATGAATCCACGCCCGAACGAAAAAAATTCGATGGCTCCGTAACACCATGTGGTATCTGAATGTCGTAATTTTCTTGTTATACTATCCGCCAAGTTGGCACAAATTGAGTGTGGAGCTCCATACTGTCCGTACTACTTAGGTTGTGGGACGGAATGTCGTGAAAGATTACGTGCAGTGGGAAAGGCAAAGAAAGGCGGTCTGAAAGCGCCACCACGCGAGTTGACACCGGCGCTTTTTCTAGGAGACGGAGCGCTGCAAGGAAGCCATTAACGCCGCGTGCCAGATTTCACGACGGAAAAGACAAACGGCGCTAGCGGCCCCCGCCCACGCCGCTGCCCTGTGCGCCCCCGCACCCCTGCTCGCACTTGCCAGCGGCCTCCGCCCCCGCCCACACCCACGCCCACGCCCGGAACGCTGCTAAGCGGATAACGAGGTTGTGCACTCCTGTCTACCGATGCGTTATTACTGGCCCCGTACAAAGAAACCTCCCACTGCCCAACATCTAAAATTTTGATTCACAGCTACGTTCACTTCAAAACTATCGGCTACCACCGGCCAGCCAATTGTAAATTACCCTTTTGTCGACCAAGGAGGTATTCGGTATCAAGGTGATTTCGATATCGATGATTGTTGTTTCTCTTCGATCATGATTGTGTCAAATGCGTAAGTCATCAATCGTAGCCTCAATCGCTCCCATGACCACCCCGCAACTCATTGATGGGTGTTCGGACGGAATTGGTGGCAGGTTTGACTAAGTCTTGCAAGACAAGTCAAGAGTTGAGTGGTTTTTATTAGGCGGCGCGTCTGCGCAACTTGCCGTTGCATTGACCACAATGAGCCTCCGTTGCTGCTAAACGAATTACAATAACAGAGTTCTTCATACACTTTTATGAACTGATCGTAAGTCAATTAATTTTCATTACGTAGCGAAAATACGTTTCTTTGAAATGCTATTGATATGTTGGGAAAATTGAAACTTGCGTCAGCAGTCAAGTACTGTTTTTTATTGTGTGCAATTCGAAAAAATAATAATCAATAACTTTGAAATTGTATGAGTTTCGTATATTTAAAATGTTTTCCCTTTGTTCATATTTGCCTTAATTTGTCAAACTTCCACTTCAACTGGTCTTTCGTTCTTAAAAACTCTTTCTTAAATCTCTATATCCAATTGGAACTTCCCTTACACCTCCTTGTTCACCAGCATCACCAACTTCATTCTTTTTGTCCCTTTTACTCCCTGTTCCTTCAACGTTAACATTCTCACCCGCCACCACCATCTCATCGACTACTCACTTCCACCACCGACTCACCACTCGCTATTCCCTAACCCCCTGCCCTTTTCAAACCATTTGCCTGCGCCTTCATCTCCTCTCCCGTCTCCCCCCTTCACCGCCTCCACCACGTCATCCCTTAGTCACCGCGGGCGGCGGCGCCTTCACGGCCGCAAACGCGTGCGCGGGGGGGGGGGGCACGCGTGCTCGCTGTCGACCTCTCGCGCGGCCCCGACACGCGCGCGCGCGCCCGTGCCAGCGCAGCGGCGTCCGCGGCACGCGGCGGCGACCCAAGATCAGCGGCGGGCGCCGTCGCTCGCAGCGCGGCGGCCGGCGGCGCCGCTCAAAGGGGGAAATGCCGAGCGCTCATGTCGCGTGGACGCGCGCCGCGCCGCCCATTTGTTGGGCCCCGCCCCCCTCGCGTGACGCGACCCACCTGGCGGCGGCGGCGGCGGCGGCGGCGGCGGCGGCGGCGGCGACGCGCGCGCGGCCCGGCCGCGAGAGGGGCGTGCGCGCGCGCTATCTGCGCATTTGAACGCGCTCGCCGGGGAAGCTACCGCTGCTGTTGCTGCTGCTGAGTCACTTCGATATTCTTTGAAATCGCTGCCAATTCGATGATATCGTTATGAGGTGGAGTGTCCCCAATAGCCGGGCTATTGTCGGTTCTAAATGAAGATTGTTGTCTGAATGGAGTTGAAATCTCACGATCCGATTGATGCTATTCTGAAAGAGCGTGGGACAACGTGACGTTTTAGAACATGACCGAGCAACAGATTGATTTCATCGCGCTAATTTGTAATGCAAGATTAATTCTTACAAAGTTTGTATTCGTACTCCATTTCGACAGATGAGAACCAGACTATTCTAAGTTCAGTTTACTATTTTTGTCAGGAGAGCAATATAATTTGTTTTTTGTAGTGGGTAAGTAGGGAACGGATTAGAAGGGAATGTGTTCGTTTTTTGGAATGTAATATTTACAATTTGGTTGTTGCACATATGTAGTCAGCGACGTATAACACAATCAAATTGAAATCTCATTTTGCTAAACAAAATTGAACTTAAAACAGTCTGGTTCTCAGGCATCGATTTAATGCGAATTCAACTGAAACTATCTACAATTTGGCCACAATTTCGTTTGTTTAACCGTCTTTCGATTGCACGTTTCCCCATCAATAATTGTCGGCAGTGGAATGTCGGGGCGTGGTGTCGCCACTTCCTTCGGCGGGCGCCACCGACGCCCTCGTGCAGATCGCAGTCGTGGCCCGATGGCCACGCGCTGATGTCATCCTGTTGACCGCGCCCCGCCGCGCCGCAACCGCCTCTGCGATGCACGCGCCTCCTCGTCCGGGTCACGTGACATGCGCCTCTGCTCGCCTTCGGGAGGACTCTTTAATATTCATGTGGGCGGCTCGACGATGGAGTTCCCGCCCGTTGGGTTCGATGTCTGTTCGCGAGCAGTCACCTTTAGAAGGAACTGGCCGTTTCACAAATGCGGTAATTGGGGATTCAGTGGAATGGAAAGATTAAATTTTGACGAGAATTTCCCTCGATGATTTTCTGCATATAATCAGCTTTATTTGTTCCGTATTTCATGCATTGTAGTTATTTCGTTACTTGCTGCAACATTTGGCGAAGTTGAATTTACTCATCGAAAATTGATTCACCATTTCCATCTGCTCCCTCTCATATGCGATTAGTTTTCATAGTTAAGCTTGTATCATCGTCATTGAAATAATCACTGACAAATCCATGTAACCAAACGGACGTAATTGATATCGCGTTAGAATAATATGAGTTACAACGAAAACTGATAATTTCCAAACAACAGTAAAAGTAAACTGGCTGGAATAAATTGATTTCTTAAGGAGAAAAAAATGAATATTAATTTGCTTTTTGTAAACTCACTTTCTGTTTATAAGCAATTTCATCAGATACGCGCAAAGGAGGAGATCAAATAGAACAATATTTTGAAATAATGAAGTATTGAAGGGAAGGCAAACGAAGCAGATTAGAGAATTCAAAGGAATGTATTCCACTGTGAAAATAACATTCCACTGAGTAAATAATAATTACAGCAATAATAATAATAATAATAATA
Source organism: Teleogryllus occipitalis (assembly GCA_011170035.1). Lineage (NCBI taxonomy): Eukaryota > Metazoa > Arthropoda > Insecta > Orthoptera > Gryllidae > Teleogryllus > Teleogryllus occipitalis. Next base: position 195,061 of record BLKR01001102.1, read on the forward strand.
ATAATAATAAGGAAGAAGAAGAAGAAAAATAAGAATTACAACAATGAAAATAATATATTTTATTATGTAATTATAAAAGTTTACTTAAAGAAACAAATTTTTGGAACTCTTTGAGGGAGGCTCGTGTCCTGTGACCTGCACTCTCCACCGATCAGAAATAGCTGCGCGGTCCATCACGCAGTAAGGCGCACTTTCCGCGAGGGCAGAGAAAGCGCAACGGGCCGGGCGGCGATCGCCAGCGCGCGCGCGCTCCGACCCACGGGGCGGGAGGAGCGGAGCGGAGCGGAGGGGAGCGGCGCGCGGGCCGCCTGCCCCGCCTGCCACTGTCCCATTGACCCGGCGCCGCTCGTTGACTCCTGCCACCGCCGCCACTCATCGCGCCTGTCGCCCGCCCGCAGTTTGATCTCGCGCCGTATTTATATCCGTGATCGAGCCGCCGCCCAGCGCCGCCTCCCCGCGCGCATTGACACCCTCCGACGCGGTGCCCGCCCGCTTCAATGAAGACCTGACAATGAGCACGAAATCTGGCGGGCAGGCCTGGAACTCCCAACTTACTACGACTTGAAGCGTAGGACGTCCACGTCATGATGGATGTGGTTCAGACAGTACCCTCCTAATACGAAAAACTTGAAGTGGTATGTTATTTAATGTAAAAATAACGATAATATTTCATAAATCAATACTACAGGTATTCCCAAAGATCAAATCCTTATAAATACCTCGTTTGTCATTTAAGATGTAACTTTTGGAATCATGTCTTTCAATGGCATCCACAAACATCATGTCTATAAGAAAATAATCTAAATGACAATTAACCACGTAATTATTTTAGTGAAGTTTCCCAGTCGCCTTATGTTTGCTTCTTTTCTCTTTGTTTTTAAAAAAAATGGTCTAATAATATCTGAAATCGGATAAGAAAACGTCGCATGACGTCGGCGAATTTTATTATCGTAATTGTTCCAACATCAGCTAGCGAGTAAGGCTTGCAAACGCGTGCGTTGCATTCGGTGTTCCCCAGGGTTCCGCGGCCGACCGTCAGCGCCGCGTCCGCGCCTGCGCCCCCGCTGCAAGATCGCCCGCGGCGAGGCGGGCGGCGCCATGCATATTTAATTCGTCATCATCGGCGCTGTTATTATTGATATTATTTCACCCTGATTTATTAATATCCTCATCGTTCCCACACGCTAATCGCCTGATCGTATCGAATGGAATCAATATAATTAATAAGTGGAAAATTATATGTATTGATTAAATGTAATTTAGTAGTAATTATTTAGTTGAATATAAGCGTATTATAAATCATCTATAATGAGATAAACAGCGCTGCGTGCAAGCTGACCCTCTAGTGCGGCGGAGGTATTTTCCGCAGGTAGAAGCTTGCGCGAGCCGTCGCGTCGACCCCATCGCTCCCGGATGAAGTGGTGATTGGAGAGTGGATACAGCATCCGCTTCTATGCGAATTTCAGTCGTTCATGACCGGATGTATACTTGAATTCCCATTCTGAATTTATTGTATTTACGTAATTGAATCGCGTAAGTCTTATTCTCTGGGTGATTTCCAAGCTCAAATTAGAATTTCTCTAGATTGGAGGTATGTGGACAGTTTTTGAAGTTATATATCTTGAAAAATGTGCATCTATATGGATAATTCACTAGCAGTTCTAGGAGTCAGCCGTACACACAACTTGTTCGCCAGTGTAACCGCCTTAACACGACATCTGACATTTTTGTATTTTCCTTTCCACTGTCTGAAAGATCATTCGTGTACATAAGAAATCACAAGTCACAACTATGCGAATAAGAATCGCACACATTTCACCAGCCGTGTCTACAAATTATCTTCCGTATGTATTAAGATTTCTGGGCTGCGCGTGGGAACGGAGAGGGAGGAGGAGGAGAACAAGGAGGCGGGAGAAGAGAGAAAGAGTAAAACGGGTGGGTATTTATGAGTTTGCGGTGTCGGTGTACCTGGCGGTGACAAGGGCCTATAATTCGTGGCCTTTATGGAACACTGCTAATCCTCAGGCCCGCATCGCCGCCGCCGAGGCCTCGGCGCTCTCCGAGCACAACCCGGCGCTCGTGTGCTCGCAGCACTCCGCCTAAGAGTCCCTCCGCCCAAGCAGATGCGATGAATTAGCAGCAGATTTATTGCACGCGCGGTTATTTATCGAAGCTGTGTTTGGAGACGGTCCCAAAGGCGCGGATTGCTCCGGTACTCTTGTGTTTGATGTGGCTCACAATGAAGCGTATTCACGCGCCGAGGCTGGGGTTTAGAGAGAAAAAAAGCACCAAGGGTGTGTGTGTGTGTGTGTGGAGGAGGGGGTGCACTAGTAAATCGCATAACGGTTATTCATTTTATAATGTGCTTGGGTAAATTAGGTGTAGCGTAGGTATCTAAATATACTGAGGCATCGTTAGTTTTATTGCAGTCATTCATTAGGTAGTTATCTCTTACCGTAATAATAAAGCAAAAGTACAAACCAAACTGAGGCTGCGGTGCTGCCGCAATCGCTGGTTTCCGTTTATTTTATTGCATCGTGAAGGAATGTTATTACATTAATGTATATATGCATATTCAGTACACCCGAGGTGCAAATAAAACCACCAAGGAGCGTAATGAAATATTACTCCTTGAAAATGTCATAACCCTTTTGGTCGATGGTTATTCATGCTTTCACGCGCGTCGTCAAAAAAAATGGGTGCACCGAAATTGCATAGCATGATCTTTAATTAACGATATATCTAGTTTATTGCTCTTATAAATTAATATATCGCGGAAGTTCATTCTGAATGCAAATACCAACAGTTCAGGCTCTGTTAAATTAGTTCAGTTATAAGAGATTAACGAGTTGTGCAGTAAGTGGTGCAAGATTATAAAATCTCATTTGCATTCAGGAACAAGTATTGCAGTTATTTTTAAGTTTAATTTTATTTACTATAATCATGGGTCGTGCAATTTGATCAACCCTACGCAAATAGAGTATTCTTGCCAGTTAATTGTAGCGCAGCCCCAGAACCGTATTGAGTGGACGTAAAATCTTGTGCGGTTGCAGATGTCCGCGAAGCAAGACAGCGAGCGATGGGGAGTTGGCGGTGATTGGGGATGTCTGCCCCGGGCCACGCGCGATGGGTGACGCGCGGGTGAGCCACGCGTGTCGGAATAGCAGCGCCCGCAGCCCGGCGCGTGGGCGGGAGTGGTCTAAGTGTGTTCTGTTGTATCTATTTCCACCGATACACCGTCTAAAAATACACGCGGTCGACGTCTCCCGGAGAAGCAACCGTGGGATGTGTTGAGGAACGAAGCGACGCGCCAGCCGCACTTTTCTTCTGATTTTTTTTATCGGTCGGTCACCGTTCCTCCCCAAAAGCCCCGTCTTCCCGGTCCCAGCTCACGTTTTTCACGTCAGGCTCTCTCTTTCACGTGGATACCACACCCCCTCGATCGTGATTGCCCCGATTCTTTTTGAGTCTTCCTCCGCTTTGTCTCTCGTCGTTTCCCTGGAAGCGTTTCCTCCCCACATGTGTTCCCGACAGGCGCCCCTTTGCTCGGGACCCGGGACAACAGCGCCGCTGTTGTGTGCGCTTGGAAGTGGAGGGGTGAGAAAAAGAGTGGTGCAACACAGACAGCTAGCGACGACGCCCCTCAAAGAATTTGTGGGTCTAAAAAATATAGTGGATTGGGGCCTTACCATTTTTTTTCTCGAAACTTGTTATATGAAGTGCAATATTTTGTCTATACTATCACTGTTGTGGCCTAATGAAGACATGATTGAATTATATATTGTTCTCAAAACGTATTGTACATAAATGAACAAATATTAATGGTAATCACCAAAACTGTGGTCTGTCGGCCGACGTCACTAACAAACTATAATTTACCACAATTAATTTTGAACGACAGCATTAGCTTCGTGGTTAGAGTAATAACAGCGGCATCGGGAGATTACAGGTTTGATTCCAATATTGATCCTTACAGTGGTCAGGTTTTGTTTATTCCTATTAACTGCAAAAATGTATTGAAAAATCTAATACTCTTACTACGAATACCCATGTTCACGTATGTCGAATAGTTTACTTACTTTCGTTGCAGAGAATATTAATATCTCCACAGATCATTTGATGGTATTTTAATTTCTAGCCTAGTGGAAACAAGAGAACCAAGAGAACATTGTAGATTTGAGTAAAATGCCGGGTATTGCAAGGAGTTGTTTTGTTCATATAGATTACAAAAACCAAATTGAGAAACTAACAGTGGGTAGGCGGAAGAGCAGGCCCTATGGCCTGAGCCTCGCCATTAATAAGGACTATTATTATTATTATTATTATTATTATTATTATTATTATTATTATTATTATTATTATTATTAACATAACATTGCACAATATTTTGTCGTGTACCTTACAAATGATTACATGATGCGCAAACTTGTTCACGTTATCACAATGCATTTCGTATTGTCTTGACGAAGAGGAATGGCGAAGTTCTGGCTGCTCTGGCTAGTCGCCCCACGGCGGGCCACTGGGAAGCTCTGGAGCGGCGAGCCAGCGCGGGAAAGAGCGAGCGCGAAACCAATGTTTGCGTTTGCCGTTTAACAACGCACTTCACCTCCGCCCCCGATTCAGCCGCCATCAGCGCCACCGCCGCCTCCCCACCCCCACCCCCACGCGCCATGCGCTGACGGGCAATATCGTAACGTGCCGGCGAAAAGAGTGATGTGCGGTTGCGAAAAATAAATATCGGGTTTCTAACCGCCGCTTAACGGATCGTATCGAACCCCTCCGCCCCCGCCACCGACGGGGCACTTTGTTGGCGCTCGATTTTGTTGGAATAGCGGCGATAGCCTTCGGTATTTGAGGTGCGCCCGGTGGAGGACAGGATTCGCCGTTCGCCGTTGGTAGTCAGCCACATAAAACGGAAGTCGCCAGTTCGATCCTGGCTGGGAAGTTCCTCGTCAGGAAGGTTTTCGGATGCGACGTAAAGCTCTCGATTGTAAGTTATTTTAACAAAACGTAAAATTATCCTGCAATGTATTTTTTGCAGCTGGTCATATATATATATATATATATATATATATATATATATATATATATATATATATATATATTGGGGCATAATGTTTCCAACCACGCTTTAGCATTGCCCTCTAGCGCTTGGTGTAGCAACAATGTCTTATGCGTTTCGCGAACATTTGAGAGAACAACAGAGCTTTGGAGCGCCTTAACGAATGTATTTGGGTTCTTATTCGGGTGACATGAGAACTTTAGCGAGGCCGTCACATTAATATTGCCTCCTCGGCATGCTCCCCCGCCTTCTACTTTAGCCTCCGCTACTTCCCGTAATTCTTGAATTTTGCCTTCTTGTTCGTCCAGCTTTTGCATTAACTGCGCCTCGACCTGTCGCTTCGTGTCTTCACTGATTTCTGTGACTCTTCCGCGAACCTCCTGTACTTCACTCTGAATCCGTCCGAAACGTGTCCTGTTCTCGCTATCTTTCTTTTATATTTCGGTAGACAAAGAATCAATTCTCGCTCCTACTTCTTCGTGTCTTTCCTCAATTAATTGATTTCAAGTTGCAACTTGTGCGGTGATTTCTCCCCGAAGTTCGTCGCATTTGGCGCCTACTTGTGACATCACTGACTGTTGGAATTGCTCTAATTTGTCTTTGAAAATGTTGGTCTGATCGTCGATTTTACGCGACTGCTCGTGAATTTCTGCCGCTAATTTTTGCTCCTGCTCTTCTGCCTTTCGCGACTGTTCCTCTATCTTTCGCGACTGCTCTTTAATTTCTCGCGACTGCGCTTTAATTTCTTCCGTTAATCTTTGCCCCTGATTTTCTACTTGTTGACTAATGTTTCGCGCGATGTTCTCTAATAATGCCTGCATTTTCTCATCGCGTCTTCTTCTTGTTGCTGCGCTGGTTCTGGCGTGCTCTCTGTCCACTCGGTGCGGTCTGCGAGCGGCTCGCCGACTGTCTCTGTTTCGTGCAAACCTAGGTTTTCCATTCTTTGAAGTATTTCGTCCCTCTCGTCTACCTCACTATCCTCATCACTCCTGATCTGCCTAGGTTCCCTATATTCCCGACTTTCTGCCATACTAACTTTCTTTTAAGTCTGCCTTGTACTCTTTTACTAAACACACTTCCCTTCCAAAATACAACAATACAATACACAATAGAACACTTCACTGTAGACAAACACTTGCTGGAAAGGAGACCCAATACACAGCACTAATACAGGCCACAAAATGCTCGTTTTTGATTCGTGTCTAGGGTTCTCCTTTGCTTACTCGATTTTTAATCGATCACTGCCCCACAAGTATGGGCGCCAATCATCTAACACGCCCACCTACTACCTTCCAGCACGTGGGGAAAGCGTGATAGTATGAATGCTCGTGAAGCGAGCTTAAAATTCTCAGGAAGCAGGATCTTTTGGGTATGAGAAAGGTCTGAACCCTTGACACAATGAATCAGATAAAATACGAATAAAATGAGCATATATTCAATGAAAAATTACAGTGGCACAATTCTATAATAGGATTATGCACTTTAAATAGTTGGTCACTGAAGAAAAAAAAAACAGAAAACAAGGCAAAACAAAAAATCGTCACCTCGACTGCCTGAACACACTTTCACCAATTACAATTCACAATTTGCTCATTCCTCTTTCTGAATTTTTATCTACCACATTATTTTACTCTTTCTACTCTCTAGTTTTTCCGTGCACGGCTTTTAACTTCGCACTCACTTCGAAAAACATTATTCGCTAGTTCGGGCGTCAGAGTTCGAAAAGCTATGGGTAGATGGCGCGTTTACAAGTCATCGTTCCGCCGCGTACTCGACTTCTTTCTGTTCGCGGGCTGATGGTAGCGTTATGGGGTTGTCTAATCCCATGACGTCACATATATATATATATATATATATATATATATATATATATATATATATATATATATATATATATATGAGAGAGAGAGAGAGAGAGAGAGAGAGAGATTCCATTTCTCGCCGTCCAGAATGTTAAATGTTCCACCAGAAGCGTACCTGAAACGTGAATACTGTATTAAAAAGTAAAACAATTTGAGATAAACAGTTCATGGTCGTGCAGAAAAATAGTTCCTGTTCGTGAAAATGATTGATTAGGTCAGATGTTTTGCCTTCACTAGGAGCAGATGGGCTTTGGTTGAGCGTCGAGGCTGAAGTCGTGTCCGGCAAGTCGTGGAGCGGACAAGGAAATGATCCGAATATCACGATGATTTTGTGTGTTGGCGAAGACTTGTTCGATTCTCGTAGAGGTGACTACGCGCGATCCAGTTTCTACGAACCGCAAGCGCTGACTTTATTTCCCCCCGAAGATCCGTTGCTAGCGGTTGCATTTTGACCCGGAAAAGGTACACCACTTCCTAAATGGAGACGAAATAGACTGTTCTATGCCCTTTCCTTGTGCTTATTGTGGTCACTAGAATAGGTTTTACTTTAATAATACGGTTATCTTTTATCCAAATTAGATCTATTCGCTCCCAAAATTATTTTAATAATTCAATTTTAATAATAATAATAATAATAATAATAGTAATAATAATAGTAATAATAATAATAATAATAATAATAATAACAGGAAATATAGATTTTTTTTAATTTACTCAGTTCAGTGGTGCAGAAGCTTGGAGCGTCTAAATACGTGGAGCCGAAAATTACGGTACTCCTCATTCGTTTCTCATCACATATCACACCTAGCTCCATCCAGGGGATGATAATGACAATCCACCATTGTGGTCATCTACCTAGGAAATGAAGTGGGTCACATTGCACTCTTCCCTTACCTCCACTCGGGGTCCAAGAAACACATCATTTTAAATCTGAAATACACACTACCCAATGGAGTTGCTCTTCACCCAATACCCACATTACACGAACCGAGCGAAACCAGGTCTGACTGGGTGATATTCACGCGTCCGAAGCCGGTGTTCAAACACGTTAACTCCACGGATTGAGTGCGCACCAGAGAACAGTTCCCGGCACAGCTCACCACACACACGACATGGGCGGTTCAAGACATCCGTAGTATATAGATTTCCGTGGGGTTATGGAAATCAGCCAGCCTCCGGAGGGCCATGAGGGCTAGCGTAGGGCCCGCCCGACGGACACCTCGCCACACCGGGCCCTTAATTGCTTGAGGTTGAATAATCTGCGGGCATTCGGTATACGCCACGCCACTGTAGCTCCTAGCGCGGGCTTGCACGTCCACAAATATCCCAGGTGGTCTCTGGTAACAACATACCCAATTAGGCGGCTGCGCGGAGCGGTGGGAGCGATGGTGGCGGTGGGGGCGGAGGAGACGGCGGGGCGGCGGCGGGGTCTCCACCGCCCGATTATCCGATAGTCACGGCTGCGACTCCCTGCGCGCGCCCGTTGCTCCTTTGTTCCGGCCGCGGTAGCCCCAAAATGGCGGCGACAATGACCAGTGGGATAACACAGGGCTTGGCCGCGGCTGGACTGCCACTCGTGGGGCTTCAGGTCTGTGACACTTGACGATTTGAACGCGTAACGCAAGCTGATAAGATAGACAATTCTTACGTCTAGTAAATGTTAAGAGCAGTTTTTATGAAATCGAATGAACATCTTCAGACGATGGTCTTTTCACACCTGAAATGGCTGATGTGAAATCATGAAAATTAAATGTCCCTTTCAGGATTTTGAAACCTTTGTGTGACTTGAGGTTTTTTCTCAGTACGAGAATTTCAATATAGCGGAATTTTGACATCTTTCTATCCTACAAAATTTTAACAATATTTGAAAAATTTAAATGTAAATTAAATCAATTTTGAACAGATTTTCCTATGTGTATATTACCTGTGGTTTAATGTACCGACCATAAACGTACGTAATTTTAAACTTTCTTCATTCGTTTTATTACCAAGAATTTGTTTATATCTAAATTTCCTTTGTGTCTGATAAACGCTTTCTAGAATTAAAAGCATTGAAATTACAGAAAAATACATCAAAGCTTTTCATATGGCTCGGCAGCGAGGTCACGGATTCATAGCAATTCACGTGGACAGGACTTTTGCGTCATTCTCTTTACATGATACATCTCCCACTTGCGGAGGTTTTGTGAAAGATATTTCTTTTCAAATCAATTGCCTTTTTCTGAATTCCTCCCATTTCACATCCTCTCCCCACCTCTCTCTCTTTTCTCTACCTCTCTGTCTCTCTCCCACCCGTCCCTCTCACTCCCTATCTCTCTCTTTTCTCTATCTCTCTTTATTTCTCTCCTCCCCTCTCTCTCTCTCTCTCTCTCTCTCACTTTTTCGCACGCTGTATTCATTTGAAAAAAATGTATGACAAGAGTTTGTAATATTGAGGGATGACCGTTTTAGGCGATGTTATATTTGAAATAGAAAATATTATTACAAAGTGTTTAAATATTAGAATTTTTATTTCAAACAAAGAGAGTATTCACAGAAACCAATTTACTATTTCTTGAGAAGATTTCTCTTTTGTGCTATCATTATAAACGTCTGAACGACTTCTGAAGAAGTAATCTTAAAATTGTTTTACAATTCTCAATTTTCTCGTTTTTATTACGTTTAATCCTAAAAACTTCCTAAACATAAAACCAATAATAACAATACTACTAATAATAAAGTAATTATTAGCAGGAATTTTAGTTTATGACATTAAAACCCATTTACATTGTGCACAAACAATTGTTTGTTCCGTTTCTGTTGAATACACTGATAGGCGGGACTTGACAGAAAAGTGTTGAAGGCAAACGGATATCCACATCCCTCGATAGCCTCCGTTCGTTCGCCATCGGCGCGGAAACCGGGCGCGCTGGCGTACGGTAGGTCAGGTGGTGTGTAGATGACGTCACAGCGGGGCCGGCGCAGCGGGCCGGTCGCGTGTGCGTGCGTGGTAGCCGGAGGGCGGAATGAGCTCGCCAAGCGAACACGCTGCCGCACCCGCCGCTGCCACCTTCTCCGCCGCCCTCGCCACTGCCTTCTCTGTCTCCTTCGCCACCTCCACAGTATCTATTTCCACAACCGTGCTCATCTCTTGCACCACCACTACCACCGCCTCCCCCTTCCACCGCCGCCGACACTGCTTGGCCGGAGGCAAAGGGAACGCGCGAACGGAGGGGGCCCGAAACAGGAAACGGAAGTAGTCGAACGTTCTTTTTTTTCTGGTCGGTGACTTTTTTGCCCTTCCTCCGTTATCGGCGGGAGCGGCGGAGGCGGCGGCGGAGGCATTATTGGGGGCGCGTGTCTTTGAGCCGGCACTGGTCCTCTGGGAGCGGAGCACAGACGCTTGTGGTCGGCAGCCCTCGCCCCCCCCCTCGCTCTACCCGTTGTCCGTGTCCCGTCTCGTCTCGTCCCACCCCGCGCGGGGACATGTGCCATCTTGCGGCCGTCCGGTCGCGTTCGCTCGCTCGTTCCCTCGATGCCCCATCCAGTCCCCGCCGGTCGCTCGCCCGCCTCTTCTGAGCCGCTCCACTCGAGGACGACGGACGGGCCGGCCTCTCGAGGGGGCCTCGTTTCGGGGACGGAGCCAATATGAAGCCGCCGGCGACCGAGCACGACGCTGGTGGCGTCTCCGAGCCCTGCCCACAGCGCAACGGATGCCAGGGATTTCGCCCGCTTTATGCGTGGGCTTAGGCCGAGAAAAGAAAAAAAAGAAATTGATTTGTGGGATCAGAAATGCCCGGGGGAAAGGGAATGATGAGATTCAAAGTTAGGTACACTAATATTTGTAATCATTACTCTTTCTTATTGTTGTCCTGAAATTATTGTCATTTCCAAACCTTAGCAATTTATTTCACTTAATAAAAATTGATTAAATAAACCAAAATATTCATTTCAAAATAATGGTTGCAGCAATTGCATATTGAGAAATTTAATTAATTTTTGGCCCCGTTGTTCATGACGGCCACATTGTGGTGCCACGGAAAAGTAACGAGCTGTAGCCCTTCTCAGGAAAAGACAGCGGGAGGAATCGTGCAGGCCAACTGCCGCGTGTGGGACCATCGGAAAGACAAGGTTATTAACGAGGAACCAGTGGTATTGGAATATCCCTCGTTTCCGGCGCAGGCGTTGTGTGCCTTCGACTGAGCCCTCCGTCCCTCCGCCGGCGCCAGCGTCTTCAGGTGCTCACCACATGGCGGCACCCACGCGCCCTCGCCTCTGCCCCTCGCCCCCCCCGCCCCCGCCCCGCCCCCGGTCCACCCGATCGTCACTCCCTCACCGGCCCACTCTCTCGTCCGCCTTCTCGCCCGCTCCCTGTCCCTCTCTCCCGCCCATTTGCTCGTCCGCCCACCATCTCCTTCTTGTCCGCCCACTCCCTCGCCCGCCCGCACCCGCCCCCCGCCCCGCCCCCCGCCCCGCCCCCCGGCCCACCCGATCGTCACTCTCTCACCCGCCCACACTCTCGTCCGCCTTCCCGCCCACTCCCTGTCCCTCTCTCCCGCCCAGTTGCCCGTCCGCCCACCATCTCCTTCTTGTCCGCCCACTCCCCGCCCCCGCCCGCCCGCCCGCCCGCCGCGCGTCCTCGTCGCCGCCCTTTGTCCGCTCGCTTTGTGAGCACACGCTGCTCCGCTCGCCTCCCTCGCGTCTTCATCCAGCTACAGCCCCACCCCCCTCCCCGCCACCCCCGTCTTGACCTATTCCGCGTCCTTGTGCTGTATACACAAATACACTCCCTCGTTACTAAGAATGTGAATTTGTCTTGTAGGGGAAAAGGTGGTAGGTAACAATTTGCTTTATATCTTGGGCACGTTACTTTGTATATTTTTAAATTCGTGAAAGAAACTTTGCAGACGTTTCTCTTTTGTGTGGTTTTAGAGTCCCAATTTGAAATCTCTCGCTAAAGTTTTTTTTTGTTGCTAGAAATACAAAATACTGCGTTCCTTCTTACTTTGTGACGACTCTTGCTTTGAAGCCAATAATAAAACTTTTGATGTCTTCGTAGGTATAATAATATGCTCTGTCGGGACGAAATGGTTCAGCGAGGTTGATGTTACATCGAAGATCTCTTTTGGTCACTGCCTTCCTTTTTAGCATTATGAAATAAAGTGTATTCCTGGCACAAAATACCTAGTGTCACAGAAGCTTACGAGAAAAGGACATAAAAGCTTTGCTCTTTATGGCGCTTATATTATATTATGCAATATTATATTATGGTGCAAAAATATAGACCATTGTGTACTTTGTGTGGTTAAATACTGTGGTACTGAGAATGCTTGAATTTTCCTAATAGTCAAGTTCTGAAATACATCAGAATAAATAAACGAAATATGCATTCGTAGCGTCGACCAACGACTTTTCCACATTAAAAATAATATTAATGCAGTGAATTATGAAGGCCAGAAGCTATATATTATTAAAAGCATATGCAATTTGAAATGTTTAAATACAAAATTGAATTTGCGTAGAATTAAACATACGTCGTTCTCTACACAAGTTCATTTTTTAATTCAACAAATCAAATGTTCTTACTTCATTTATTCGAAATATTCTCTTCTGACTTTGCGAACCGCATGCCCTTCAGAATATTGGCTGTGGAATTCGAGCGGGAACATACAAAAATTTAAAACTGCAGTACATAAAGTAAAAACAAGGTACTCCATACGTACTTTTATCTAGACACCCACGGACAAGCTTCACTTGGCAAGCCTCTCTCGCACCGGGTGTAAATCTACCACCACGACTACCTACTAGATTGTTCACAAAACTGGGAACGATACGATGGCGACATATCCACAACCGATAACAGTGCAGTTCGAGAGCGTGTCTTGTTCGCGTACAGTCCCAAGAGAAGCATTTTCCCAGGGATCCCATAGCATTATTCGGCGTTCATTGGCAACGTACATTGGTGGCGTTGCGTAGCGCACGCCCTTCGGAATCTGGACTCTGCGATTGAGCGGGGCCTCGCGGTCCAAGGCCAGCGGAAGGGGGCGTGGAGGCAGGGGCGCGTGGCCGGCGTGGCCGCGCGAGCCGCGGCGCGCGCGGGCCCTCCACGCTCCACCGGGCGGCTGCCGAGGGACAGCCCTGTAAGCACAGTAATTAGCAGCCGCAGGGGGGCGGAGCCCGGGCGGGGCGGGGCGGGCGCCCGCTCATCCGCTTCCGAAGACTCTTCGCCCCGCGCTCCCTTTCCTCTTTGCAGCCGAGAATACGCAAATGAAGATGTCAACGTAATATCTTTTGAGCTCGTGCCACACCAGGGCCACGGCAAGTAGTTGCGTAATACACTTTGGCTACGTTTTGTGTCCGTGGCGGAATCCTCGGAATCGACGAACGTCCTGCGATTTGAACACAGCTTTAAAACTACCGGTCAGAGTTGAAATAAATGTGAAGAATATCATGGTGCTCCGCGACTAATTATATGCAACTTTCTAGTTTAAAAAATATTTGGATGATTCTATAAATCGGCTGCTAACGCGGGGTAACTCACACGTAGTCAAGGCTGTTCAATAAAATTCTTGGATCTATTGGAAGTAACTGGTAAATATCAAACGAACTACGACGATGAATCTTAATGTGTTTGCCAGTTGCTTCAACAACCCGCAATATTCGTGGAAATGTCCTTCGTTATCTCATCACACACGCAAACCTAGAAAATCACTCCAACGGCTGGAAGGGCACTCCGCTGCCCTTGGCCCAGCATTAGCGCCCTCGTGCGCGCCCACCCGCACCGACGCGACGAGTCACCGCCACTTCACCTCCGCTCTCAATCGCCACTCGGCCGAAGGGCCGGGCCGGTCGCGAGCCCTTCACGGGAGACGGGATGATCCCCGGCCGTACCTATGACAGCGCCCGACGCCACCCTTTCTCTCCCTTGCAACAAAAAAAAAAGAGGAAAAAATCCGGCCACCGCGAGCGGCACCGCGGATCGTGGGGCATCGACGGCGGCGCCTCCGCAACAAGGGGTCGCTTCCGGGGGTGGCCGGTTGGGGGGGGGAGACGCGTTAATGCGTCTGCCGGACGCAATGCGTGGCTCCGGTGGCGATCCCGTTACTACACCCGCGCACTAAGAGGATCACTCCAAAGAGAGAAGTCGCGTCGCGTTGCGTAGCGCCGCGCCGCGCCGCGCCGGGCCCCGCTGCCGCCAGCCAGCTCCGCTCCGCTTTCGGGAATGGCTCCCCCGTCAGCCCCCAGCGTCAGCGGCTGTCGGCGCAAGTGGCACCCCCTTGCGGCAGACGCCACTCGACATCCGGCATGGCGAGGGAAAGGTTAATACTATTATCGTCTCTGCAGTTTGGATCGTTTCAGAAACCTCGGAACTGTATGACTGTAATGAATAATACCTTAATGCTTTCGTGTTTGACCGTGGCAGAAAATACGTCGAATTGTTCATAATGAAAAGAAACCCAAATAATAACCGTTCCTTATAATGTAACATAGATCAGGAGTGATTTTTTATTTATTTGCATGATTTCATTATTTCTGTACGTCCTTTAGGAAAGATCGTAAAATTCTTGAATGTTCCGTTTATTTCCGTAGTTCGTGTAAAATTGCCATACCTCGTATTGAAGATGGAGATATCCGTTTCCGCGGCACACAATGTCGGAAGCGCTGTGGCTCCCATCAGGGCATCTCGCAGTCGCTCTCGCCCGCCACACCCGGCGTGCGCTGTGCGGGCTTTGCCTCGCCATCCGTAATCACATGTAAAAGAGGGCCGTGCGTATGCGACGCTCCGCTCCGGAAACAAGGAAGGCCCGCGCGGGAACCAGAAAACTCCATCAGGCCGCCTCCGGTAGGGCGGAACGGCGCGGCGGCTGGAGGGCCGGGGCGGGGGCGGGGGCGGGGGCGGGGGCGGGGCGGCAGGTAGCCGGGGGCGGACCACCCGTGGACATCCCCGAGTGGGGCTACTCAGGGGTGGTTCGCCCAGAGGGCTCCTGTGACTCCTCAATCGAACGGTTCTGTGAACGCCACGCAAGAGCTCGTAAGTGACCTCATGTGTGGCGAAATGTGATGAGTGATCTTTGTTCACAAGCGGTTGAACCCGGAGAGAAACGAGGAGTTTCAAGAAATACACGCTCCTAATAAAATTTCATTTTGGGGGAAACTGATATACATTTCACATCCTGCTTTTGTGACCACGTTTTATAATGGAGATAAATGAGGTCATCGAAGTAACACGAGAAACTTCCCGAATTAACATCAATTCCACAACAGTAGTATCACATGGCATCAGTTCTGTCCATTTATCTTTACTAAACAGGCAACACATTGTGCAAGACATCTCAAATATCTGCTTCAAACAGCTTGTCGCGTTGTCGAGCAACACTCATGAAGCCGATTCGTCCCCTCCAGCATTAATGTAAGTAAATCGACAATGTGTGCTCATGTGTTAGTTCAATGTAGTAAGTTCCATCAAGAATTATGTTGATAAGAACGGATATTCAGAATGCGTAGCTACGTATTCTGTAGTGCTAATCTAGAAACAAGAATAAGAAGAAATTTATTAAAATATTTTTAGCTTTCTCCTCAGAAAAACTAATGATGACATTTAGTATGATCTGTTAAGGAAATTATTCTCACTTTTTGTTTCTGATTTGTAATTAGCGAAGAGAAGTTTTATTACATAGATACGTGATTGGTAATAAATTGTAATGAAGAGTGATTATTTCTATGCGCCGTCAATACAGCTACATTAGAAAACGCACATTGATAATAACACATCATTGAGATATAACAAACGCAGAGTGAGTTTGCCGTGGAAACATTTGTATATTTAGTAATAATGTGTTAATCATTAGTAACAAAAAATAGTAATTTCGCTCTGGCAACACTAGTGTTTTGTCATACAAAACCGCGTGTGGATGGTGCAAAGGCAACGCAAAAGAAGTCACAAAACAAACACGTCCACAGCGCGCAGGCCGCCGAGGCGCGGCGCGGCGCGGCGGGGGCGGGGGCGGGGGCGGGGGCGGGGGCAGCGGCCACGCTCTGCCGGGCGCCTGATGGGCTCCGACGAGGGCTTTCCATTGTTCTGCCGCGCGTTCGGGGCGTAGACATCGATAAGTCACTTCCGGTCATCGGGAGCAACGCAGGAGCTCGCGCTGACGAAGGTCAGACTGCCGCGCAGCGACGGTCGCGACGCGGGTGGTGGCGCGGCGGAGGCGGAGGCGGCGACCAAGGCAATGGCGGAGGCGGGGTGGCAACACGACACCTCGCGCCAGGCAGCTTCCGCCATCCGACCCACGTTGCTGAGGGGACTTTCGCAGTGATAACGGCAGCGGTGGAGATGAAAATAGTGATAGATGCAATGACAAAACTCGGGACAATTGCAATGGGGCCGAAATTTCGGAATTGTCTTCTAGGAATTGGGAAAAAAGTCTTCTTTTAATGCCAACATTTAATTGCTGATATTAACTTGCTGTAGGACAATTTTCAATAGGACGCTAACTATTTAATATGGAAGGCGTTTGAATCCTGTGTAAAGAATTATACAGGATCGTTGAGACTTCTTTGAAATGCATTCAAGTGCCTCCAATACTTATCTGTTCACTTTGAATTTGTTATTATAAAATTCAGTGGTCACTTCTGAGACTTTGACTTCAGTCCAGTCTTTCAATCGAACGTGCTGAACACTTGCTGATTGTGAAGCGACGCAGACCCTCCCAGCGCGACCGGAATGTCGTGTGAAAAGCAGCGCCATGGGCGTCGGCGGCGGCTTCAAAGAGCGCCGATCGCGGCCCTGGAGGTGCGTGCGGCGGGATCGCTGGCGGGCGCGGTGTCGTATGCCGCGGAGGGGCGGGGCCGTCTCCCAGCCAGCGCCGCAGCGCATTGTGCCGGCGGGCACAATCGAAACGTCTTCGCTTCTTGCTACCTGCCGCGCCGCCGCTCCTCCTCCGCAGCGCGCCCCTCAAACGGAGCCGCGCCGTTATTGCGGGTGGCGGTTGTTACTTGGTTGTTGTTACGTGATTAACCTAATTAATTTGATCTCCTTCTGGGTGGCCCAGTGTTAGTTACGGCATCGGCCGACAGACAGCGGCGCGTCATCCAGGACGCTTGTTTGTTTCATTGATGTATAGTTGCGAGAGGGCAGTTTAAGTAATACTCATTCAATTACAATTCACTGACCCTCGTACTTCCTTCGTATTTTGTAGGTCTTCTAGGTACCCTAACAAAGTTCACACTAACATTTCGAGCTTAAAACGTGTGCTGTAATTTATTTATTTTTAATTATTTACCGTCAAAGGGAGTATGTGATGAATGGAGTAGAAGTACAATATGCGCCCATTGCTCTGTCTCTGCATATCTTAATCTTACCAGAACAAAGAAATTAATATCACTGCAAATGTGATATTCAGTTTATTTCCGGAGCGTGTGGCGTTGTGCCTTAGCCATTGGACGCGGAAGTGTGTCCGTTGACCTCGCCGCCGTCGTCGCGAGCGCGTTCGCGGCGGCTGAGAGAGCGACCCGCGCAGGGGCCCGCGCCCGCCTGACTGGTCGTTCGCGCTTCACCAATCACAATAGCACTTCGACAGCATCGGAAGTCGCGGCGGCCGCTTCCCGTGCACGCGAGGGCGCGGGGCCGCGGCGCGGAACGCGGACCTGCGGCGGCTGCACGTGTGCCCCGCCCCGCCCCTCCCGCCCCCGCCATGCCCTGCCACGCAACCCAACCTTGCAGGGCTCAGTCGGGCATACGCACACTGAAAAGTGCATCAAGCACGCGCACCAAGCACGCGCGCTCAGCATGCTCACCCAGCACGCGCACCCTGAAGCGCGCACTCTCAAAACCCCGAGACACGCACCCCGAGACGCACACCCCGAAACGCGCACCCCGAAACGCGCACCCCGAAACGCGCACCCCGAAACGCGCACCCCGAAACGCGCACCCCGAAACGCGCACCCCGAAACGCGCACCCCGAAACGCGCACGCCGAAACGCGCACGCCGAAACGCGCACGCCGAAACGCGCACGCCGAAACGCGCACGCCGAAACGCGCACGCCGAAACGCGCACGCCGAAACGCGCACGCCGAAACGCGCTTCGCGCGCACCTCACCATGAACACCCATTCATGCACACTTCACGAGCCTCAATTTGATCATTTCATATCCCGCTCACTTTGCCAAATACTTAATTCTCAGTGCTCTCTATTTCGTATGCCTCACTCAGTACGCAATTGAGAACAGCAGGTGGGTAGAACATCAAGGAACTCAGAAACTCGAAAGCATTATGTAGGAAGCTGTACTGAAGGATACAAACAGGAATTTTATTAATTTTTAAGATGTATCTCCAATATTAAGTTGCGCAACTTGGAACCCTCCTTCATTCCACTTTGGACATCCTTGGGCGTCGCCCGCCTACCGTGCCGGTCCCCCGCTGCACCCAGCTTGCTTTTTTCACCCCTCCGCGCCGCCTTGCGCGACACGCCCACAAGGGTTGCGCAGGACGCCCGCGGTGCCTTGCATAACTCTACTCCATTCACTCCGCCCCCGAGAATTAATGAGAAGCCTTTCGGAATCTACCTTTTCTCAGATTATCAATGCAGCGAAACAGTTTCAATCGAAAGAGAAATTCACGACATTTTCTTTCTATCTGCATTGCAGAGGGTGAGTGAGATCAAAATTTAAATATTAATTAACTGTGAACTGAATTTTTATTGATTTGTAACCACATTACTTGAACTAAACGAATTTCTGATTCAGATTGAATGAAATATTTCATACGAAGGCAATTTTATTTCTGTGACGATCACGGCCTCACGAGATACATTCGCCATTTTATTTCGGAATATTAGGAATATTGGATTAATTCTTAACAAAGCAGCTCCGTTTCTAGATGGACGACGTCCAATTGGTTCGTGTTCGAAAATAAAAGTGGGCGCGTAGGTGCTACGTGCATAAAACGGGAAACTTCAAAAATATTGAATCAGGAAAGTAGATGAAAATAATGTTTTTTAAAGAATGGTAGGCAGGAGTATTTCTCCATGTATTTTTGAACGCTTATTTAATATTTTGAGTATGATTAATAATCACCAGTGACATTGCACAGAAGTGTGATGTAAAAGTTCTTTTATTTATTTTCTCAGCCTCTACGAGACGAATCGAATATCGGTTTTCACTACTGCTGTACATGTCTCGCCAAGAAGCATCCAAAAGATAGAATGCATTTCGCATGCGGCGCGTGGTTTAAACAGAAAATATGCGTTGCTCTTTTCTTTCCGCTTCTTTGACTCATCGAGTCGAATTACTTTACCATGAGAAAAGAAATTTTACTTCACAAAGAAAATGCAAGTCCTATCGTTCTTCTTCTAGCTTGAAAATGCAGGCCAGTGGAGAACCTCGGCTTATGCGATTCTCTTCTATGATTCAATGTCAACCTATTTTTCCCCGAGAAAGTAGAATGCAAAGCCAAATGCCGTACATCTGAGTGGAAACGCAGATCGATATAGAGCTGCGTCTTGTCAGATTCTCTTCTACGACTCCGTATCAACTTACTCTTCCCTGAGAAAAGAGACTGCGAAGGCGAATGCCGTGCACCTGACTGGAAATGCAGGTCGGTGGAGAGGAGCGCGTGGTGCGTGCGTGGAGCAGGAGAATCGCCCTCGGCGCTTCCGCCCACTCGCCCACCCGCCCACCCGCCCGCGCATTTGCATGTCTTCCGCCGGGCCTAGCCCTCCGCGCCGCACCTTGCGCCCCACCCTCGCACGCGCACGCGCACGCCCCGCAGCGGCCCACACGCGCAGCCCAGCACGGCACAGAACGTACACTCCAATATCTCCGCGCTGGTTGGGGCGGTGCAGGTGTGCATCGCCGGGAACTATTAGTTTAAAACGTTTTTTTTCTACTCCAAGTGTATAATGCTCTCATTTGTTGGCTGCAACCAGTTGTATAATGATACTCATTACGATGCAGATTTCATTATAATACAGGTTCTTGACCAATCACAGAGAAATTTATAAACCAAGTATTGACACTTCATTAATCATTGAGAGTCGTTCCAGTGAATGTTTCGTTCGACTGTGTACATTAAAATTGCATTTGATATTATATTGCATTATATTATGCTTGTCAGTTTTAATTGATCTTATTATTAGTATTTTTTGTGGAATGTTTTAAAATAAATTGGATCGTAATTTCACTTTGATCCTATTTGACTAGCGCAGTACTCCCCCGCAGGCGGACTGTTAACCACAGCCACCTGCGGCAGCATGCGAGGGTAGGGTTAGGTGGCCTGGGCTGAATCCTACATGTAAACTGCCACGAAACGTTTCAATGTAAAAGTTTAACTTATAAAACTCGTAGAAAAAGTACCGTATGAAACTCGGTGTAATGGGTATTAATACACTTGTGTGAAGTTTACGATACTTGCACATATAGAAATACCACACTCGTGTATTAATACCCATCATTACATCAACGTTTCATAATGTACTATTGTTTCTTCATCTGCTGAACTACCTTTTTGACAAGTCCTAATCAGCAGATTGCAGTCTTGTCACTCTGTTCTCCGTATTGTCTACTATCCTCCTACCTAGATTATATCTTGAAGCATTTGATATCTCCTTCTTTTCCTTTTTCTTCTTCCTTAAAACAATACAATTATTTTTCCTTATTTTTAGCGACAGTTAATTTGTTCATCAGTGACATTATTCTGATATCCCAAAGCGTTTTTAGCACATTCGTTGACAAGTCTAGGGAATTTTTACGTTATATCGTCCCAAGAAGAATATATTTTAATCAAACTAAAAACGATTAAGAGATCTTGACATTATTTTTCCTACTTTTGAGATTTCTATTACGTTGTGTTTCTTTGAACCTCTTTCACCGAGTTGTACTACAAATCATTGTAATATTAATTCGCAGCCGCTAAACGATTTGCGGAAAGGCTCCCATTGATGCAAATGAGCGCAAAGCGAAAAAGAGCTGCAAGTCGCCCCCGCGCCCGCCAGCACATGGTGGCGCTTGTTTGCTCGCAGCCAACGCCGCTCGGCGCGGGCCGCCTCAAACGAACTGCGAACCCGCCCGCCCGCCCGCGCCCGCCCGCGCCCGCCCGCGCCCGCCCGCGTCCGCCCTCCGCTGAATGGACGTTAACTTTTCAAACGGCCTCGGGGCCTCTCCGTCTTCCGGGCGGGCGCCGCCGGGGGCCGGCGGGGGTGGGGCAGGGGGACGAGATACGGGCCGCACCCTTCGCGGTCCGCGCGGGCGGAGAGCCGGCCGGACGGGGCGTCCCGCATCCACCCGCCGCGGGGCGTGGCGGAGGGCGGAGGGGTGCGGGCAGGAAACGACGGGGGCGGCGGCGATATTTCGTCGTCGGGCCTGGCTGATACGTTGGTCATTATTAATAATGGTATTCTGCCATTAAGGCTCCCGCCGCCGTCGACGGCGCGTCACTCCCCTGCAGCCGCCCCCGCCGCGCCCCCTCTGTGTCGCCAGCCGCCGCTCGCCCATCTCCTCGCTCGCACGGCTTGATCCCGCTTGCTTTTTCCGAAAAACCACATATCTGGTTTGTTCCATTAGAATGCTCCACCGACTCAAACGCACGCCCGGAGTAAGTGGGTCTCCGATATTTTTTTCTCTTCATATTTTTTTTCCTTTCTATCTTTGTGCACGTATATACATTTCCAATTAAAATAAGGGAGACGGGATGATCCAGCCTGCGTGTATAGCCCTCTCCGCTCTCGCACACAGGCTCAAAAACTCTTTAATATCATATTAGTTTCGATGTGTACGTGTGTCCGTACGTTATTTGAGTGATGGTTAAGTAAGCACACACGTTACAAAAAATACATATAAGAGAGCTTCGGGAGGTAGGTTAATGCATCTCCAGTCATGGTATGCCGATTGTTAATAAAATTTTTCCATCACCACAGAAATGTACCTCAAAAAGTTCTACCAATTATCGGCCAATATTGGCTAAAGCGCGAGGGGAGGGCGACTGGCAGGACGGCGCTATCGAGGGCGGGCGAAGCGAATGTGGGCGCCGGCGAGCGACTGTGTGTCTGTGTGCGTGTGGCTTGCCGAACCGAGGGAATGAAATCAGGTGGGGCGCTCGCCGCCGCCCCCGCCGCCCCCGCCGCCCCCGCCGCCCGCGCCGCCCGCATCGCCACCCGCCTGCGACCTAATTGACCACAGCACGCGCCCCGCCCCGCCCCCCGACCCCTCCGCACGACGTTTTTACTTGCCCTTGCAGCACCCCCCAACCCTCCGCTCGCGTCTCTCCCAGTGCGGGTTTCGCGCAAAAAAAGTCGTCGCTTGGAGTACGACCGGCGTACTCCCTTCAAGGGCTCCGTGATGAGTTCCTCTCCCGGCGCGTCTGCCACGAGTACATTCACCTCGCAACGAGCCCTTCTCGATTCTGCCTCGGATCTTAACTCTGTCGATTGTGCGTTCAATCCTTTTGAAGCACGCAACTGCTACGCGGCATCACATCTGCTTGTGTAGCTCTATCTTCGCCTGAGAGACTCGTTTTGAGTAGTGACGTCCTCCGTTTCGTCCGATGTCATTTACTGGGGCCTCTTCATCACGCTTTGGCGTCTTCTCTCGCTCCTCGCGCTTTCCCTTCGCTCCGCTTGCTCGCTTCCTTCCTCTGTCTTCCCGAGCTGTTCGCATCAAGTTTCGTCGTACTTGGCTCCCCCCTTATCGGATGGGCACAATAGCCCAATTCGAGAGAACGCCTCTTGTTCCCGATAATTCCCCGTTGCTAATTATTCAAAGGGACGTCTCGAATCCTCGCGCGGGCGCGCTCGCGGGCCTCGTTCGATCAAGATGGCGGCGATCGTTCGCTCGCTCGTTCATTCACGTCTGTGCGTCTCGCTCGCGCCGCGCGCCCTCGCCGTCGATCGGCCGGATGTCGCCTTTCAGCGCCCTCGAGGCCCTTCCCTCCGCCCCCGTCTCCACCGCCGCCGCCGCCGTCCGCGCCGATGAGCAGCCGGCAACGCCATCTTTGGAGATCGACGCGAACTAAGATGAGACAATGGTCCTCCGCTGCTGTGGCGGCGCGGCGCGGCGCGGGCGCGTCGGCCGGATGACGGCCAGAGGCAGCGCGCGCGAGTGACGGCGTCTTTCAGCCGCCTCGACGCCTCCGAGGCCGCGCGGCGCTCGCGATTCGCGCTGATGAGAGGGCGGGCGGCGCGCGCGCGCGGGCGCTTCCGCGTCCACGAGGACGGGGCCGGCGACGGGAGGGCCCGCGTCTACTAATTTACGGGCCGCCCCGCGCCGCCCCGTCCGCGCCGCGCCGCTCTCTACAAATAGATCGCGCGACCTATCGGTTGATTGGGCGCGACGGTGCGCGGCGGCGCCGGGCAGGAGGCGGCGCGTTTGATGTCGTCGGGTCGCGGGACGGAGGCGGCACGTGCGCGCACACGTGGAAGGGCTTCCGTCGCCGCCCCGCCCCCCTGCGCCGGTCTCGGCGTCCTGCGTCTCGCCCGGGGCGCCTGCGGCCCCGTGACAGGGCGCTGGGTGCGAGCGTGCATTGAGTAATCACGGCTCCTATTGATCTCTCAAGATCCGACGCCGGCGGAGGCGATGGAGGTGGCGGCGGCGGCGGCCCCTTCTGCCGCGCCGCCGCCCCCGCCCCCGGTATGACGTCTGTCCGGCGCGGAGGCGGCGGGGGTGGTGACTGTTCCCCTCTGCCGTCGCCGGCCCCAGGCGGCGGAAGTGTCGCCGCCCGGCGCCGGGCCGCCCAACTACGCGGGCGCACTTGGCGGCTCGCCGGCGTCCGCCCCCGCCCCCGCCCCCGCCCCCGCCAGCCCTCGCTTGCGCCTCCTCCATCGATTGGCGCGGAATATTGTGCGTGCGGGAAGGGTTAGACGGACCGGGAGGCCGGCTCCGGCTCTGCGCCCGCGCCGCCCCCGCCCCCGCCCCCGCAGCCCAGTTGCCTCCGCCGCCGGACGAGCGCGCTGGCGTCGCCGCCGGCCGCCGGGATTGTTGCCGCCCTTTGCGAGCCCAGCTGTTTCACGCGCAGCGCCGCCTCTGATTGGCCTCTTTCTCGGAATATGTAAATACTTCGCAGCGGGTGCTATTCTTGCCATTCAGAAGGAAGTGTTGAATGCCCCTCTTCAGAGGAACAATTAACCCATTAATACAGTATTAGTCCCGTCTTTTAGTTCAGCGAAATAATGAGATTACATCTGATGTTAAATTGAAGGTAAATACGAACCCAAAAATGTCTTAGCAAATTCTTAATTCAATCGAGCCATTTAGTCCTTTTATGTTAGCATGTCTCGTAAGGTTCGTAATAAAAGTTCGTTTCCATTTTCTCACTCATCGTCTCGTACGCAGTGGTGTAATCTCCAGTGTTTCTGATAACGCTGCGAGTTCTGGCGATAACTGCGGTTTCTCCGGTTTCCTTTTAAAGAGGAGAATGAATAAACAAGTGTTCTGGTTAAAAAATACGCCACCAAGCACACATGTCTCGTACTTAATGGGAAGATATTATGTACTATATGTGGAATATTATTTATACTTAAATTCAAAATGTTTGCTTGTTTGTGGGTCGCAGGTTCGGGCAGCTGAAGGAATATGTGTTTATGGTTCTATTTAATATTGAATGACGAAGGTCGTGAAACGTTCGCTATGCGAAGATCAAAAATCATTTGGTACATCTTTTAATTTACATTTCGAACAAAGATAGCAATATGGTTAAGTAGAGAAACATTAAATTACCAATTACGTACCCTTCTTTTCAATGTAATTTGTGCAGTTGTATTACTACGTTATTATCTTCATCAAAAATTTGAGTGGGCCAATTCATCGACAGTACAACAATGTTTCCTTGAATAGATGAATAAATCAAAATCTAGATGTACATAAATTCGGGGTATGGAAAGGTTCGTTATACCAAGACATCCTAAATATCCAGGAATTCGAGGTAGTAAAATTAATGTACTTGTATTTCGAATATTTGAATTACAAACATTTTAGAGCTCAAATCTAGGTTCTAAGGATTGTCGTTTTCGACTTTGCGTGTGGACGGTGGAGCGCGCGTGCTTGAGGTCCACGGCGGGCGCCGGGGTGGGGGTGGCGGCGGCGGCGGCGGCGGCGGCGGCGGCCGGGGGCTGTCCTATCGCGCCTCGGGCGTCCCCCGGATGCCCGCGCTTCCGGGAAACAATCTCGAGAGAGTGCCGCCGCCGCAAGGCGCCCTTAGAGCGGCTAGCCCAGCCTTTGCTCGGTCCAGCAGCGCGCTCTCGCAGACCCACAGGAAGGCAGGACCGCAAATGATGCCATCTGCAGATTTGGAAGAATCGGATTGTTGATGCGAAATGGATTTCTAATGAATAAGTTCGTGCAATACTGATATCTGTTATTCCGATTGGAACAATCTCTCAAACTCGATATTCAATTAGTGTGTGTGCTAATCTAAGAGGCTCGAATTTGCCTAATTCTTTTTAAACACAAAACAATAAATGAGATGTCTGATTTGTTTTATCTTTCTGTTGAGGATACCACAGTTTTTTTTTTCATTGTTAGCGGTTCAGTGATCATTTATGAAACAGCCAAAATTTGCAACCAATGTGTTCAAAAATATAGTAATGTAATATATTGTTTACACATCTCGTAAATCTCTTGATCGTGAACGATGCAATTATAACGGTTCCATTTTTTTCATAATTACTTCAGGCGCAGTTGAATGGCACTGTTCCACTAACGAATTCCAGCCGGATTTCACGAACTTACTCTGTGCATAGTGATGTGTCTTCCGATCGCTTCCCTGTGCCCAGAAGTCCATCGAGGGGGCCCGTTGGGCCTCCGGAGCATCGTTCGCGGGCCGCGATGAGCGTGGGCCCCTGCCCACCCGGGCACGTTCCTTTTCGGTGACAGATTCCTTCCTCTGGCCTCGACGGGCCGAGGAGGAGGCGAACGCGCAGAATAAAGGCAGGAAGGCGCGGAATAGAATTGATGAACGGCCGGCCGAACCGCTGGAGGAGGAGGACGAGGAGAAGGAGGAGGGCGGGGAGAAGGTCGGTGGGTAGACATTAGGCGTCGAAGGAGAGAGCGCATGTTAAAAGACCCCGCTCGGCGCCAAGTGTGAGCCGCATAAACACGTGCCAAATGACGAGGCTGACTCAGCCTGCACATGATGATCCTGCTGGGAGTGGCCGCGGCCTCCGAGACCGCGTGGTCTTCGCGGTCTCGCTCGCTCGCTCGCTCGCCCGCCCGCCCGCCCATCTGCGCGGGTGGCACAGCGACTGTGTGTATGTGTGTGTGTGGGGGGGGAGGAGGTCTGAACAATGCAAAGTTAAGGCGTCCACCAACAAATCGAGGATTCAAATAGAAGGAAAATTTCGAAAAACGGAAGTAAAATTTTTTAATAAAAAATTATGAGTAAAATTTAAAACGGCACATACTACATTCTATGCTTAGTTGGTTGAAATATATAATATTTTTAATTTTTTGTGGAACCCTTGTTTAAAGGGCACCTAATAACGTGTTTCTAATTTTACTGTGAGTTCATTATATAACTCGGGTTGACATAATTTTGATTATTTTGGAGAGTGGGGAGAAGATAAAATCGTACTAATCAGCCTCCCAAAAATCATTTTCACCTCGTGAGGAACAAATGATAGTTTCTATAAATTTTCTTGTGTAATTCATTGTCGAATTCACAAAACTTGTTGGTTACAGTCGCGAATATTAATGTGCTGCATTTGATTTCTTGGCGGAGGGGCCCTCCCCCCGCCGCCATCCCGCCCCGAAGATGAAGCGCGCTACGCCCAGTTGTTCTTGTTAGTAACGCCACGTCCGCATCCTCGCCTGCGTTTGTCTACGCGCTATCCGTCTCGCGGGCGTGAAATCTCCCGACGCGCGCCGGGCGCCGCCTCACCCGGCCTCGCGCCCAGTGGAAGAGGTGCCAGCCCGCGTCCGCGGAGGCCGTTGAAGACCCACCCTCGGCGCGGCCTCGATATTTTCGGAGAAAAGGGTAAAAAAAGTCATAAGTCACGGGCAATGCTGGATTACTGTATGTCATAAGAGCATTAGGAGGGGACGATCGGCGCCCGGACCAGGGGTGGTGGAGGGGAGCGGGGGCGGGGGTCGGGGCGGGGGTGCCGGCGCGCATGCGTGGAAGCCGGAGAAAAAGACAAGGAACTGTCGTTTTTCGCCTCAATGTGACGTAACAAAAAGACATTTGAATGCGCGCAGCGGAGACGGAATGTAACAGAGAGACTGAACGCGAGGGAGAGAAAGGAAATTACGTGTTAGATATGTAAAGAAGAGGGACAGAAAATTAAGGTTCCTTTTTTTCCCCTCTCTGTCTCTCTCAACTCTCCTTCATCCCGCGTCGAGAGGGATAAAAAGAGTGGACCCGCCTTTCTGTCCGAATCTATATGACACAAGAGACATATAGCGGGGTGGGAATAAGACAAAGAGAGTAAGATTGGAGGGGGGAAGTGGAGAGGCAGGGAGGGAAGGGTTGAGGAGAGGAGTAAGAGCAGAAGTAAGAGGGGAAGGAGTGTTCGGCGGCGGTGGAGGCGGTGCCAGACGAGGACGGGGCGCATGCAGAGAGCAATATTGTGGCTTTCGTATGTTCTGGGCAGTTGGTCTCTTGTACTCCTTTCCATTCACTCACACACGCGCGTCGTGGCGGCGTGTTGCGGGGTGCGGTGGCATTGGCGGTGGCGGTGGCGGCGGTGACTGTGGTGGCCGAAGCGGCCGCGTTGGAGATGGTGGCCGGTTGCCGTCCGCAATACGGTAGCGTTAAGGTAAACTGCTGTCTGTGGACTGCCTTCCGACGTTTTTACTACGCGTCTTGAGGCAGCTGTTTTCCTTTCTTTTCTAAAGCTTCCGGAGCAGCTTAACGTGTCGGCTTGCGAAGTTTTCTTTTGTATTGCCTCTATTTTGAACTCTTGGCATGCGTTTTTAGAAGCGTAATGTTTCGATACATTTGTTACTAATTTAAAAATTTATTTGCTTCCGGACTTTCCAACAGCATTGTGTGTAATGTTTACCATTTCCAAATTTTTAATCGAAATATTCATATTTTTCCATTGTTTTCTATTATATTCACGATTGTTTTACCGAATAAGCATTTTCATAGTCAATGATTTACAATTGAATGCCACAATTTACGTTTCCTGTTGGCCGAAAATTTCACTGTACATTTTTTCCAGATACAAGGGACGGTATTCGCGAACAACTGACGGTTCAGTAATGGCAGGAAGATTCATTCTGTCAGATTAAAAAACGATCGTAAAAAAATTACTGATACAGTTTTGAATGTAACGGTTATAAACTGTTTTCTCATACGTCGTGAATCTGTTTCATCCTCGAAACGATTAGCTCTCCTTGCAATTTAGTTCACGACAATTCATTGAAGGCTCGTTGTTCAATGTAACCTGCCCTCGTTGACTACAAAAAGGCGGTTGGGCTGTTAGGGTGTACACATAAGCGAGTAGTGATTGCGTACGCGTTTGCACACGTCACGATCTGCTTCCTCTCGCAATCGCCTCTGCTTTTTTTCTTGGCATCTCTGCTTCGTTGCATGGTTCGTTAACAACTCTTCCACATCGTATGTTGCAACGTTCAGTGCATACGTTGTGGTCGGACTACTTCGGTTGGCCATCAAGTGAGGAAAAAAATTGCGACATGTATCGGCCTACGGTATACGTAACTGCATCAGTTGCCTTGGCACTGTCCAAACTGCATAAATCGTCTCGATGAAGTGATAAAAACAACAGTTATTCCATAATAAGGTAAAGAAATACTCCGTCGATGCAAATTTTCCTTAACAAGATTGTGGAAGTATAATTTTCGATTTGTAATGTTATAGCGTCTCGGGTAACTTCAATATACGGGCCGAAAGCAATGAACCAATAAACAGCTACGAACTTTATCTCAGTAGTTTTGATTAGCGCTCTCTGATCTTAATTACAGTCACGCTCGGCAGCACGTAGAAATGGCGGTTGAAGTTCGACACACAGTTGCTCGCGATTGCGTCCGACTCGGCCGGTTCATTCATTAGCCGCCGTACGCGTGCACCTGATTAGCTCAAACGTCGCCATGAACAAGCGAGCATCGAGCGCGCAGGGCCTCTATTCAGGCGAGAGGAGTTGAGCAGGTGGCGTTGGGTGCCGCGACGTCCACTCTTCGTCTCTCCCACTCCCGTCCCCTCCTCCCGTCAACCAAGCCCCGTCCCTTCCCGCCACCCCTCCCCCCGCGTGGCGTTCCTGCCTTCCCGCCCCGCCACCTCGCACTCCGCCGCGACGACGTAGGGCGACTGCGGACGCTCCGTTATAATTCTATCTTGAGATCGGCGTGATGTGATTTCCATCTCACTGTATCGATCCAGCCGCCGCCGCTGCCCTCGGCCGCGCCAGAGCGCAACAAGAGCTGGCGAACGAGGCGGGCGAGCGAGCGAGCGGGGGCGACCGACCGGACGGACCCGCCCCGCCCCGCCCTGCGCCTTCGGGCAACGCGTCTCACCTCTGCCGCCCCCGCCCCCGCCGCCGCCTCGGGCCGCGCCGGGCCGCCCCCGCGCCGCCCCCGAGCGCCGCCCAGTCTTCTGCCACGACGCGCCTGCCTGCTCCGAAAGGCACTAGGCCTGCGCTCGTCAACGGCGGCATTCTCTGGATGCTTCTCACCGACCTCTCCCGTTTATTTACCGCCTTTCCGTCCTTTATTTTCTTTCAGCGCATTCCCTCTTCTTCTGTGCACCTTCATTCCGCGTTTCTTATGTTTTGAAAATTGATTATCGTTTATATGTATCACTTATGCAGATACAGAATTGTGTTTCTTATAACATAAGGCGTTAGAATTTGCGAAAGTTTCCAATGGTAAATATTATTTGGAAAATGTTTCTCGTACCGTGCTTTGTTATCTTTGCTTTGGGAAATTTAATCTCCAGTTGTCAGAAAATGACTAACCACAAAATAAATCTATTTTGAAATGTCTAATTTAAAATTTGAAAGAAAACATTTTGAAAATATTTAAGGGACTTTATTGAATCAAAGCTGTTTGTTTAAATATTTCATATTAGATATAGGACGAAACTTAAAAGAAATGCAATGTAATTAAAAAATAACCGTCGTTTGAATAGTGTTGATGTATGTCAGCACTCACATCCTCTCTTGAGACCAAATAGTTGAAATAATCTAGGAGGGAGAGGGGGGGCAAGTGGTCGAAGGCGTGTGTGGGGAGCTACCCCTCTAACAATCAACCCTTAATGCTGGGTCTCGGGGGGCAATGAATTGATCTATTGTCTATTGACCTAGGGCACAATTCGTAGAAGTGGATCTTCAAATAGCTACAATTTTAAATACACAAAAGGCATATTAATAGTTTATAGTACATTGATATATTTAAATAAAAATTGAAGTATGAAAACATACGTATATTTTAGTAAGGATATGATGATTAATTAATGCGCGAACGCAAACTCCGATCCTGCATATTAAGTCCCTTAATTACGGAACAAAACGTGAACCGCATTCGCGCCCTCTCGATTCTGCCGATCGCCTTCTCCGCCATTCCGTCTGTTGCCTCGCCGAACTCGGCGCCCGCGAAACACTGCGTGCCGGGGCGGGGGCGGGGCAGGGGGAGGGGCCGCCCCTGGCTATAGATCCGCGACGGTCCGCGTACCCGGCCTCCGCCCCCGCCCCCCACCGCCGCCTCGGGCGTTCGCGTGCTGTGCCCTGCGGTCGCTTATCAGCCCGGCGCGTCGAGGAACATGGCCGCGCCGCCCCCGCCTGCACGCTTTAAGACGAACGCGTACAGCCGCATCCACGCCCTCGCCGCCCCGCCCGCTTGCCTAGACACGACACGCGTCTAGCCTAGACGGCCCCGCGCCACGCCCCCTCGATGCCCGTGCTTCCGCGACGCCCGCAGCCGCGTTCAGGGCCTCCCAATATGCTCAATGCTACAGCAATATCTTCTTCAAGCGGAGGCTCTCCACTGTGTGTATTGATCATGCTTCAACTTTTATCGGGAGCTGTTAATTAGTGTACGGCCAGGAGGAGAAGGAGACGGCGAATGGAGGGGGGGCGAGGGAGGGTGAAAAGAGGGGGGCGGGGGAGTGATCGCTGAGGTGGAGGGGAAAAGGGAGACGCGGCGGCGGTGGCGGCGAAGGGTAAGAGGGAGCGAGTGAGACAGAGAAGGTGGCGGCGGCGGCGGCGGCCAAGCCGAGGAGCAAGAGGAGGAGGAGGCGGAATGAGTAGCAAAAGGGGTAGTAGCCGCCGCCGCCGCCGCCGTCCGCGCGGGGGCGGGGCGGGGGCGGGGGAGAGGAGAAGCGAAGGGCGCGGAGGGCGGGCGCGGGGCGCGCGGGGGCGCGGCGGAGCGGCGGTGCGAAGGGGAGACGGCGGCGGCGGCGACCGACGCGAGAGGAGCGCGTCGGGAAGGGATGGAAAGACTGTGTGAGGAACCAGTATTGGAAAAGGGAGCCAAGGGGGTGACGGGGGGGCAGCGAGGATTTGAAGGAAGGGGAGCGGATCGTTTTCTGTTGGTCATAGCTCGCGCGGCCGCCGTGCGCTGTCCCTGACCGCCCGGGCTCCACGCCGCGCCCAGTTCAGCGCACGCCCCCGCGCCGCCCCCGCGCCCCTCGCCCGGCACCGTCTTGTTCGACGGGTTTAATAAGTTTGTTATAAAATACGATTGCGCAAAACACGTGCCGAGAACAATAAATCCAATTAATTTCGTGTTTGTCGTCGGTTTGCGACACGAAGTTAGCCATGCGCCATTAACGGTCGTAATGGAATCCAGAGGCGAAGCAGCCCCTTGGCCGGATGTACACAGAGAAATATTCCTCTGATGTTTGGGCGTCTTTCTGCAGGACAGTCCAGTGTGTCGGGCTGCGTTGTTTTTATCATTTCCAGTTTTCTTCCAGACACGCCTTTCTTCCAGTATATTGAATAATTCTGTTTAAATATTTCGTAATCATTATTTACAATATTTGTTTTAATCTTCATCTTCAACACTTTTCAATTCATAAATACGTTCTCCCATCAACAGCAAGAATATGGGAGCTTCAGATATGATTCAAAAACAAAACCGTTTTCATCGAGCATCTATGCCTTCAATTTTATCGGATGTGTTTTTGCATTATATTTATAATTCCTCATAAAATCCCTACGTGTATTTAAGAACACTTATTTACTCTCCTGGCATCTTTGATGAAATTTTTGCTCCTTTCCATTTATTGCCCCTTTCTAGCGCCCACTCTCTGTGTGGATTTTTTCCGTCCCCCACATCGCCTTCCCTCTGATCAGTCCCCTCACCGCTCAGCCGGCAGCTTCCTTTTCCCGCTCGCTGTCGCCGCCGCCGCCGCCGCCGCCACCGCCGCCGCCGCCGCCGCCGCCGCCGCCGCCGCCACCGCCGCCACCGCCGCCACCGCCGCCACCGCCGCCGCCGCCGCCGCCGCCGCCGCCGCCGCCGCCCGCGCAAGTCGTTGGGTTCGCGGCCGCAAAACACTCCCGACAACGACGTCGGCGACTGTTCTCGGGGCTGCATATGTCTTCTGGCGTAATCGCTTATCCCCCCGGCGGCGTTTTCTCTTGTATCTCCCATCTCCTCTGCCGCCGCCTTTGTTGCAGCCCGCGCGATTCCTCCCTCTTTCTCTGCTCTCGCTCCTCCCCCCCCCTCCCCCGGCCCGCTCTGCGCTTCTCGCCGCCGCCGTCTGTGTATCTTTTTGGCAATCTGTCAGGCTCTCTCTCTGCCCTGGCGTCGGGTGCGCTGTGCTTATCTCCGCGCCGACCGCCGCGTGCTTGGCGCAAGAATTCCCGCCCTCGTGTGCAGGCGAGTGTGTGTGCTCGCGCCTGTATGCCTATGTATTTGTGTATCCGCGTGCAAAATAGGTGTGTGAGTGCGACTGATTTTCTCGCATAGAGTGATGCGTTCTTCTTATTTTCTTGCAAGTGTTGGCAATTAGTGACGTGTTTCGGCCTAGTGATGACCGTCATGCGTACTAGTACCCACGCGCCCGTCATCTATTGTCTGGGGGCGGCGGTCTCTCATTTTCATGCTCTCCCTTTCTCGCCTGATCGAATTCGCCTAGCACGTACTGCAAACTCGTACACGCGTTTCAAACTCGTGCGCGCTGCTGAGCGCATTCTGAATTCGCTCCGTAAATTGGGAGGTGATAATCCATATCATAGCCGGTTATCGGTGATATGGGGGATCACAAAGACGGAACGCAGTGATCTTGCCCACGGCCTATTCTAAATATACTAAATAAGAACGTCCATTCCTTGTTCCAGCGTCCTTCCATGAGACGGCGCTCATTAGTTAGCTTCTTGCCTTCTCCTAAGAAACGTTTGAAAAATTTATTTTAAATTCGTCTAGGTCTCTGGGAATTGCGACATCTACAAACTCCACTGAAGCACTGCCCCCGAATTTGCAGCGCGAATTTTGTCTTTAGCTTAATTGGCACAGCATTCGATAGCGTGAAGTTATCTTCCAGACGTCGAAAGAATTCGCAGGAGTTCTTTTCGTGCAGATTATGAGAAATGAACTAATTTATTCCATAACATTTTTTTAAAATTTAAAACGTTAATTATTGAATGTTTAATAATTGAAGAAAATATAATTGAAATAACACATATTTTGTATATAGATATAAGTTAATCAAATTAATAAAACACACTAATTAAATA
This sequence comes from Teleogryllus occipitalis, assembly GCA_011170035.1. Lineage (NCBI taxonomy): Eukaryota > Metazoa > Arthropoda > Insecta > Orthoptera > Gryllidae > Teleogryllus > Teleogryllus occipitalis. Next base: position 228,585 of record BLKR01001102.1, read on the forward strand.
TAACATTAAATATGTAGGGAGCGAAATAGGTTAAAATTCCCGTAGCAACGTATCAATTGCTTGGCTCGGAGCACAAATGCTTTGCGCGTGGAGCAGGACGCGCGTCGCAATTGTTCCGCAGCGCGTGCTGACGTTGGCCTCCCCTTCCCCTTCCCCTTCTCTTCCACCCCTCCTCCTCACGGCGCTCGCACGCGATCGCCCGATTTTTGCGATCAATCAGAGTAATTCCGCAGGCCCATAGCGGTCGCTGTTCATTCCGTTAATTCGCTAATCGAATTCTGCTTTCTAACTTGACCTAATGATGTTGAAACCTAATACATATCGGGAGATTGAGCCATGTCAATTCGCAAATTGCTCTTTACCCTGCGATTTTTTTTCCTCCGCTCGGTTCCGCGAAAAATGGAAAAAAAATCTCTGACAGAGACAAGCGGCCAAGTTCCCGATTGAAAAATGAAGTTTCCGATATTTGTACGCGGGTGGCGGGGTTGCGGTGGGGGCGGCGCCGGCCCGCACAGCCCCTCCCCATCCACCCCCGCTCCCCCCGCGCCACCCCTCTCCCCTCCGCACGCTCGACCGCCCGCACGCCGGCGATGACTGTACCAGCCGAAGGGGAGGTTGCGTTTTATGTTTCAATACGTGATCAGTGGATGAAGAGAGACGCAGTAATTGGTCGGTTGATTATCAGGTAAAGTGAGTGTGAAAAAAAAGAGAGTTACGGGTGGTATTAAAATAATGGATGAAGTGATCTGTGTAGAACATATCGGTTCGATGGGAATAATGCCGAACGCCGTCCGACGTCGAACGCTTTTCCAGTCAATTCTGATTTAATTTCCTCGCGCAGCTTTTCAGCTTCTATCGCTGTCTGATTTCGCTTTTATAATTTTTTTTTGTTTTGTTTTATTTATCGGCGTTCCACCGCCACCGCTTTTGCCACTGTGGCGGCGCCGGCGTTGGAAAAAAAAGGCGAATGGCTCTCGAGAGTCATTTGTTTCATCCTGTCAATTGCTTTCCGATGGGGGAAGGGGAGGCGGATTATTTATGTTTTACTTGCGATTGTGTGCTCGCCTTGCGCGCGCGGCGCCGTATTGACTTGATTTAACGTCCATTGGTTCATTGATCCGGCGTGGGTGAGAGCAATTGCTGCGTCCGGACAGACCGCAGGCGGCTGGCCGCGGACAGCGGGTTTCCCGCCTCCCCCCCCCTCCGGCGTTGGCCGGCGTTCAAGTCGGGCCTCCGAGGCGGCGGCGGTGGACCCTGGAATGGCCCTGCGGGAGAAGCTCCGTCTCCAGTCACAGGGCTCTTCTGATCCGCATGCTGCCCTCTGCCACTTCGGGCGAGCGGTTTTCTTGGTTGTTGCTTACTATACTGCGGCCTACGATCTCCTTCTTTTCTTCTTCGACACTTCTTTTGATTTAATTTAATTTTCATTTTCTTATCATTTTCTCATTTCTATTTCTTTATTTTAAAGAAGATTTATGTATGGTTTTAGATGTACTTTTTATATTTTATTTCGGACACTTTTGTGGTCATAAAGCGATCTTCCTGTGGTTTCTTTATTCTTCGCTACTTTACATTGCAGTCATTCATTTCTTTTGAAAACTACTTTAGTTTCCTTAATCGAATCTATTATTTGTGTGAAAATAGATATTAAATACTTTCGGAAGTACGCTTTACAAATATCATTTATTTATTGCAGATTAGGATCACTTCAACCATTTAAGTATTTGATGCCTCTAATTGATGATCTAATTATCTTATGGCGAAGATTAGGTGAATTATGATGCAGAAATGGTGAAATGAATGGGAAATAGCTGGATTGTCCACCGCAAATTCCACATGAATTGGCCGAGTATTTGAATTGGAGACCTAGCGGTGAACTGGGTATGTGCTACTCACCACGCCACAACCCCTCCCCTACACGTATACTACACATTATTAAAGTATTTTTCACTAGTTGATATTCGTCGACACACCTGACGCTAAGAAACACTCGCTTCCGAAGTAATGTGCACCTCCGCGAAGAAAGCCTAAGTTCGCCGCAGAAAGAGCGTCCGCTTGATCTGACGGCGTCGCCGTCGAGGCCTCCTGTTGCTTAGCGAAGGCGCCGCGACGCCCCCGTCCTCGCCCCACCCCTTCCCGCCCTCGCCCTTGCCCCGCGCCGCTTCCTTCGCCGCCGCAGTCGCCGCAAGAGCTGCCGCCGGGCCCTCCGCAGGAATTCTGCCCCCGCCCGCGCCGTCTCCGCCACGCGTCTAGCGCACGACCACAAACCCCGCCCCGCCGCCGCCCTCTCTCGCAGGGGCAGGCGCCGCCCCCGCCCCCGCCCCCGCTTCCGCCGTCCCAGGCCTAGCCCGGCGGGCGCTTCTACGCGCACCCAAGCGGAAGGACGGAGTGCGCCTCGTCCCTCGCCGTCCTCCCGTCCTCTCGGCCGCGAGGACGCGATGCCGCAGGCAATGAGAGGGACGGAGAGAGAGAGAGAGGGGGGGGGCGGGGAGAAGTGGGCGCACGGAGAAGGAGCCGGCGGGGGCGTAGAGTGTGAGCCCGAACCACTTCACAGAGAAAGCGATCAAGTGGAAGGCAACCAGTCCAGATTAGCCTTTCCTCCAACAGTGGCGCCGCCGCCGCGGGGCCGCCCAGGCGCGCGATCGGGGCGGGGACGGGGGCGTGGCGTGGAGCGCTCGAGCCTTCGCGACGTCCTCGATCCTCGTGAGGACGGTCGCCCCCGCCTCCGCCTCCGGCCTTCTGAGCGTCGAGAGCGCCGCAGGCCGCCGCCCACCGGCCGCCGCCAATGGACTCGAGGGCAGCCCTGCCCTTTAGCCCTTACGGCTGAGTCCTCTCACGCGGGTTTGGTTCGCAACGAGCTCTGGGAGGAATTCACTGATTAAGGAAATGATTTTGGATTGAGAATAAAGAAAAACATTCGCGTTCCATAAAAACATCTTTACGAAGCGAAATTAAAATTTCTATCGAGTTTTACGAAATTAAATAGACGTGTTATATTTTTATATTTAAAGTCAGGAAGATTAGTGACCCAAAACGTGCCATAATTTTCTTTCTACATCAACTTGATGAGACCTTACCTCATGACAGATGTTCCCTTCATCCTAAGAATAGCAACTTCAGTCTCTTCTCACAGGAAGGCTGTTAGCTTGTTAACATTCAGCCTAGAGAACGAGTGTCGAAATCAAAGTGAATGCCTTGAAAACTACCCAGGTCGTGAGTGTGGCAATTCAGAAAGGTCTGCGCGTGTCGCCAGAATTCGAATGGGTGTCACCGCGCCCTCGCGCGTTGGAGGAATCTATTGGCGGCGGCGGCGGCGGCGGCGACCCCCCAGGCCGGCGCGTCTGCTCCTCGCTGTTCCGCGACGTTCCTCCGGGCACACACCCGCCGCCTCGCCGCAACTATTCCACAAACACTTGGCGGCCGACCAAGATGGCGGTCATTTACCGACATCACTTCCTGCGCCGGAGGCCTTTTCGATCGCCAGCGCCGTCGCGCGCGACGCATTGTCCTGTCGCCGGCAGAAATTACGCCGCCCCCTCGAACGGCGCCGGCGCCGCCGAACGGGCGCGATCGGCGTTCCCGACGGCGCCTGGGTGGGGCTCAAACGGAAGCCGTCACGTGCTCATTGCGACGCTTCTACATTTAACGGGATGCTTCACGGGCCGAACGGGCGACAAGTCTGCGCCCTGCATTCTTGATGCACATTTTATGGCTTTCCTCTCTCCTCAAATACACAATCCAATTTCGTTAGCAGGTGTTAAGTTTAGCGTCAGTGTAAGTAGATCGTCATCTTGAAATCATGTGAAAAAATTAAGTTAGTTATTGTTAATTTACAGGAATCGAATTGGTTAGTTATTATTTATCTACAGGATTTGAATTGGGTATCGTGTTCTTTTTGAAAACTCGGCATGCTCATGATTTCGGTATGTTCTGAAGAAATTGGATTTTTCCGGAGCTTTGTAATTAAATAATCGCCTTTTTCGAACCTTTTTTATTTTACCAATGTCGATTTGAAACCGAACCAAATAGCATGACATGTTCTTCAAGATCCAAATGACATATGCATTAGAGTGATGCAGAACTGGAAATACGTGATGACCTCAGCCACACATGCATGATTCTTGAAGGCGCGCACAGAAGACAGTTTGGAAGCGAGCAAATCCGCGACAAGTTGAGGCGGCCCGCGCGCCCTCCCACTCTCCTGCTCCGCCCCTCCCCCCGCCCCCGCTCGTGCGTTAAATATTGCTTTATTTATGCTGCTCGCCGTCGTGTTTACATGTCGCGCGGCGCGGGCACACTTGTCTTCCACTTCCGTGTTGTTTGCGACGTTTCGTAGCGGCCGATTGTAAACAGCGTCTCCCGCGCGCGAGGAATCGGCCCGGATTAGTCCTCGATTACGACGGGGCCGCGGTGGCGCGATGGGCGACGTTCATCTTTTCTATGGCCCGCGCCCCGCCCCCCACTGCTCCGCTCTCTGGTATATATAACGCCGGAGCCGCCGTTGCCCAAGTCGTTATTGTCGACGTCGGTGGTCCACAAGGATCGGTTCTGGATTTCGGAACTCGCTTTCATTGTAGTCCGTGATTCAACCTCTATTTGACGGAATCGAGTGATGGGCCCTCTTCGGAGTGAACTTAATACTTTGATTTTAGTGTTCGAGGTTTCTACGTTACCGCAACCTCAAGAGTTCTGTTTGTTTTCGTAGAATCCTTATCCTAGTTATTTGTCCTTTACATTAGGCTTGGTTTGAGCATGCTCGAATTAATAAAATTTCTATTCAACTGAAGCATCGATTGCAGGTTGTAAGTTTAGATTGTTAATAATAAAACAGTATACTAATTATGTGATCGACATTTTATAATTCTAATACGTACATTTATATTTTAATACACAAATATTAGCTGTGTTTTCTGATATATTAATTTTTATATTAAACATTAATGGTTATAAATAACAAAATTGGAAGTCTTAAGTAAAGCTTAAAGACAGGATCGGAATTGAATGATGCTTATTTTTTTATGCTAACTTTCCTTAACGAAATGTTGGTCGTTTCTTCAGAATCCGCCAATACATCTTTACTCTTCCACCTTGAACGTCGGTATCCCCAATGCCTCAGCATCCTTCGGTGCTCCCGTCTAAATCGAGAACTGGAGCGTTTTCTCGAAGGCGCGAGGGTGAGTTATCGCCCCTCCCGGGCCAGCCCTCCCAGCGCCACAGGCAGGCCTCGACCCGGGCGCGTTCCTGCTGTCGAAGCGACGGTAAATCGTGCGCCGAAGCACACTGTGTTTCTTTTAGGCGCAGCTGTAACTTAATTGTGACTTTTTCGACGTGACCCCAACTGGGGGAAACATTTTTCATTCGTATGGGCATCTCGAATAGTTTCGTTCTGTGTTCGAAATCGTATTCCCTAGTTCCTCTCCGGGGAAAGGTGTGGGATTCTATTCTTGGATGTCCTTAGAGTTCGTTAACATTCCTTGCTACGATTTCTGTATATGCATACGTCGTAATGAAAGGCATATAAGAGGTACTGGGTTGGGAGATTTCGAATTATGATGTCGATGATGTGTCATATCCCCAAAAATTAGTTTAAAACATTTTTTTGTTTTCATATTAGATAATTATTTATGTATTATTACGTAGACGAAAACAGGTTTTTGTTTCGTAATTTGTTTTTGAAGACGGTCACAAAACAAACTTGGTATCTGGAAAATGGCCCGCGAAGCAGAGCTGGGCTGTTGGTAGCCTATGCTCAGGCGTCGTGCAAAGACCATATAAAACGAACAAAAGATACTGTAAAATTCTCGGCCTGCAGATATTTCATTAACAGCAACAAGAGCAGCAATAACATAAGGAAGAAAACAGCTGATCACTTTTGTAAGAATTCCATTTCCAGGCTTCAGAAAAATTCTAAATTTTCCCCTAAAAATATCTTCCAAATCAAAACTGCTTTTATCAAATTTGAAATATTTGCATGCGAAAAATATGTATCAACCACTCAGATATAATTTCGTAAATACTAAATAAATCCGGCGAGTTTTAATGGCTTTTTCATTCAGTATTTGTCTTACTACAAAGAATAGCAGTAACCCTGCCCCGCATCCGTACTATGGCATCGCGTTGTAAAATTGAGGCAAAGTAATGAAAGAAATGAAGAGAGCGAGTTCTCGAACAACGAGCATCAAGTGCACGAGCAAACGCGCACTTTTAAGAGCGAATCCCTTCTTAAAACTCGTATTTTTAAAACGACAGCCTCTTGAATGCTTAGCTTTCGTGTAAATTAGTACGTTAATATCTCAATTCGCATCTTCGACGAAATCTCAAGAGGGATGTTGAGAGCGCTGATGAGGTATTAGGGAAGATATTTACTCTTGAAGTGGATTTTATTTTTTGAAGGAACTGAGGGGTTATTCGTTCTTACTATGGAATTTCATGAAAGCACACGAGATTTCCGCAATGAAATTCGGGCAGAAACAAGCTTTTTTAGACGAAGCAGCTATTTTATTGCAGACCTGATCATCATCTCGTAAAATAAACGATACGAAAATAGGGTAGTACCCTTTAGATTTTTAATGTTCAGGATTCTTAGAAGACAAAGAAAAATGTTAATCGTCCCCGCCAAATTTGAGTTCCGTGCTAAAAGTCTGGAGAGTAATGCAACGTAATGTAATAGAAAATATATTTTTTCACGCCACTTTATCCGTAAAGCCAGGCGAAGCAGTGTCATCGTGACGACACGTCGCGGGAGCTGTGACATACGCACAACGCGACGCGCCGCAGCTTCCGATCGCCCTCCCGCCGCAGCCGCTGCCTCGCGACTGAAGCACGGCGTGCGCGCAACCGCCACCGCCGCTGCCGCCGCCGCATCCAGCGCAGCCGATGGCATCATCAGCGAACTATGCGCGCCGCTTCGATCCCATTGAAACAGTTGACGGCGGCCGTACGGCCCCCTCGCGGCCCGGCGGCGACCCCTCTGCCACGGGACCCCGCCGCCGCTGGCGGCTGTCAGGGCATCCATAACCCATCCACAGCTGCTCGCAGCCCCGCCCCCGCCTCCGCCCCCGCCCCCCGCCCCCCCGCCCCCGCCGCCAACCGTCCGCAGCCCGCCCGCGTCCCACGCTTCTCGATGAGGATGAATCAGTCGCCCAAACTAGGGGGTTCGTTCACCTCTTCCAGAGACACTGTGTTGATTTTTGGACGCCGGTCGACTGAATGGGGTAGCAGCACGAATGGTTCCAGACGCGTCGGGGAACGCTGGACTTGACCTGCTTCACGGCAAGCCTTCTAAGCAAATCGTTTTGCCCTTGAACCGTCCCTTACATCAACACACTCTTTGACTTTTCCCTAGATATAATGAGTAATTTCAAGTTCCTGCAATATGTTAGCAGTGATATGAAGCGGTTTTCCTCGATACGCGTCACGTATCATTAAATATTTACTCTAATAATTACTCTACAATTACTCTAATAAATGATCATCGTGACTGTAAAACTAATGGCATTTCCCACATCCTTGCTTGAATGCTGACGCAGAAAAAAATGTTTTTGTTCGTAGAATATCAATGTGAGAACCTCATTTACTGCTCGTGTTTATTATTCCGAGAATATTACGAATTATCCACTACGCAATGAATTTACGAGCAAAATAAGCGAATCATGGCTACACTTTCCTCGTGCCGTAAATTAAAAACCGGCTGTGAACCGCAGTCGATGGGAACGCAATTACTCATGACCAGGTCGTCCCGAGATCCGCGATCCGGAACCAGGTTCGTGACTTCATGACTTCCCGGGGAAGCCCCGGCCGCCACCGCCGTTCGCACTTCCGAAGCTGCTCCGGTCTCCTGCAACGAGGCCGGGCGATTGGGCGAGAGCTTCGCTGGGAAGCCCGTGCGCGGGCGGTTCTTTCCACTCTTTCCAGGGATCCACCGGCCGCGGCTGCTGCAGTCATCGCCCCCTCCCCGCGAACGGCTTTCACCGTCAGCTTTTTCTACGACTCGTAGGCGAACGAAGAGGCACGTGCCAAGCGCGCGGCCACTCGGTGACACGCTGACGATTGACTCACACGCTTCGGATAAAGCACGTGCGATTTTTTTCAAACTGACCGGTGACTTGCCGTTTTGAATCAGTCTCATGTTCACACTCAATTGTGACCTCATGCTCTTAAGATACTCGCAAGCGTTCTCATAATGTTCGCGTTGTTAAAATCGACTCGACAAAAATATTTGTGTTCCCATATGTTAATATGAAATGTCGCTGATGTTCCTTTATTTTATTTTTTCTTTGCGCCATCACTACAAACAATGTATCATTTATCTATCTAGCGAAAATACAGTAAAACTAGTTTATTTAAATGGCTATCTGAATGTGATTGAATTCTGAGAACAACTTGATGTTTAATGCCTTTGTTTGGGGAAGCATAATGGCATTCCGATGACTGTCCGGGAAAACCTGGCAACAGTTTTGCCTCTAAACACGATAAATGAGAATTATCGATGTAGGAAAAGCAAACGGGAATTGTATTTAGGAGTATGAAATGACGTCTACAACAACACAGGAACAACAGCCAACACTGGACTGTGGGCTCCCCGCAGACACATGGGGACTCCCCCATTCTAAAGCGGACTTATCGGCTACATTACCACAAGCGACGAAGCCGCAAACGGTCTTCTCTGTCGCTCCCACTTAGTCTGCCTCCGCTCGCACATGCCCGCTTTTGTCTTTGCAGCCCACTCAAACCACCGCTGTCACCGAGACATCCCAATCTCCTCCGAAAAGTCTGGCATGTCTTGAGTTGCGTCTCCACTATTGCCTCTGTGACACTTTCAAGCTTTTGTTCACATTGATCCAGGCACTATTCTAGAAGCACTAACACAAATCGCCCTCATCCATAATTCACAACCTCCATTAATTCTCGTCTTCATTGATATACATATCGACATTTTACCACCCCACCACCCCATTTCCCTTCTAACCTCATTCGACAGCTTTTTCATAATTATTTGCTTAAACCTTCAGCTTCTTGCCACAAGAACAACGTCTCCTCCTCATCCTCTCACCTAGTGCCCTACCAACAACTTTCTTTCGTTTGACAATTGAACATTCGTCATAAGAAGCTTCAAGACTAAACTCCAGTAGATCTTTTAACGTAATATTTCGCGAAATTGGTGCATTTTCGTTATGAAATATTGGCAAATAATCATCATGATTTGTGAACGGTTTTGCTATCTTTACGTCTAGAAGTAATATGAACTAATGATACAACGTAAAGCGCTTTTTTTCGGCAGGAGCCACTGCCGCCAAGCTCAAGGCCATCCTTCGGTCTTTCCATTTCCCGGGCTGTCTTCTTCTTCTTGTCGGGCGTGACGCGGAAGCGACGAGTGGCGAGTGGCGTTGGTGCTTTTCGAGTTGGTTTTTTCGCGAATCCCTGTCCGCGCGTCCTTCCCACCCGCAGCGATTCGCGTCGCCCGGTTGCGACCGATGACTTCATGCGCGCGTATAAAACGCGACGCGACGCGACACGCCGAACGCCGCCCATGTGCGCTTTTGTGGGAACCGCCGCTCGTCGGCAGCGACCGAAACCACAGTGGTCCGAAACACTGCTGAAAGTGGCCGTTGTATATTCTTGTTATTATGTTACTACTAGTTACAGCATGGACTGAATATGATTAGTTTTATTCAAACGTTACCACTTCAAAGGCTGAATAAGTCTCGCCTCCTTCGTTAAAGTTACAATCCCATATGCTTCAAGACGTCTCGTTCTTCAACATTCTTTTTCATCTCGACTTTTTCGAAGTTGGATATTTAGAACTTCTTACACCACAAAAATAAAGTAGCAACACCTAAAAGAATGTTTTCTTCATTACTAATGTGAAGTCTCACGTTGTAAACTGTTAGTTTATTTCTTTTTGAGAGTCCCATTTGTGTATTTTCAAGAATAAATGCAACATTCTTCTATGGCTTTATCGTTTATTTTTCATACGCTGCAAATGCACATAGTTAAAAAATGAACTATTTTATCGATCCCCCTTTTGTCCCTCTACGTCGTAAAATATTATTACGTACTGTTTTCATAAACATGCTGTTTTTGTGGTAAACCATTTTACTTATTTTCGTTTAGTTTGTCAATTTTTCCTTTTTATTTTTATTCCTCATTTCTCAACGTCTGTTTTAAGTTTTTGTTTTAGTATTTTCACATAGTTTTTTTAAGTTTTCGTTCCATTACCCTTAATTTCTTGCCCACCTTTCGATCCAATTGGGAGCAGTGCGCGTGGGAGGGCCCGGCCGCCGCGTGTGACGAAATCGAGGGTTGAGTGCACTCGGCCGCGGCGCGTCGGAGGCGACGGCGGCGGCGGCAGCGGCATCAGCGAGTAGCGCGCGGAGATGACGCTGCAAGTCGTCGGCTGTCAGGCGAGCCCGCGCCTGCTGTGTGGACTTCCCGTCAATGTGCTTATCGCCATGATTACTGACGTCATGAAACACTTGCTTGTCCCTTCGTGAGAATATATATGCGCGTGTTTGTTTTGGGAGAATAACTCGGTGTGTATCGATCCTTTTGAGTGGGAACAAGTGTTTTTTGAAGTAATCGATACTGTTCTGTATCTGAAAGGTGCTCTTGTTGATTTACTTAGCAATGTAAAATAAAAACTATACGTGTAATCGTACAGTCATCGGTGCGTTGTGTATGTGTCTGGACACGAATTCTGTGCAGTGGTAATGGTTGTGAACCCACTTCCTACTTTGCTCACATATTGAATTGAATTGAATTGAATTTGCCTTATTTTACGTGGCGAGACTCAGGCCATGAGGCCTGCTCTTCCGTCTGACCACGCAAATTTCGTTACACTCCTTTCACCAACCATGGGAGAAAGATGGTATTACTTGGGCGACGAAACAGGCGATTTGAATTTTGCTCAGAGGCATCATTTAGGCTTGAGGATCTTTTACATGCAGTAAATCTACTAACATGGGACAGCCGGCTTTACTTCCCCTCCGAAGGAAAGCGTACGAAGGATTTTTTCGCCCTTAAAAATCCACGGCTTCGATCGGGTTTGAACCCGCAAACTTGGGTATAGTAGTCCAATACGCTAACCGCTACACCATCGCCGCCGCCACTACACATATCGAATATTTTTTCCTTCGACCGCGAAAAATTAATAGCGAGATTCAGTGGAAGGCGCAGCGTAATGCTGTTCGGTGAAGGAACATCTGAGTGCGAAGGAGTCTTGGGCTTCCCAGCGGAGGCGCCTTGGCAACGTATCCGCTCGCACATCATCAACGTTCGACGTTCGCTCGCTGATCCCCAACCGCTGCGGTTGCTTTGCGGTCCCCGCCCCGCCCCCTTCTCACCAACCCCCTCATCTCCCACCCCTCTCTCCCTGGCACATCCTAGTTCCCGGATTCTCCGCCTGTACGTTTCGTCTCTGATGATTACCATGTGCCTTCGTCTCGCCATCCTTGATGTCTGCTGAGATTTTGACGTGCGCCGATCCTCGGCTCTCGCCGTCGCCATCTCCCCTGACGCTTCTGTGTCCTCCGCATCGGCCTCCTCTATCGCGTTCCGCTTGTTTTTTTTGCGCGTGTCTTACTAGAGCGTAAATGAAAATGCTTAACCCCACACGTCGATACGGCATGTGGCGCGTCTGCCCTGCAGAGAACGAAGCGTTACTCATTGCATCGCAATCGCTGTTTTTCGTGTTGTTCGGTTTTTTGTCGTGGCTTCTTCTTTTCGACTCGTCTTTCTACTGGATTTTCATGCTTGCACTAGCAAAATCCATTTTTGTAGTTTTAATATTTATTCGAGGTTTAGACTAGTTTTAGTAACTCATTGTTTTCTTTTTAAATTATCAGAAAGTAATATTTAAAAATATTTGTATTTTTTCCACATCGCCATACTTTAAGTGCCTGATTTTCAGTTTTAGTTTTTGTTTCTCTTCTTACCAACCACAATTGCTCGTTATTAACTTAGAAGTTTTGTAAACATTCTTTGTTCATTTTATTTACCTATATATTTTCGATGCACCTTCTTTTTTATTTTGTTTCCAATGAATATTTTTCTTGGCGTTCTTTTTCCCTCTATTCAATAAAGCAAATGTATATAATTAGAAAACTCTTCCCTTTTCTGCATTACTTTTACCGAAATTGGTGCGTTAGATTGATTTGTTTAAGTCAACTGAAAGGATATTCGATACATATCGGCAGGCATAGCCTAGAACGACGCTATAGATCTACAGCATGCGCTTGAGGATTGTTTAAGTTGGAGAGAGAAGAGTTGAATTCAACGTTTTTATGTCGGTTGTTGATTTTGTCTTATGCAGTAGAATAAAAGCGACCCTGTAATGCAGAAGAGAGGAGTCTTATAAAATTTTATTGGATGTACGTGAATTAAGATTCTGTGGAAGAGATTTTGACAGTTTTCCAAATGTTTCTCTTGCGTCGAATTTCCGCTGTGTTGACACGAACGGCCAGTAAGAGCCTTGCATTCATGTAAAACAGCTCTCGTTTATTGATTGTCGCCTGCAGCGAGCGGCTCAGATACATATGTAATTACGCCTCGACTCGAGGCTTCTCCCTGCGCCTTGTTCTTGGCGGCTGCTTGGAGGTGCGGCTCTTGTCCTGCGCTCGCAGCGACGGCCAGCCCTCCGCCCTCCGCCCTTCGCCTTTCGCTCGCGGCCCTTCCCGCAAAGAACCCTTCCCGGAGCCGGCGTAAAGGGATTCTTAATTACAGCCGCGACTGTACCTAAAGCAGTTATCCTTTGATTGAACCTCGGGCCGCCCCCGCCGGCCGTGGCCCACCGCCGCCGCCGTCGCCTCCGCGGCTGCCGATGTCTGTTTTCGACGCGTCCTTCTCCGAGGGACCCCCTACCGGTGGCCAAAGCTGAATGCGACGGGACCTCTACACGGCGGTGGCGGAGGCGGTTCCACGTCGCGAAACAAGTGATCAGCGCCTCGCGTCGCCCCCGCCGCGGCGCCCACGTGACGCGCGCCTCCGCCCCCGCCCCGCCCCCGGCCGCCCCCGTGGGTCGACCCTCTGCGCGCGCGCTCCCCGTAGCCCCGGGGCGACGCCAGCATGCAAATACGGAGTCGTAAAGTGCAGTTCGGGCGCTCCCGACCCCGCCCCCCCTCCCGCGTTTTGTCCCTGGGGCGGCGGGTATGCTTTATAGTCCGAGGGGAAGATGACGGAGCCGCGGGGGGCGGGGGCGACGCGCGGGAAGTCCGCCGAGGCAAAGGGGCGCCCCGCCCCGCCCCGCCTCGCTCTCACTTACGTGCTGCTCTATTACCGCGGGGGCGAACCGAACGATGGATCGATCGGAGTGCGGATTCGATACGATGCGTCGACGACGAGTGCGATGACGCCGCCGCCGCCGCCGGGCCGGGAAGTATGTGCTGACGTCTTTTTACTCGGCGCTCCCCTCGCTCCTTGGCGGACGGGACGAGCCACGCGCGCCGCATGTGGGGTTGCGCCGCACCTCCGACGGAGTGAAAACGTGCTGACACCACGGGCGTAATGAATGCTACTTTTTTTCTTGACGTTTGTGCTTCGTACATTGCAAGTTCCGCTCAGTGTTTTTGTATCATATCACGTGTAATTTTTGTAAGATAGTTTTAGCGTAGTCGATGTTGAATGATGTATTACAATGAGTACTCATATTTTTTTCTTCTTTTTTAGGTGAGTGTGCATTGCAAGAAATGGCGAGTTGAACTGTAATAAACACCGGACAACCGGTAAGTGGTTAAACAGCTTAGATTAATGTTTTGGGGGAGGAATGTAAGACTGCGTGAGAGAGAAAAATTGATAAATATTTTGTAATGTCACACATTGAAGTATTTTAAAAACGAGTAGTTTAGTCTAAATAAAAAGAAAATCATTTGATGCCTGTATAATGAAATATTAGAATCTTGCTACGTGATTCATAAACAGTAGATATCAGGCTCGGCTCATAAACACACAACTCGAAGGCACCTTTATAGTCACAAACAGCATCTTAACGAGACTTACGTATGCAGGCGAAGACGTTAACAATGAATGGTACCCCCGAATCAAGGTGCGTATTTCCTCACGAAATTTGTTTCTCAAGATGTCTCTTCACCCAAAGACGTCACACAAGCGCGTTCTGCGCGCGCCGTCACCCCGCCTCCGTCCCCGCGCGTATTTCTGCCTCACGTGCGTAAAACGCGACTCACGTGGCCCGCGATAGCCCAAGCGAAAATATAACCGCACACAATGGGGAGGGCGTGGGCGTGTCCTTAACAAAAGGTCATCGGCGGAGGGGCGTTACCAAACGCGGCGCTTTCTTCCTCGCTCCGCGCTCCTCATTTGTTTCTGCCCCCGCGCGTGGGGCAGCGGGCCCGGGCCGCCTCGCGCGCCATCTGCGAAGCACTCCGCCCCCACGTATGTTTCATTAATCTAATTACGTCATCATATGGAAATCAATACGGCTAAGTTGTCGTCGGGCGCTGTTTTCTTTTATCTGTAATCAGCAGGCGGGCGGAGTGGGGGTGGAGTGGGAGGGTTGGGGTGTGGGGTGAACCGGAACACGAGCGATCCGGACCCGTTGGCGGAGTTCGATAGCCTCGGGGGCGATGAGGGTGGGGAGGGGCGTGAGGGGGCGTGGGTGGGCGGGTGGGTGGGGCAACGCATGACGTCACGCGGCCGAGTGGCGAGCGTCGTGGAAGAGACCTCGTTGCTCCCACTCCTGCTTCCCCAGGGGTGGGAAATGTAGACGTACGTAGAGCGTGACTTTTTTGCGGGTAGTGTTAAAAAAATATTTGCTTATTTGGTTGACGTCAGTATGTAAGGGAACTACATTACCCTTCCCTAGAATTACATAAACAGATTTGATAAAAGAAAAATATTTTTTTTAAACATTTAATAAATCGCGGGCGTTGCAATGTTTATAATATGTTTTTGAAATTTGTGGCATTTTTACTTCCTAGGATAATTTTTAAGGATTTATCCTTACGGAAGTTAGGAAAGTTTTTGCCCAAGTCTTTCTTGTTATTTATTTTAACAACAGTACATTTTTCAATCGCGTTATTTTTCTACAAATATTACTTTTCTCCGCTGCAGCCTTTCAAAGCTTGTAAGTTATTGACGTGATGTTTACTTTTCTCTTCTTGGTTGAAAAGTATCTTCTCAATAGCTTTTGTCTGGATATGCCATTACTGTTATGTTTCTATTGGGGGACTAGCAAAGAACACTTTTATGTTGGTAACACTGTCATCAAAGAATATTTGTTATGATTGCCTCACCTCGAAATTTTCATTGTGTGTTTTCAATCCTACAGTCTTCAACACTGGAAGTCCACCAGAAAACAGGTTCGGCACAGAAACACGAAAGAAAACTTGACGCTTTCGTGCCTCGAAGCGAACATCGATCGAAACCGAGATTTGGAAAGCGATTTTAGTCGTTCGCCAAGAGCCGTCGAGCCGTTTGATAACTGTCACGTTCAGTTTGTTCTGAAACTCCGCCTAAGTCGACCCCAAAAAAGAGGAGAGATATGATTCCACGAACTTCAATCACAGCATAGCGAGACCCTCTCTCTTGGCAGTGGTTAGTGAGGAAAACGGACGAAAAATGTAGAGCTCTCTATTTCAAGGCGAGTTGCAGACACGAACCATACATTTGTCTTCAAAGTTTCTTCCAAGTATCAAAAGCCAATCCGAGACTTATACTGGTGATTGACATAAATGAGCTTTATCTAGGAGTTCAATAAGTGTATTATGCAGTTCAAGTAAATTATTTGATTATGACATGATTCTCTTCAGCCCTGTATAAGCTATTTTGACTGAAATAATACATAATGACAAGGTTTATTGCGTAGTTTATTCAAATATTCCGAAACATGTTATGATTGAAAGTACACGATGATAACAGAAATAGTATTTCCGCAATCACTATATTTACCCACATGAAAGAGAAAGGTGATTTTCTTCAGAACGCATTGTATTCTCGAGGACATTTCTACACGCCAGCACGATCATCGAAGGCAAACTATCGTGCCGCGAAATTGCCGAGAGTGGGGGTCGGTCTTGTTCTTAAAGACTGAAGTTAGAGGAGGATTGTACCTTTAAGAAAATTTCTGGCGTGCTCCTCTGAACGGGGGAGAGTCGGTTTTGAATTTTCGCTCTGTTTCGAGAGAGGCCAGCTGGTTTTAAGTGAGCGAAAGTACAAAGTGTGAGGAAGGGGCGAGTCTCGGTGACGACTTGAGGGCTGAGGCAAGACAGAGAAAGAGGAAGAAAGAAGACGAGTTGGCGGGAGAAAGGGGTTGGAGGGGGGGGCAATCGGGAAAGAGGGACTAAGAGGACGAGAGGATGAGCGGGAGGGGGGAGCGTCGATTGAGGAGGTGGAGGAGGAGGAATCGGGTGAGAGGCCTGCGAGACGAGAAGGAAGCTGTGCTAATTGCAGTAATTAAGATAGCTGAGTTTCTCGCAAGTCAATAGATGGATGGATGAGTCCAATTCCTTGCTCAGGCTGATGCAGCAGCATTAAAGACAAATGACAGATGCAAACAATTGAAAACCTTCAACTTTTCTGCCGCCGATCGATCGGAGCAGAGCCAGAGCAGAACCAGCAGAAGAAGGCGTCGGGCAGCTTGAGGCAGTGTGGTACAGCGTGCTTCGATGCGGGAACGTTCAAAGCATATACCGTACGTCTCGATCTCACGAAATCCAACACAATGGTTAATGCTGGCACTGGTACCGGTACGCAGTAGAACAGTTCCGGTTTCATTTTTTGGGAATGTAAGTGTGGTTACTGGTTTTTGGTACACGTTTCTTGGAATACTGCAGTAATACAAAATCAAACGTTCCAGTTGTGGAAAATTTACGAGTGCATCGCTAGTAGTGTGGCGTGTCGCATAATGATATGGAGCGAGTCAGTGTGGCGTGGCGTGGCGGGCGTACGGCGTGGCAGGCGAAGCATTTTAGACGTGGCTGCCGACAGACCCTCCTTCCCTGAGGCAGCTCAGCAGGCCTGATAACGGATTGAAACGTCTGTCGGAAACCGTCAATGTCGCAGATAAACTCTACTCCCGCAATCGACCCGTACATACAAACGCTTCTAGGTGACGCCAGAGCCTCTTAGAACCAATTTCCTGCCTTGTTTTTTAACGGTTTGTGCTGCGCATTGGCGATTAACGTACGACTATCTCACGATTGCTGAACTGAAAATATCGCAAAGAAACTTTTTCCGATTTAGAAAATTTATAACAGATTTGTTGCCTTTGTTTTTTATAACGGTTTGGTGGTACATTTTAGCGATTAACGATAAACAGAGTACAAATGTGTCGAAAATAGACTTTTTTTGATAAAACCCATTGTATCATTCCTTGACGACTTAAGCATCATCCGCGTTGTCAGATATTGGAATATCTTCACGCTGTCAGACACTAGATAAAAGTTAAGAAACATGTTACCCTTGAGTCTTCTCAAAAAATTGAACCGACATAATGAAGATCTTATAATGACAAAATCCCAAACATAAATTCGTATCATTTGCGTTAGCCAAAATACTTATTGAACACTTGTAAATAAGTGAGATGTCATGAAATAAATTTAGTTATATATAATGTGAATTTAATATCCTGTAACATAACATATTGTAATCAGTAACTTACGTGATAAATATATATTGTTATTTATTATTTATTAGTATTTTTTTGATGGTTTAAATTTTCCCCAAGTGTTCACAATATTTTACCATTCTAAAATGTAAACCCGCCCCTTACCGATCTGCATTATCTTCTTTTGCACCTGTCATTGTATGACAAGAAACCGCTGCCCTTTAAGCCCTACTGATGCGTGGGAGGTGCTGGGAATTTCCCTTCCGATTCTCCGGACGCAGAGCCTCCCTCGCCCTTGCCACCGCCCCGCGCCCTTCTTTCTCCCCCGCAGCGCCCGCCCAAGTTACGCAGTTTGTTCCCATTAGCCCTTGCCCTCCTCCCTCCACCCCACCCCACCCCTCCTCGGAAATTAGCGTAGCCTGCCCCTCGCGCCGCCGCTTAGCCCAGGGTTCGAACCAGTATCTATACGCCATGTAGGGGCAAAACTATCACAGAAGAGATTGTGGCATGTTTGTTGTGATATTGAAGTAGGTAACAACTTCACTAACAAATAATGAAATAAGCTCCTAACTTTTAGAATTAAAAATAAAATAACGAAACATTAAAATAACACTTTCCTTAAATACTTTCAGTTTTGAATTTCACGAGAGATGATTGAATATCTCTCGTAGTAATTTTTACCATTTTCACACGCTAAAACGTTTATTAGAAACATTACTTGTCCCTAGTTGCGAGGGCCTATTATGTAGTTTCTAGAAGAAATATACTTTTTATTTCATGGATTTCTCTTTTCGTTTTCTTAGTTACGTGATGAACTGCCAAACTAAGCGGCATCTTCGGCTTCCTTGAGAATGTGTGCGGGGGGGGGGGGGCTTGCGGGTTCTTCCCCTTTTACTGCTGCTCCACGTGCGCCTTGGCCCCGATGGGCCTCGCCGCCGCCTCCTTGTTCGTCGGCGCGGAGGGCGTCGAAGGGCTGCGAGGGCGCGCGAGAGGGGCCGATAAGGGCCAAGGGTCGCGGGCGCGTGGCTGGGCGGGGCGCCGGGCCCGCCACCTGTTGGGGAGTGAGTTACTGCAGAGGGTGCGGCCTACGAACGCCAGCCCGCTCCGCCCCCGCTCCGCCCCCGCTCCGCCGCCGCTCCGCTCGGCGCCGGCGGCCCTTTGGAAGCAGTGGACAAGCTGCCCTCGGGGCCACAGGCCCTAAGTGGAAGGGAGGGGCGCGGGGGATCGCCCGGGGGAGGCGGGGATTTGCGGTTTTCTTGGTGGCTCTTCCCGGATGTTTGGGTGTCAGTGAACCTGCCGAGGTACTACACACGTAGTATTTTTAGATCTTCATTCGTAGTAATGCTCGTTCCTTGATTCGTGTCAGAAGAAAATGAATTGGTAGGCTATACTTAGCGCTCAAGAAACCTTGTTGAAATTAAAGTAGTTATGAACACAGTTTCTAAATAATTTTTTAATCTCTGTGTGATTACAAAAGCGCCATGGAATCCCAGCAATGATACACTTCTCACAATATTGAAGATTTCACCCATGTAGAATAACTAATGAAATCTCTTGTCAGCAGACAACTAAACCGACAAAGGAATCACGAAAAACTTGAAGTAAATATACTAGTCTACAGTCAAGAAAGAAGAAGATTGGAACGAATATGATTTCTAGAATTAGCAAATTAGAAAGTTTAGTTAAAATTGTTACCATCAGTTTCCCTTTCTCTGTTTAATAGACTTACGTCTTTTGAACTTACCAAAGATAATTAACATTGATATCTTCACTTTTATTTACCTAAAATTAATACTAATCTACATCATGGTTCGTAAATTGAAAAAATTATTAATAAATATTGTAGCTTGTATATAAAAAGGTTTTTTTACGTTATCTCAATGCTAGATGACGAAAATAATGGTGGCATGAACATTTGATTTTCCTCTCTGAAACCATGATAAGAAATAATCCGGAAGAAAATTCAACATTTTTCATTTTTATATTTCATATTTATGAAAAAATCGCATGCGTCTATTTTGGCAAGACTTTAACTCAGTATACAAACATTAAAGTGAACCGATGTGTTTATTTTTGTGAAATGAACATTTCCGTTTCTGTTAATGAAGCGACGTGCATGAAGTGCTCCTCCCAATAACGCAGCCTTGGCGATTCCCCTCTTGAAAGCCCGAAAGCGCGCAGCTAACGCCCCGCCCCCGCCGCGCGGTCGCCACTTGGGTATCCGCCGCGGGCGGAGCAGCGCCGCAACGCGTTTGCTTTGCCATTGTTTATCGATACGTAACCCCCATCGATTGGCGCGCCGCAACGCAGCAGTGGCCCCCGCGCGCGCCGTCCAGATCGACGTTCCATCAAATGCCCATTCCCAGCGTATTCCGATAGCCCGCGGGCCGCCGCTGCGGCTGGCGCGGCGATGCGCGGGTGGGAAGTTGGCAGGCGGCGTTGACGGCGAGACGTTCGCGCGTGTTCGCGCTTCACAATCGGACCGGACACCTCCCCCTCTCTCCCCCCTCCCCTCGCGACACCCCCACCCCCAGTTCGATGCGTTCCACGGAGGTTCTTGCGCCATTTGTCGACCGATGCGAGCGGGAGAGGCGGCGGTGTTTGCTTTGGGATCGGAGTGTTTAGAGGGGGCTGTGAGAGGGCGTTGTTGATAAAGGTGTTCGAAGGAGGCGCTGCTTGATAAGAGTGGATTAATTTTATATCAGTGAGTTTCAGAGCCATTGTTTTCTGTGCTCTGCAAACTACTTCGGTTAGGAGGCAACTTTGCCGCATTGAATGAGGGGGAAGAACCAGTTTATACCAGTACAAACCAAACAAAAATCGAATTTCAGCCAAAAACATAGCTGTTTTATTGTAATTTATTAGTTCATTTGTCATAAATTGGAAGCTCATAAAGAAAGCATATGTTTTCTCCACGTAGTAGTTCATTTGCGTTATTATGTGCGTTTGATGTGACATGATGTCAATTATTGATTTTTGAGGTAAAAGCGGCGTAATTGATGAGAAAAACAATGAAAGTTTTCCGATATTTTATGAAATACATCGAAGTATATAAATTAAATATTATCGTCGCACGTTTCTAATTTATCAAGGTAACATCTCATTAAGAAGCAATTGTAGGGTAGAATTTCATATGATCACCTAATATCTTAATAATTTTCTTGGTGCTAAAAAGAGTGCTCAAAAAACTCATTGAGAAGATCCAAATGAACAATGAAAACAAGCTTACAAATAAATTAAGTAAAATCTTACTGTTATAGAGTATTAAAATATTTGTGTGCGAAGTTCTGTAAGAACATTTCGCTTCTTTCCTCTGGGCCTTCCCTTTCGATCCGGCCGCCCGAACGCCGCTCGCAGCTTCCCATCAAGCGCCGAAATCTGCCGACGTCACCTCGATAACGATCGACGCAAGTTTCCGGAACGGCGATCGCTTCCCGGCTGACGCGACGCCTCCGCGCCTCGCGCCGATTTTTGCTTCGGGTCGTCGAACCGAAGACCGCGCTCGCGCCGTCAGCCGTCGGGCAGGCGTAAGACGACGTCAGCTCTCCCCTCCCCCGCCTCCATGCCCTCCCCCCCGCAGGAATGTCGCGCGCATTTCCTCGCCTTTGTATCGGGGACAATCAAATGCCCATCGCCATTGTTCTGGAGGACATCTTTTGTGTGTGTCTCCTTGCGGACACGCTAACGGTCGTCCTGGACGCCCGGATTATTGCCACTTTTCCGTGCGGCTGCGCGCTGACCATTGTTGCGGACACAAACAATAACAATCGTAATAACAATAATAAAGTAAATGCGTGCGATATTAGTCACATTTGACTGGCCGAGGAAATGACGGGGCGGAATGACGTTCTTCCTCTCCGGGTCAAGCTCCAGCGGAGGCGGCGCGGCGCGGCGCGGCGCTGCGGGCCCCGAGGTACCGCGAGGGGCGAGGAGGTGCGGCGGAGTACGTGTGTACAGAAGCGATTGGGGCCAATCATTTCTGCTGCGCAATCGCGCTCATTGGCTCGCCACTCTCCAATGAATGCCCTAACCACCGGCCCCGTCAGGGATGTCCGGGAGGACATTGAGGCCGGTGACAGTTGCCGACGCGCTGTCGACCACGTTCTTTGTCAATAAAGGCCATTGGCATGCTTTGTCAGCGGGATGCTTGGCGTCGATAAAAAAAAAGGAACGCGGAAACTTCTTTTAATCTGAAAACTTGAAGTATGTAGGCGTGCCTTGGGTGGATTTTTTATCAATCCAATTCCACGTTGTCGTGACACTGATTTTTTTCATAAAATCAAATAATATAGCATTCGTTCATATTGTGGTTCATTAACTACATTTCTTTTAACCTCTTTGCATCGTGTTTTCATGTTGAAATATTTTCCGATACTTACATCCTCATAGTTGTGAGGCTAAATTTATATCTGTGAAATTCGAGCAAGTGATACAGCAGCAACGTACTTGTAAAGCTCTTAACTGGTACTATTCTGCTATTGTACGCTACAGCTTTCAGAGATAAAATTATCTGTCGACCCCTTTGACATTCAAGCGCAGCGGGCCATGAACCAAGAAGAGTTTGCAGTGTATGCCGAGTTTTGACGTTTTGCACATCATTCTGTCTAGTGGGTAAAGTACGGAAATCGTCGCTGAAATGCGGTAATTGCGTCTATGAACGTAGATTTGTGGCTTTGAAAGAAAAGCTTCCTCTTTCTATTTGTCGCTTACACGAAAAAATATATGCATGCCATCGCATACACTTATTACTTGATTCCGTGAACAGTAGACTATTGAACGCCACAAAAGAAATCGCCAAGTACCCCTAATATGTTTGACCTATATTTTCTGGCATTAGCGATGTAGGTGTCTTTCTCAGCCAAGTGTATATGTCCCGTTCGATGGTCGGGGGCGTTTTATCTTGCGGGCTTTGATATTAAATCAGAACGAGTCAATTTCCTTCGGCTTTGAATGCAAGCGGGCGCAAGAAGCTGCATAATGGCGGCGGTTTTTTTCGTGGGCGTGAGTAGGCGCCAGCCGAGGGAGGGGTGCCGCAGGGGCCCGCGCTTCGGGGAGGGGAGGCTCGTGCGCTGACCTCGGCGGGGAGGGGAGGGGAGGGGAAGAGAGGGGAGGAGAGGGAAGTTCGGCGACGACCGGAGGAGGGGTTCGTAATTGGTTTGTAACCTCCCTATTTCCTGTTCAACCCGGGATCGTATCTCCGCACAGGAAGGAAACCCGGGTTTCTGTGAAGGAGAGAATGCTATCACACACATACAGTCATAAATTATTCCAGAGCGGTGCGTTTCCCTTCCCTTCCCTGCCGTACCCACCTTCCCTCCCCCTTCCCGCGTTCGCCCTCTAACGCGTACGCATCTCGCCGGACGTTCGTCTCGCTGATATCGCCTCGCTTATTCCCGCGCCCTTCCCTGCCCCGTTTGGGGTGGTTCCCTTTCTGTCACTGCCGCCCACGCCAGGCCTAAGACACGGTCCTACGGTTCTCTCCCCGCGATGGGCACCTGGTTCCGGTCAGCATTATCATAAATGTATTGTAATTTTTGCCTCGCGTCTCTTTTTCCTCATTTCTGCGCGACATCCAATTACGATTGTTAGGCCCCGCGCCGCGTCGTTGCGTCCTTGTCCTCGTCAAATCGAATGCGACGACGCGCGTTCCTTTGTCTCTATTATTGACGGCAGCATGTGATGTGCATTTGTCTCCCGCGCGTTTATCCGTATAGACCTGCGCACGAAACGTATATTGCACACGGACTTGTTGACGCATTCCTCATTTCTGTCCCAGATTACAGGATGTGTGGATGTGTGTGTCGGTAATGTTGTGCAATTCTTGCGAGTTGAATAAAAAGGTACGCCGGCAGAGTTTTGTCCTCTAGATTGTTTGCACGCAACGAACGGAGGCTCGTTATTATATTCAGAATTCATTTATTGCGGTTTAACATTGTAAACAGGGAAAATAAATTACAGGTTTCAGTCACATTAGAATCAATGATAAGGTCACATGTTTGCTGCTTTTTATTTAAATGAAAAAAAATGCTCCTCGAAAGTCGTGCCGTTGCTTCGAGCTTTCATATAATCTGGGTGGAAACGGGGGCGATAACGTTCTTCATTATTCCCTTGCAATAAAGGCTCGTAGACGACTAACAAGGCCTGAATTAAGTCGTCCCTCTTCCAGCGCTCTATTCCTCCCGTCGGCTTTGTAATCATGTGTACCTTAGCGTTACATAAGACAATTGAAGTACATGGCGCCATTTTGTTTCAATCTATTGAAATGAGGCACTGGGGGGATTTGGACCCGTGATTGCAACATCTTCATTTGTTACACAAGAGGCTACGTGGCGGCGCGGGGGCGGGGCGAGGGCGGGCGGAGGGCTGCGTCGAGGGAGGATAGAGGCAGGAGCGGAGGAGGCGCGCAGCCGCCGAGGACGGGCGCGGGGAGGACGCGACGAAAGGGAGGAAGTATTGATCAAAGAGCTTAAACAAGAGACATTCCTTCCCCGAGTGATCTTATCGCGTTCGGCATTAATGCATTAATAGTTTCGAAACACGGCAGCTGCGGAGCGGGCCCCGCTATCGACACGTGTGTCTCGACCGGCTAGCGACCTAGCTGCGGCACGCGTGTCTTGGGGACGCGTGCGCGCGCGCGCGTGTGTGTGAGTGAGTGAGGACGGGCGCGGCGCGTCGGCCGCCTGGTGTTCACGCGTCCCCAGGAGGCACGGGCTGGGCTGCGCTCGCCACCGATGCAGAAACGCTCGCAAGGGGGTGCTGGCATCGTACGTTGCAAGCGGACAACTGTCCTTTGTTTTCGATTGAGGTGACGGTCACATTTTATTGAAAGTACTAGTATTGTTATCTCAATTGTCTTTCTCATTTGAATCGTATTGAAAATGTTTTCATTTCGTTTTCAGGTAAATATATATGTATTTATTATAAAACGTATTTTATAAATGAAGAATGGGTTAAAAAACGTAATTCACATCCCTTATATTTTGATTCGATAAAAATCATTGAATGTGAAACTTGCACACGAATATCGCAATAATTGATATATTTTATGCTCCTTAAAGCATGTGGTTTGTTTAGAATACAATACTTTCTGAGAGTAATTGTTGCATATCTGCGTCCTTCCTGAAACGGATGCGACGAAAATCGTTACAAGCGGAGGAGCAACCACCAGCGAGTGTTGGACTCCGCAACGGACTGAGCCGAGGGGGCGGGGCGGGGAGGCAGAGGCGAGGGCGGGTGGCTGCATCGACAGATCGGCCTCGCGCCGGCTCTGCGGCTGGCGGTCTCGCCTCGCCACCCCCCCCCCTCCACCCCCCCTCGCTCGGGCCCCGCCCGCCCGCCCCCGCGAGCGAGCGAGCGATATTTCGCCCAATCTGGCGCGTGTTTTTGTTTCCCGCCGGCGAAACTCTTTGCGCGACCCCGCTCGCCTCGCCCCAGCCTCGCCCGCCCCCGCCCCTCCCCGCCTCCCCCGCGCGGTCCCCGCGGCCTCTTCCGCGGCCGCCCCCGCCCCCGCCGCCCAGCCCCTCCCTCGCCGCGCCGACGCCGCCGCCCTCCACGATCTGCTACTGCTGCAGAAGCCGGCGGAGGAAAAGCTGTTGGCGTGACGTCACAGAACATGGTCCTCCCATTACGAGTGCAATCCTCTTAATTGTAATCACACGGTCCCTGAAGTGCCGTTAGATAGCTGCCTCGCCCGCTCGCGCGCCCACTCACCCGCGCGCCCGCCTGCTTGGCCCGGAACATGGCGGAGCGCGCTCGTTGGCCCGCCATACGTTCGGTCGTCGATGAGGCCCTCGCCGTTTCCCCCTGCCACGCCCACCTCCTCCACCCGCCTCGCCTCCCCCGACCCACCTCTCGCCCGCCATCGCACCGCGCCTGCCCCGCCGAGACCTCTCCTCCACTCCTCTCCCTCTCCGTCCTTCCCGTTCTCCGCAACCTCATCACCACTCCCCCCACCAGCTCCTTTTCTCGCCTTCCCACCCCCGACGGTGGGTAAGCGGACTATTCAGGTCGTTGCCGAAGGCAGCCGCGCACTTAGAGTCGG
This sequence comes from Teleogryllus occipitalis, assembly GCA_011170035.1. Lineage (NCBI taxonomy): Eukaryota > Metazoa > Arthropoda > Insecta > Orthoptera > Gryllidae > Teleogryllus > Teleogryllus occipitalis. The sequence continues at coordinate 254,183 of BLKR01001102.1, forward strand.
CGACGAATGTATCGTTCGTTTTAAGGGCCGCCGACGAGGGCGCGCGGATCGCGCTTTCGAGACGTGGAGGAGGGGAGGGGGTGGAGCCGGAGCGGCGACTGAAGCGCCACGCGTGTCTCCTTGGCGCAACGACGAGGATTACGTCGCTCCCGGAGCAAAGAAAGGGGCTTCCCATTGCATGCTGGTGTGAACTGTTTAGCTCGTTTTGCATAATTTCGAATAGAATGTGTGTTGCTTACATTTCGCGTTTTTCATACTTCAATGTGTATTGAAGTATTATTCTGCCTCTGTTGTCATATATTTGTGATACAATTATTATTTTATTTCAATATTCTATCACTCATTCTGTGTGCATTTGAAATTCCTCTTGCATCCTCCACATTATTACTTTCCAACAGTTGACTTAGTATCATAATTCACGTTACTCCACATAGAGGGGTTCATAGTTTATCATCATAAAACAAGACAATGTACGTGCTGTACTCCGTTTAATCCTGGGCTGTGTTACACAAAAATTCCTGCAGCGTCTAAACATGGCGGTAAAAACATACCTCTCTTTTCTTCGCGGCTCCTAAAGTACATCGGCTCTCAGCAGAACGTTCAATTGTCTGAACGCGAGAACAGGCCGGGCTGTTAGGGAACGCGCGCGAAATGTGTAACCATTGTGCGGCGGGCGACGGGGCGAAGGAGCGCGGGGCGGTCTCTTTTCGCCCGGGCGAGAGCATCGAGCAGCCCGGCGCGCCCGATCAACGGCCCAAATGCACCTCGAGTGCCACGCCCCCCACTTGCGGTCCCTTGGTAGTGCATCTTCTTTGTGTTGGCTCTCACTTCATGTTCCTCCTCTACCGTTTCCCTTTCTCTTGTTCTCTCCATCATCATTCTATACCTGAGCTTTGTCATGTCACCCGTCATGTCATCCGTCACGTCACCCATCACGTTATTCGTCACATCATTTGTCACTTATTTGTCACGTCACTCGTCACTTCACACTGTACGAACACTGTAGCGGCCTGTCCTTTGTCACTGTCATGTCTTCCACAGTCCACTATCTTCCTTTAATTCGTGTAAGTTTCTCAAGTTATTTCTCTTAGTTTCCTTGCAACTTCATCCGTCTCATTATGTCTTACACGCCGCTCGGTCTTCCTTTTCCGCCCCCGCTGCTGTAGTCCTCCACCGCATCCAATTGGCTCCATCTCGTTCCGCCTAGCCTCGGGTCACAACGCCCTTTCTACTCGATCGTCTTTACCGTCCGTAGCCTCGCCCTCGCCCTTTCCTCTCCATCTGCTCCCGGCCCCCGCCTCTGCCCCGCCCCCGCCGCCGCAGCGCCGCCGCTGGCGCCTCTTACGCACGAACGTGAGCGAGGGTTGCGGCCAGCGGGCGCGTCTCGCCCCGATTTCTGCTCCGTTTTATTCCTCCGTAGCGATTCGGTTCGGCCGCCTCCTCCCCTCGCCGCCGCCGGATCTCCGACCTGCCCCTGCCCCTTCCGCTCCCCGCCCATCGCCTCGCCTGTATACAAATGCACGGATACATTAGAGCCAATCTCGACCGACCGAATCCCACGGAACGCGATTTTTCCCCCTCGCCGATGTCACGCAACGTGCCCGCCGCTTCCCGCCTCTCTCCACCGCCCCTACCCCTCCCCGCCGTCTCTCCTCCAGCACCCTCCCCCACCGCGTCTTGCGCCGTTCACCCCCTCCCTCCACAGCCCCGTCCCCAAACGCTTCGTACCGCACCGCACAGTCCCCGGCCCACTCTCATATTGAAACTCCGGAACGAGCCCATTAAGAAACCCTGTCTTGCTGTTATGGGTTTCGAATTATACTGAGCAAGTTGTAGAGAGCGCGTCCTCGGGCCCGAATCGGCGTGGGGAGGCGCCTGGGAGCGGGCGCGGGAGGGCGGGGGCGGCGGGCGCGCGCGCAAACGAGCATAATTTAGCGATCGCCCGCCGCCAGGAAGCGAGCAGCTGCGGTGCGGCAGGTTGCCCGGCGCGGCGTGGCTCCGGCCGGGGCGTTTGCGGGCGGGAGAAGGCGCCGTAAAAAGGCTTAAGGCGGGAGCTGGTGCGAACGGTTTCCGTCGCAGTGGGTGCTGAGGAGAGGCGATTCCTCGGGCGGAATAGGCCTGAAGGAAACCTGGAGCTCGGTTTCTGATGCTTTCTTTTTCGACAGAAACGCCACAATGGATTAATTATTTCTTTCACATTAATCTGTTTCCTCTTTAGATGTTATATAAATGTAATATTGTCTAATTGTACTGGAAAATGTGCCCTGAGAATTCCCACAGCACCTGTGTATTTTTATAAAAAAATTGTCATGAAACTCGCTGACAAACTCTGGTTGAAACAATGCTTAAGGATTTCTGTGTATGCAAGATACGAGATCAAAATATTCGACTCTACGCTTTTGAACAGCAAATTCCGTTCCAACATTCAGATCGCTAAAATGAATTTCCCCATTTATCTGCATAATTGGCATGTTTACCAATAACATTTCAAAATGCTCCTTAAGTTTTGTCACATTTCTAAGACCGACAATGAATCTACTTTTTCGCATTAACGAGACTCGTACACAGCACGATTTTTATTAACCCCTTTTCTGTAGGATGAATGCGCCATAAAAATTGCGGTACTGCATCCAGTGAGAACAACTTTATTCCAAACATGCGACAAAAAGCTTGTCGTTCCACCTGGTACAACGTCCTCTTCCGCTGCGAGACACTGTTCGTAAAAGGGACATTTTTCTAGTTTTTCAAACTTTCACTGGTTTCCGTAGGTTGTTGCACTCGGCAATGTAGATGACTGCGATAAGAGGAGCCATTCGTTAGAGTTCGGAGCAGACCACACGCTAATGTTTATCGAATTTTTCACCGATTCGTATTTCGATACCTGCAGTCTCGCGTGCAGGGCTTCGGAAACATTCGATACTAAATGGCTTCGTTGAAAAATTGGGTCCGCAGCTGAACAGGAAATGTATATGGCGAATTTAACATTTTTTTGTTCGAATCCTTTTTCGATTCATAGTGCCCGAGGATATTTCTACATTGACTTCTTCGCTGCTTGTTCCTGGGCCTTGTCGGCGTTGCTCCATTGGTGTGCAAACGTTTAGTTTTTCATCTGAAAGTCGTATTTCGTTGTTGATTGTCAATTTCTTTGTGTATCTAACTCGAATACCGAAGGAGTCTTTTAAAATAATGCAAAAGAATATTTGTTCGTTAAATAATGTTTTTTTCTAATCTTGTTCCCAACACCGTCTTTACTTGTAAACATAGCACAAATAAATGTAGTTTTCAGTACGATTTTCTCTTTTTCTAAGGTTCTTCAAAAGCCAAAAGGTAAAATCGGTCGAAAACAAACAAAACGGTCCCTCCGGAAGTCGAGCTCCGTTTGCGGGCCTGCTAGAGCCGTATATTAAGGAGCGAAATCTGTGTTTGCGCCCTCGCCGATAAGATTACTCCCAGCCTCTCGAGACGCCCGCTGCAGGCGCCACGGTCGCCCGTCGTAATGGCGTTATTACCTCGTATTAATGCGGAATATTGTTAACGGCAGGAGAAAAAGGCCCCCTTCTTCGGTGCGACCGCGTTGGCAGGGGGAGGGGCGGGAAGAGGAGTGGGAGGGGGAGCGTCGGAAAGGTTGCGGGGGCGGTGGAGAGAGCGCGGGTTTGTCGCTGGCGCTTTATGGCTTCCTTGTATATAGTGCTCACGTGTTTGTGGGCCATGTTTGAACTACGGCGTGCGTGGGCGGGTAGGTGTGGGTTTTACATGGCTCTCGACGCGAGAGCACATACACGTTATCTGACGCCCCCGCTCCTCACCGGCTCCGGCTGCGAATCTTGGCGAGGGTTTGGGGCTGACTGGGTGGCTGAGACTGCTATGGCTTACGATATTTCTAGAAAAAAATAGGCAACAGGCACGCGAGAAGAAGAAAGTTTATGAAGAAATGGAAGATATTTATTTAATCAGGAACACTAAAGAATATGTTTTAATATTTGAGACATTGAGATTCCAAATTTGTAAGTAACAAACGATTAAATAGAGAAGGAATGTGGGAGATGTAATTGTAACAAGAATAGCAAGTGACTAGCAGTTAGGCCTCCAGATCTCTTTCCAGAAGGATGAACGTAATCTTCAGTCATGTATACAAAAGACGTTTGACATCATAATCCGCAGCGAATGTCCCATTCCTAAAAAAGAAACGCGATTCCTTTTTTTTTCTTCACGGGAGGAGATGCTCTGAATCCAAGACCACAGGCGAATGTTATTACGACACTCCTTTCGCTACAAATCTACGCGCCCATCTGCATCGGTTATGAAGTCAGACCCATTTTCTCTGCCTGCTGTGATCTCATCTTGGCGTGAGGCGACATTCCGAAAGAGAGACTGACATACCGCATCGCCCGTTTCGTGATTTTCCCTTCTCATTCAACATCCTCCCGCGTGCTTCCTGCGGCGGGGGGGGGCGAGGAGGGGCGGGGCGGGACGGCAGGCCGAGGAGCGCTCGCAGCGAGTGGCGCGGCGGCTGGCGCAACATCCTTTCGTGCGTGCGGGGGCGGATGCGTGCGGGGAAAGTCCTTTGCGGTGAGGACGACATGTCCTCCCTGTTCGCAAATCCCCTTCACACCTTGGGCTCCAGTGGCATCTTTCCAGCACTCGCATATCTGAAATCTTAAAAACTATTGCCACGTTTCGGTCTACCTCGCTACCCCTCTCCATCTCCACTGCTGTATCAAACCCCCTTAATACCTCTTGTCCTCTTCCCCAACCCCCTTTCCACCTCTGGTTAGGTATCGTCCACCTATGCACAACCGTACCTACTAAGCCCCACAATGCAAGTCCTCCGGATGGCGAAACTCGAGAACATTCAGACATGTTGGTAGCAACACACCCGTATCGGAGGCAGTGTTGTATCGACTACTGGGCGCAGTCGATATCGCGTGATGTTTCCGATGTTACAGGTACACGAGGGCGGTGCGCGCGGTAGCGATGCCGCGTGCAAACTCATGCGCACTCGGCGGCCCGCGTCGCGCCGGGCGCGTCTCGCGGGCGGGGGCGGCGGCGTCGACGTCGGAATCGGCTCCCGCCGCCCCCGGCCGGTGCTGCCGTCGAGAAACGCGCCCGGCTCCAGGGTATTGGTTTTGGCGGGTTGGCTTAGCCCGCCTTCTGCTCGACCGTGAAATTAATATCGGGAACAGTCATGCGCCCTTTCGTGTCGGCCCCTTCCTCGCCCCCGCCCCCGCCCCCGCCCTGCCCCGCCGCGCCCCGCTGGCGGTTTCCCCGTGACGGGGGCGGCTTCGCGGTCCGTCCTTAAACCTGTCGCTGGGCGTTTTTTGTGTCTTCTTCTTCATTGGCCGGCAAATACAGCTGCCCCCAGCCAGCGCGCCGGCCAGTCTTTCCCAATGAAGCCTATTAATAATTTCCTCCCCCTCTCGGCCGTGTCCGGACCCTCGCCGCCCCCGCCACCCCCTCCGTCGTCCACCCGCTTCTCTTGCCTTCTCGCCCCCCGTCTTCTCTCTTCCCCGTCCTCCTCCCCTTCCCCTTCGACGCAACATATTTCTCTATCACACCATCCTCCGCAGTTTTTGCTCATGATCAATGTGGGATATCTACTACTCCTCTTCGTAAGATAAATGGTTATTGATTGCCTTGGATCGATGAGTTTGCGGGCTCGGGACCCGTAAGGAGTCCGCGACAGCTGTCGCCCTGCGTTTCCCGCCACCCGGCCGCCTCCCCGCGCCTCCCGCCGCCGCCCCCACCCCCGCCTGCGCCGCAACCCTCTCCCTACAGTGCACCCTCCGCAAGTTGGCGAACGTGCAATCTGGCAACGCCGGCTGGCGCCACCCCCGGCCGCCCGCCGCCGCCGCCGCCGCCGCCTCTACGACACCCGCCACCGCTGACTCCCCTCCCCTCCCCTCCCCTCCCCTCCCCTCCCCGCCTTCGGAGGTGTCAGCCGAACGGAGTCTGAGACGCGGGCGGGGCGGGGCGGGGCGGAGGGGCGGGTGGCATGGCGCGGAGATGAATAGCCCCGCCCCTTCGCGAGCCGTCCCTCCCCGCCCCCGCCCCGCCCTCCGATCGGGCGACTTGCGCAGCGATTGCGCGCTTCGAACGTTCGTCGGCGAATTTAGCGCAGCTTCGGCCTCGGCCGCGCAAAAAGCACTTGCGGCTCTGCGGATGACACAATGATCAATCGACGTGTTAATTGAAGACGCTCCTCTAATTAATATTCAGATTTAATCCTTGAGTAAATAACGGCCCGAATGGCGATGATAAATAACGAATACGCGGGTGATAGGAAGAATGCGCCGTCTTCGAATCCGAGACCTCTGGGTCCTGGGCGTGGAGATTTATATCTGCCGCTAGGAAAGAAGGCGAGTGTTGATGAATGGCCTGCTGCTTGACAAATAAGAAATAGAATCCTGCACTACTCACTTCGTGGGTGCATTGCATTGCGCATTGTGTGTGTTGGCCACATGTGCTCATTTGCGTGCGCACGGCCCTTCGCTGGCAATCCTCCACGCGGTGCAATATTACTCGTCACTTTCCGAATCTGTTTTATTCTCTTTGTGCATTCTGGAACTTGTTCCTATTGTACTCGTGTCTTTGCCTCTCTTTCCTTAAATTTGAGCTATTGCGTATCCTAATTTACTCAATCTATCACATATCGATTGAACGTGACATTGACTCAGTACGACGCCCCAAAGTCAAGTAAATAAACAAGTTATTCTCCTTCACCCTTTCCGTTAAGAGAAGGCAATTTCCTATTTTAATCAGTGTTGGATTTAAATTTCTTTTATGCAATATCACCTAAACTGTAGAAGGTGTGTCAATGACAAATGACACGATAAAAACTGGATTGAAGTGTAGGCATATTGACTCAATAAAGAAATTGAGATATTTATGAAACAAATAAAACTCCCGCAGTGACTTACGGTGTGTTCTGACATGGACAGCCCGAAATACCTCTCTCCATTTAGCATCTCTCTGAGCGCTGCTGAAGGTTTTGTATGGCAAGTCAGAAAGAGACAAGGACGCGGACATCGAAATCAAGTCTTGGTGCTGACACGGCCTCCCGCAAAGATACGGCAGGTCGTCCTGGTAGGGCGCCCTGACTGTCACAGAGACCGCGAGGCGTCGTGTCTTTCGCAGTACCCTCGCCCCGCCACGCCCCCCCGCCACGCCACGCCCCGCCACGCCCCGCCACGCCCGCCACGCCCCGCCACGCCCGCCACGCCCCGCCACGCCCGCCACGCCCCGCCACGCCCCGCCACGCCCCGCCGCGCCACGCCCCGCCGCTCCCCGCCACTCCCCGCCACGCCCCGCCCCGCCCCGCCACGCCCCGCCACGCCACGCCACGCCCCGCCACGCCCCGCCACGCCCCGCCACGCCCCGCCACGACCCACGCCCGTCAAAAAACACTCACCGCCGTCCACGCTCCTCCCCCCTTGGGCGCTCATCCCTCTACCTCCGCCCGCCCACGCCCGCCCGTCCGCCTCTGCCCCCGCCCCCACACTCACCCGCGCGCCCTCCGAGGAACTGCTGTTGTGGCAGCTTTCACTTACACGTGATAGCTCCCGACATATCGCGAACTGCGCGCTCCCCTTTCATATTTTATTTTATATTTTAACTTTTTAATTCCAGCCTCCATATCTTTCCTTTAGCTTCTTTCTATTAATTCCCACCTGAAGCCCCCCCTTTTTTTTTTTTTGCAATTGCGTGTCCGTCCAGCCGTGCCTCCCCCGTTATCCTGCCCTGGTCCCCTTCCCTGCCCGCTATTCTTCACCGGCGGAATCTCTCCCCCTTTTCACCCCCCCCCCCCACCGCCTCCACCGCCTCGCGATCCCAATGTGCGGGTTGCTCGTCGGCGCCCTGTCATATCTTTGATATCCTTCCAAAGGTACGTTTCATAATACCCTGTGATCTTGCCGCGCGCCCAGTGCCGTCCCTACTCGCCGGCGTTTTGTCTGCTACCGCACGCGCTCTCTCGCAGGAGCATCTCCCGTGACGCAAGGATGGGGCACTAAATTAAATTTATTTCTTGTAAAAAATATTTACAATGCCGTGTTTATTCCGCGGTCTGGCTCTGCTTACTCCCCGCTTCACGCGTTTTCGACACACGGCCTCCTAAAAGTTTTATTTATGCTCGGAGGCCGAGATTGAATTCACGACGGCTTTAGGTCGCGACCACCTTCTGTCAGAAGTAAAAGTTTTGTCCTTGGGCTGAACGTTCTCGGTCTATATCTCAGTTCATTGACTTTTACGGGGGACCGTTTTTCAGTATCGGCGGCGTATCTAAGGACGGGATCGCATTATTATCGATAATTCACGACCTCCTAGCAGTTTGATGCGTGTCACAGATGGCGGGGGGTTTATAGCTCGCGGGAAAAATATCGTAAACCGGAGCTAAATCCTACGCTGACGGTTTTGTGGAAGGGTATTAGTTAAACTTTGGCTCCTGGAGACCTTTGCACGCCGTGTGCATCACGCGACGTGGGTTTCTTTTTTTTTCTGTTTTGATTTTGACGTTTCCGTGTGGCTCGGTTGCCAGGGAAATGCTTGAGTAATGGCTTTACTGCGTTGTAAATTGTACGAGTGATATGTCGCGAGCGTATGCCGTTGTGGGTACCCTACTTTTACGCGTTCAAACATTCCGATCTGATTAGCTCTGGGCGGGCTTGTGGTCTTGTCTGACGGGTCGAATTAATTAATGGAACGGAGAGCGCTCGGCTGTTTCTAGGAAGTGGAAGTGTAAAGCAATGGTTTTTACATCTGGAAATGTTAATAGATTCGTTTCATGAGTATACAATGTACTTATATTTCTTTGTTTATCTCGTTTTCAACTGGCATTAGGTTTCTTAAATGCTTTTGAATAACGTTTTCTGCGTATTGAGTGGAATTATATTTAAGGGGATTGTTTTCTATGGGCAATCAATGAGGTGGTGGCGGTACATTTTCCAATTGCGTTTACCTGAACTTCAACATACCGAAGTCATTTTATAGTATTACTGCTTCTTTAGGGGCACTTATTGTGTCTAGCTGCACGCAAGACCATGTCTTCACCAAAGTATCTAGACCGACCGCCCCTCTTTAAGGGTCTCGATCTTCCTCGTTCCCCCTCTCCTCTCACCCCTTCCACTTCTCCCCCTCCCGTCGGCGCCCCGATTGTCTCTTATTTTGTCAATATCGAGTGTCGGGGCAAATCTTTCGATCTGAGGCTGTTTTCTCCGCCATTAAACGGCCCGGGGCCCGAAGGCTCCCGGTTTCCCCACTGCCGACCCGCAATTAATTGTCTCCCTCTCTACATCCCTTCCCCTGCCCCCCTCTCAACTCAGCAGAAACCGAACCAGCATCTTGGTTCCTTCTTTGAAAAATATCAATTCTCTCGTTCGTAAATTATGTATTTATCGTAAATACCCCTCAGTATTCTCCTTACAAAGGAATGACCATTTTCACAACGCAAGAGAATTCGCTTGTAATTTTCGTTTCAACCCTCTGTTTATTATCAGCAGTGACAAAGCTGTTTTGTATTTGACGTAACACGTGTTTATAAAATAAATTCGCTGGAACGTAACGAGTAAATAGCTACATTATTACCAAAATGTCAATGTTTATGCAGTGATTCCCTAATTTTGTGAGAAATAACAACATAACGAGTTGAAATAAATATGTGGAGTACTGAATATTTTAGTTCATTCTAGACGGATGTTATGAGCTTGTAAGGTGTAATGTATTTCTAAATTATAAATAGAGCAGTGAGAATTACGGGGACACTTCAGCAACGTAAAATGTTTCTTTTTGTTTCTGTGTTTCTCGCTGCTTTTACCTACTTCTCGCAAACAGTTCTAACCAGAAACAACAATAAATTAACATTATTTATCGTTTACCTTAACTTTCTTCTTTGTGCAGTGCGCACTAAACACGGAAAGGATTTTTGAGACATTGCTCTGAACCTTATAATCCCCTCAATTACTCAAGTTCAACCTAATTACAAATTATATGCAACATATCACACGAAAACAAATATCCATACTCCTGCGAATTCGAATCAGCGAATCTCCATGTTGAACACTTGGTTTCTCCTTACTAACAATCGCAGGACAACAATTACGCTTACTAACAATTCCAGGAGCACTAGAACCACTCACAGTGGAATCCCACTTTGAGCCGTGGACGAGCTGCAGCTAAATGAAGAGCATTCGGCCCGACCGCCGGTGGTCGCACAGTTAGGCCGTTCCGCGTCCCTGGTCGCTTGTGTTTAATTGCGCGCTGCCATGTGACTGAGAGCGACGCCCACGAATTTTTGGCGCCGGCCGAGGTGAACCCCTCGCGTGCTCTCTCCGGTGGGTGCGTCGCGCTGCGGGCCTCGAGGCTTGGCTGACACGTTTCGAGAGATGCACGAAAATAATTTATTTTTATAGCAGTTATTATCGCAGTACAAGTAAAATCAGATAAAATGATTTAAATAAGATATAATGTTTTCGTTTAAGAGTTTTAAAAGAATCGCTTCGGATTGGAATAATTAGAAAAATATTATCAGCAGAAATAAATTCTGCTATAAAATGTAGTTCATTAGACTGCTTTAAAACAAGAATAAAAAGACAACAACAAGGAATATTTAAATCGTGTAAAGTTAATTTTTTCAAATATAGTGCAATGTTCATGAACAAGATTTTACTCATTCAAATGCGTGAGCATTCAATTGTAATTCTATTAACATTCCTAGTAACAAACCCCTTTTTAACTTCTAAAAAAAGCCGCGAGGATTCAAACCTACGAAGACATTCCAACACAACGCCATCCCCGTCTAGGCCGCAGCGCTGGCAGCCACTCACCCACCCGCCCCGCCCTCCCCCGCCCACGCCTCCGCCGCGTCCGCCTGTGCGCCCGTAACGAGGTTCCACCGTCGTTTACGCGCGTCCATGTGTGCTTCGAGGGGAACACCGCCGCGGGGGGCGGTGGGGGCGGAGGCGGCGGCAGAGAAACTGCACGCGGGGCCGTGTAATGGAATTTGTTCTGCTCAGTTCGGAAACGCGGTGTTGGCTCCGCGGGTGCCGGAAATTGCTTTCAGATCGGCAGACTGTCGATAATTTCCTGTTGACCGAGCGCGGGCGATATCGGCGGCAGTCCATTGAACACCACTTATCCCTTCTACCGCCGCCGTCGGCCTGTCTTTACTCCATTATCGCAGGTATTTGGGTGTTAAAGAATTCGAATGGCAGATTTTTTTTCTCTCTCTCTCTTGTCGCCGCCCCCGGAGAGGGACTCCAGAGGCGCAAGACGAGCCTGGCTGCTGCTGCTGCGGCGGCGGAGTGGGGGGGGGGGGAAGGAGGAAGAGGAGCCGCCGAAACGAAAAGTAAAGAAGTGGAAGTCTTCTTTTTATTTTCTTTAGAAGAAGACTTCGCTTAAACTCTTCGTCTCGGTCCGTGTTGAGCAATTGACCCGGAGCCTATATCGCCTCATTTATCTGATCAGAGAGCGGGGAGGGGGGACCGCCGACACCCGCGCGGGGCGCGCGATTTCTTCGTGGATTTGCACGCGCCGATGAACCTACTTAAAAAGGCGCGTTCCGTTCTCGCGGGGAAATACGTAAGCAGAAAGCCGACTCGACTCGACGGCATCGCTGCGTCGCACTCACGTCGGTTCCCATTCGGAACATAAATCGACTTAAAATGCGGCGATGTAGAGCGAAGATAATGTGTGTATTATTTATTCCTTCATCTAACTCCTTTGGGGGTCTACTCAGCTTCATTGCCTATATCTAATGCTCTTGTAAGAACAAATGTAAAAATATAACTGTTTATAAAAATATTAGATGAAAGAGTCCCGATATCCGATCAAATTAAAGTAACTGCTTCACGCTTCAGTATTTCTTTTAATTACAACTTTAATAGAAAAAAGGTGTTCCATAAACACATCAAGATAAGAGAGCACAATTTTTAACTAAGTTTACCAATTTTCTTTTCTAACGATACTATCAGGTAATGTGACGTATTTAACAATTTATTCCATTCTACCCTTATTTAAGCGGATTCTGTTGTATCGTTCTTCTGCGTTAACGATAAATTCCGCAGTGACCGTCGCTTGTCCGGACCGTACGAAATTCGCCGCGCCGCGCCCTCGCCTATCCTTCTGAGGCTTCGTCGTCGCCGGCAGTCGGCCAGGGCCGAACTCCCTCCGTCTGCCCCTCCCCTCCCCCTCCCCCTCCCCTCCCCGCCACGCGGCGCCGCGCCTCCTCCACGCCATGCGCAGAGCGTTGCGCGAGAGAGGCGAGCGTTGCCCCTGGCGGACGCAGCCCGAAGCGCGCGCTCGGCGGTCACGTGACCCGCGGGTACCGCAACGCACCCGCTGCCGTTGCCGCCGTGTCGAGACGCACGCAGGCGATCGCGTGTTCACGCGCCGACGCCGGAACGCGCTTGAGGAAAAGGCTCCGGGCGCTCTCTCGCTTTTCTTCGCACGGAAGCGCTGTGATTACGTGACGCCGATGATGAATGTTGTTGTGGAAAAATAAGTAAGGGGTTTTGTTTCTTTTTATTATTTTAATACAGAACTATCGTAGTGTATACATTTTTTTAGGAATAAAAAAAAATAATACTCATCTTTCATGAGATATTACAACTGTAACTGTGAGCAATGTATTTGCGGGTGGCAAACTCATTTTTTATACATTTGCAAACATAGATTTTCAGAAAAATGCTCCTGGACTGATTTTCTATTATTGAATGGAGTTTTCCTAATATACAAGTTCCATTCTCAATAAGTACGTACCTTGTACTTACACATCATCCCAAATAGTAACGTAGCCAAAAGTAGTATAAAATAGATTTCCAAGAAGGTGGCTCCTTGTGTGTCTGAAGTGGTGCGAGAGAAAATGTCGGAGATGGCCGCCTAAGTGTCTCCCTTGCGCCTGCCGCGCGTGCGCCTTTTGCGCGTAACGAAGGGTTAATCTTCGTCGTCGGTACTCGCGCGCCGCCACTGGCCCGCCCGCACCTGCACCTCCTCAGCCGACCGCACGCGCGGCAGCACGCGGTGGCGCGCGGGCCGCGGGGCGTTTGTTTTGGTCGGCGCAGGCGAGCGAGCGCGCGGCGTTGGGCAAATGTTTTTCCGCGGCCGCCCCGTAGCAAACAGGGCAGCCTGCAGATGTCTGTAAAACGCCCCTCCCCCCCCCCGCGCTCGCCACCCTCTCAGTCCGCCGCCGCCGCCGCCGCTGGCCTCGCTCGTCTCTCCCCTCCACCGTCGTCCCCATCGTCTCTTCCTCCCCTCCCCGCCCGCGCCCTGTCGCCGGCCTTACCTCGTCCCTCACTCCCTCCGAACCTTCCTTCTCTCGCGCCCGCGCCGTTCTCTCGCGGGGCCTCGGTACATACATGCGTGAGCGACTGTACAACATGTATTCAGTTTCTCCGCGGTGGCGGGTAGTAGCCCTTAAATGCCTCTTCTCCCTTTCTGCTACCCCCCCTCCACCCCCAGCGCTCTGCTCTTATATCTCTTCACCGCCCTTTCCTCCTCTGTGTACCTCTTCGTCGCGGTCCCCTCACCCCCTCTTTGCACATCCATCTCTCTCCTTATTCCTCTTTATTTGAGTATAATTATTGATTATTGGAGGACGGAAGGCTAGTTGGCAAGGGGGGCGAGAGGTAAGGAGAGGGGCGGCGGCGGCGGCGGAGACGACGGCAGGAAGGGGTGAAAGAGAGGGGGACTGGAAGGGGGGTGATTAAGCCCTGTACGGCTCCATCGCTCGTTTCTGTTGAGTCTTGTGCTTGCTACTGACAATTAGACTGATACGCTAAGTCTGCTATCGATTTATTCTCTGCAAAGGCGGACCTCTCTCTTCACCCCTCCTATGCTCCTTCGTCCTCCTCCGGCTCTGCCGCCGCCGCCGCCGCCGCCTCTGCCTCCGCGTCCGCCTCTTCGCCCCCTCTCGACGCCCTCAATCCAACCCTTAATATTCGCGTTCTCGCTCGCACATTTTGTGCAGCTCGCCCGGCTAAGAGTACGGCATGCATATACAACACAGCACGCGCGCGCCGACGGGGGACGGGGGGCGGGGCGGGGCGGGCGGGGGTGGGGGCGGGTGAGGGTGGCGGATGGGAAGGCGCTGCGAACCCCGAATGATTGATAATTCGTGCTTCTGCACCGATACTCGGGTCATCGCGCGCCGCGCCACGCCACGCCACGCCTCGCTTCGCTTCGCCCGGCTGCGCGGCTGCCTGGGTCAGGCGACATTGCGGCCACGCCAAGGCGCCAACGCTCCGCAATTTCTTCTCATTCAAATTGATTATTCCCTTTTCGTTTAGTAATAAATTATTTAATTTGCTTTCGGAAAGTCTATTATTTATCATCTCAGATATTTCTGCTGCATGACTATCGTAGCTACAGTTCTCTTTCATTATACCGAAAATGGATTATTATTTTCTGTTGACGTAACCTTGTGTTATATTTCTATGCTTTGCATACTTCTCGCTAACTGCAGCAACTACTACAATCACCGACACGCACTTCCTTTCTGACGACAATTTCTTAATCTGAATTTAGATAAACTATTGTAACTCATGCTTGAAAAGTGTGTCATTCAATTTCGTTTATGGATGATTTCACTATCATTAAAATCTAGATTACGTGTTTACAACAAAAATTCCCAACGAATAGAAATTCCACTGCTCAAATTGACCTTTAACCCACGTCTCAGAATAATTCAAAAATATCCATTCGTCATGAAAAGTACGAGTACTAGCAAGACTGCAGTGGAGTTCATTGTGAATCGATTCCTTCAAAGGGGTCTGCATCCACCCAGCGGCGGCAGCGTCGCGGTAGCCATCGCGACCACAGACGCGTGTTCTCTCAAAAGCAATTTGAAATGCAAGTAAACGCGAAAACGCGGACCAGGCAATACGTGTACTTCCGCGCGCAGCTCGAAAAAGTGCCTCTTAGGCATTCGCTTTGGGAAAAGACGAGACTGTGAAAAGAGGCGGGGATGAGGGCAGGGGACGTGCAGGGGGAGGCAAGATATATTGTACCTCGGAAGGAGGAAAAGAAAATGAGTGATTTTGTCCACTCACCGAAAATAGCGTTCGTACAAAAAAAAATGTTTGAAGGGTTGCGAGTCGTAGCAGCAGCAGCGGAGGCGGCGTCGGCGGCGGGATGCAGAATATGGCAAATAAGAGGGAGAGGATGCGGGTATTTGTGCATGTGGGGAGGCGCCGTTGGAGGGGAGAGAAAAAGGGTTGCGAATATGGAAAAACGAAGGGTCGGCTCTGAAGGGAGCGGGCGGAGTCGGAGGCGGAGGCGGAGGCGGAGGCGGAGGCGGAGGAGTAGGGGCTTGCGCGACGGGGGAATACGGAATGTTAGAAAAAGGCAAGGCCGGCTGTGGACGCGTGTGTGTGCGTGAGCCGGCGCCCCCTACGCGCTTCAGAAGGCCGGGGGCGCTGGAGGCGGCGGCGGCGGCGGCCACGGCGATAAGGGGTTGCCGCGGAGGCGGGGGCGGGGCGGGGCGGGGGCGAGGCGGGGGCGGCAGCATCCGCGCGCTCTAAGGGGGCGGCGGCGGCGGCGGCGGCGGGCGCGAGGGCGAACCCAAAAGAAGGGAAGAGCCCTAGGTATGAGTTTGACGTTCAAAATCTGTTCCATTTGCAAAATTCCCTTCCTTTCTTTCCTTTTTTTTTCTTTCTCTCTCCGTTTTACTCTATGATGTTTTTGTTATATCCGTCTACATCCCTTTAGGCTCAATACAGATCGTTTTTTCGGCGCGAGAGATGTACGTACGCTGCAAGCGGCAAGATGCCCTGAGTAGGACGGGTGGGCGCAAGACTTTTTTTGCTTCGGCGAGGCTCGGTGAAGAGGCAGGCGAAAGACGATGCGTGTAAGCAGGCTTCGGGCGAATACACATTCGACTCTTCGGTGGACGAGTGGACGGACGCGGTGGGGCGAGGTGGGGGAGTGGAAAGAAGCGGGCAATAGGGGGGGGGGGAGCGCAGAGGAGGAGGTTGTGGGCAGGAGCCGACGCCCCGCCGAAATTCCTTGATTAACTCCGCTTTAATAAGATGACTCTGGCAAAGCGGAGTGCCTGCTAAATTGAAGTAAACTCTGACCATAGGCGTGTGACGAGAACATGGCACAAAAGGAGGCTATGGAACGCAACGGAAATGGTGACGGGAATGGCCCACGTTGGTGATGTTGGTGACAATAATCCCCGATGAGACAAGAGTTGACGAGGCACGGTGATGGGGAGGGGTAAAAGCATAAGGCAACGAACGCTGTGGGTGGTGACAGTACTCTGGGCGGTAGTTGAAAGAGCCATAAAACTACGATCTCTTCTTCCACTCAAGCAAGTGGTATTTTTTTCCTTCGCTCTCCTTTTCGGCCTCGGACGTGTGGGTGCGCGAACTGAAATACCTATCTCAAGATTTCCGTAAACTGCCCGACGACTGTGCTGGGGTGGTTTATTTTCAGAAGCCCCGTGGGTCGTCCGCGCGTCAAAAGAGATTTTAACCGCAATCCGCGGCGACCCTTCACGAATCCGACGGTGGTTTGCGCCTCGAGAGATATATGGTGTTTGAGGAAGTGCACAGTGTGCGGATGTCTAGTGTACGCTGGGAGCAGAAGTGGAAAACGTGAATTGGTTTATGAGTTTTACGTCTCTCCCACAGCGGTTAGAATCACTGATAATACTCATTTCCTAACTCAAATAGCGAAAATTTAGTTCTAAAAGTAGTTCAATGCAAATATGCGATTCTTATTTTGAAACCTACATGATATACCCGAAGAGATGATACTCAAAATCATCCTCCTCTTGTTTGAAGAACCCGTGTGTATTTTTTTATATGTCTATATGTCTCTCACTACGCCTGCGATATTTTTGGGCTGAAATTAATTGTGAGCAATCAGAATGCTTAAATATTCTTACAATCTTCGTCTATATCCTATTATATATATATATATATATATATATATATATATATATATATATATATATATATATATATATATACAAACACTATTGGCGGCGTTCGAAGCACAGGCAGCAAAATCGATGTCCTTGCGCGCGAATCGTCTTCCGTGCGATGGATTCAGCACTCCTCTCGCGTGCGCATCGATACAAGGCGAGTAATTGCCGGGAGTGCAGCAGGGCGGCGGCGGCGGCGGCCGAGCTAGGGCGAGATATCTCCACCCTTCTGCCCGGCGAATTCGCCCGCCGCCGCGTCGCTCGGCCTCGCCCCCCCCCCCCTCGCCGACGGATCTGCATAGCTTTTCCAACCCCTTCGCGTCTCACTCACCCCTCGAGAAGCGGGCGATTCTTCCTCCCTCCCGCGTTTATCTCCTTGTGCACCCCTGCCGGATGCGGACGATTCTCGAATTGGAAACCATAGATACGGCGAAGAGATTGGCTTCGCGCGGTCGCGAATTCAAATATGTATCCTTGCGCTATCTGGTCGGGCTTGCCCCCCCTTCCCCCCACTTCTTTCGCGTCTAATGTACTCCGTTCCTTTTTTTAACGTCCGCCCTACCTTCCCTCTTTCATACTTTTTTTTTATTATTTTCTCGCTCCTCGCGTCCTCCCATCCACGTAAGGGTGGCGGCCGCAAGACGAGGGGCGAGTTCCGCGCCCCTAGCGGAGGGTTTGATAAGCTCCGTTTGGCGCGCTTCGCACGTGTTGCCGGCGGTCAGCGCGAGGGGGTGGGAGGGGGTGCGCTCCGCGACAGCGCTCAGGGCCTCCTGGAGAGTGCCGCATACGTCACCGGCACTCGCTTGTTTTCTCAATGTGTTTTCCTTAAGCACGAATCGATTCGTCCTGTTCAGCGGTCGAGTTACGTAACAGGTAGGCTTCGTTTGTGTAATTAGACATGATGCGTTGCAAATGCATTAGAAGCTTGAAGTTCCCACACCTGACGGCGCGATAGGATTTTAATTTATGAGCTCTACTTTTTTAGTATCATTCTATGAAACCAGCGTCGTGTCAAAAAGTTGAACTCTGTCTGATTACGTATCTTGAAAATAAGACAAATATATAGACCTAAAACATACCAGTAACTTGCAAGTAATACTTTCCCACACATTTCAGTTTGGTGTTTTATTAATTGAAAATTTCTGTGTCTTACTGAATGAGGAATGTGTCTTATTTACAAACTGGCAAAACCCTTATATCAGTGCTCCCATTCAATTTCTTATTCCACCGTTTTAACCGTTCGATTGAAGGCGTTGATTATCTCCAAATGAACGGCGTCACATTGAATTTTCTGATGGACAAATCCTGGCGACAGCAGGAGCCTTTTGGCGCAACGACGAAATTGAAATGAGGACGGTGAGAAATATAGTGGGTTCCGGCGTGTGCTAATTTGATTTGACCCAAAGCACCGAACGAAAAGTTACGCCTCAAAGGTCGTTACGTGAAAAATCAATTTCACGCCAATGTTGCGTATACCTAAATTTGGCGTCGCCCTCAACCGCGCCCCGCTGTTCTGCTGTTCCAGGCAGTCACCCCCGTGATTAAGGCGCTCGACCTAGCAGACCGCGAAATTTTCGATTTCAATCGAATTCTGGTTTTCTGCTTCTCCGAGTCTGCGACGCCCTCGTCGTGACCTTTGCCCCCTTCCCCATCTCCCTCGTTCGCGCTTTTTTAGAAGCTTTGCTCTTCTGTTTGTGGCGAGGCCTCGTGGTTATCAAACGTCCTCCTTTTATTCTCGCAGGAGTAATCGGAAATCGGAAATGTCATTTCGAGGGAACCTTAATTACGAAATCGCTCGTGTTATTCAGATCGAACCCCATTTCAATAGAAGCCTGCGCAAATGATTTCATTTGTGTATGTAAAACTTGGCAATATGATGAATTTTCTTTGGTAATTAAATCAAGGTAAATGGAAATTTCTGTTATACATTGTTACTATTTGATGTGCATTTCTTGTGCAGCCACATTGCGTTATTTGTGAAAAATTATCTTTGCATATCTTTCCTTGTCAAGTACCATATTTATTAGTATCGTATAAAAGGGTGAATAAAAAATATTTGCGAGCTTCATCGTTTCAAGATTTCCTTAAATAAGAATTTCTTAATTTCCAACAAATTTGTTTCGAGTGTGTATTTATTTAAGACAAATTGAGCGTTATTTAGTTTTTTACCGAGCTTCAATCCAACTGTTTATCCTGTCTTAACATTTCTGCTCCGTGTCTTTCCGCTCGGATGGCAGCGCCAGTCTTCCGATTCAAGACTGACACCGAATAACTTAATTTTATATTCCTTTTACACTCCAACGCCCCGCACAGTTGTTCCTTTGTTCGGGCCGCCTTTATTTGTTCTCGTAAAAATCTATTAAATTTTAACCGAATTAGTGGGGGAATAAATAAAATAAAAGGTTTACGGTGCACATTTTACATGTTCGGGTGAAATGTCCGGAAGAATTTGGCATGAATTTATGTAAGAATGAATAAAATAAAAATAGGGAAATGAATAAAAGGTTGATATTGACTAGCTAACTTTCGTATGTTTTACAACCGAAGCATTACGAAAGTTTTTATGTTACTAGCCCGGCGCTTTATGTTAAATAGATTCTCGTAAAGGCTAGCGGGTATTTCTTCCTCCCCATCTCGCCCCGGGTGAACGGGGAGCGGCGGGGGGGGAGGGGGTCCACGGATTGATCAGACGTCTCCTGTGGGAGCTGAAGAGGCCATCGCCGGGCCGCCCCGGGGGTTCCCGCCCGCGAGTGGCAATTTTTCCGTAATTGGGTTCCGAGCCACTCCTGGCGGCGCCTACCGGAACCGCCGCGGCGCGCTCCCCGACTTTCGCGCCACCCTGTGGAGACGGCGTAGGAGGAGAAGTAGGAGGCGAAGCACGTGAATTTTGCAACAATTGCGGGGAGCTGTCGAGAGGGAGAGTGGAGTTTGCGATTGATCGCATTAGCAAGTTTACGTTCGGAAATCGATGTTAATAATCGAGAGGAAATTTAACTTCCGCTTAATTCGGAACAACTTTACTAATCAAGTCAATATGTTCCACATTAAATTTTCCGCTTATCCGGAGTGCAAAGAGCACAAAATTGTGGAGGGGCGGCCGGCTGGGGAATCGATATAGAGCAGAAAGCGATTGGGAGGCGGGGATTTTAATCTGGATTTGTGCTCGCGCGGGGGGGGGGGGGGGGGGGGGGGGGGGCGAAGGAGGCGGGGAGGCCCGCCGGGACGTGTGCCGCCTTATGTGTCAGGGGCTTTGACGTCGTTCGTTCCTCCAAGAGGGCGGGGGGCGGGGCGCGAGGTGCGGCACCAGCGTGCGCGGACGTCAAACGCGAGGAACCGGCGCGGCGCGGCGCGGCGGCGCACGTGGAGGAGGCACAGGCGCGTTTCCTTTGTTGCCGCGCCGCGTGCGCCCAGCCACGTGAAAGTGATTCTGAGAGTTGTGGCCGCGTGTTTTGCTGCTTTCATGATTGGCGCGGTGGACTCGTCAAATGATGTCTCGACCATAACGAGAAGCGGTTTGGTCTTTGAAGTACTTTCTTTCTGATGAATGAACCAACTGTGTTTAAGCTACCGCTCGCTTTGAAGATAGTGTTACTTTTACCCTCCGACACCATTCTTTCATACAATAAATGAAGATGAATATGTGTATATTATAAAAACGATTCATCATGTCTGCATTTCATGGACATATCATCTTCAACCAAACACAAAATAAACTGTTTGGGATTCTTCCCGTAAACAGCAAAAATTGCCTCGCGGCATCCCGACATTTGCAACCTCTACAAACTCGTATTTCATTTGTTTAGTGGAAAGCAAAAAAAAAAAAAAAAAAAAAATATTGTCATCTTATCCACTCGTCGAGTGTAACATTATGCGAAGAATCTGCGAACGCGAAATTCGCATGCGCGTTAACAGCAGAAGGCATCTGCGCGCGCGGAATGCGACCGGCGCCGCGCCGCGCGGGAAGGGCATTATGCAAAGCGGCTGCGAAGGACGCCGCACGCGCGAGTGCGTGGCTGCGGTGCCGACCGCGCGTACGAGCGCCAACTTTATCGACGCCTCTGAGAAACATGTCACCCGCGTCGGCACCTAAGCGCTCTTTGTTTCATCGTACCTGCTAAGTGCGTTCCTATCTCTACCGCCGCATAATTGTGTAAAACTCGCAAATGCGAGTGGTTTTTTTTTCTTTCCTTTTTATCTGACGGGCATATTTAATTTTCTGCGTGTTTGCAAGATAACAATAATTCGCTATGGTGAACTCTAGGTTAATCGTTGGAATTAAAAAATCATTTTATCGCGAGTGCACTCCAACCGTGTTTTTTGCTATTGAATAATGATATATCAACGATTAAAAAAGGTGACAACACTAGAAGAGTTGTAAGAGATTGATTTGATGATTTGATAATTTTACAAAATAAAATTGATACAAATTTATTGATATTGTTAAAGTCAATAAAACTATTATTGTGCATAAGAAGACATTTTTATTTATTCTTGATATTTTAAATAAGCGTATTTCTCGTATGTGTTGTAATAGAGATCAATAATAATAATAATAATAATAATAATAATAATAATAATAATAATAATAATAATAATTGTCTGCAATTGTCGCTTATAATAATAATTACTGCACAGGAGCGTACGCTTGGTGGCAGTTAAATAAGAAACGAATGTACAAAATTAAAAATTAAAAGAAAGAATACATATAAACATTAAAAATAAATATATAAAGCAAATAGTATAATGTAATAATACAGCCTACATGAATAGTTTTAGCATAAATAGTAGAAATAATATTGATAATTGAGGATCTTAAAATTGAAATGAACGTGTGGTGTTGCGGAGTGTGGCGTTTTGCGAGGCAAAAGCGCTGAAGGTGTGCTGTGCGCGTTGCAGGTGGCGCAGCTGCTGGACGACGTGGCGCGACTGCAGGCGTCGCTGGCCAAGCTGCAGGAGAGCAGCCAGGGGCAGGTGGCGCGCCTGGAGGAGCAGCTGGAGCTGAAGCGGCAGCACATCGCGCGGCTGGAGGCGCGCCTCGACGCGCAGCGCGACTACGACGACGTTAAGCGGGAGCTCAGGTGGGTGGGCCTCTTCAGCCTCCCTATTCTTAACCCTACCCCTAACCCTGCCCCTAACCCTGCCCCTAACCCTATCCCTAACCCTAACCCTAACCCTATCCCTAACCCTATCCCTAACCCTATCCCTAACCCTATCCTTAACCCTATCTCTAACCCTATCCCTAACCCTAACCATACCCCTTCCCTAACCCTTCCATAACCCTTCACTAACCCTACCCCTACCCCTACCCCTTCCCTAACCCTGCTCCTAACCATACCCTTAACTCTACCCCTACCCGCCTCCACCTCCTTACCCTCTTCCACTGCCTCTACCGTCTCCTTACCCTCTAATGCTGCCACCGCCTCCACTTTCTTACCCTTCTCCACCGCCTTCCCCAACTCCACTATCTTCAACGCTCCCACCTCCTCATTCGCGTCCTCTGATTCACACTATCTCACCTCCCAGCCATTCCAGCACTTCGCAATTGTTTGGATTTCGTAATAAGGTGGCGTCATTGTCCTACGTCATTTTGTTCATTATTGATTTTATGTTGTTTATTTCTCGTAACTCCCCAGTAACTCAGATTTTTTTCCTTGGTTCGTTTATTTTTCGGATAATTTCATGAATATGTAGTGTATTCGTGTTATTTTCAAATACATCCTCGGTCGGTCGACCATGACCCATCATTCGAGATCTATTCTATTGTATACATCCCACTCACGGAATCTGCAGACGGGAAATGAACATCCCGGCAATCGTATTAGAAGGTGCTTCAAGGTCTCCTTCAATGTATAGTGAATGGCTCCGGAGTTTTGATTTCCTGTTTTCCTTTTTTTTTTAGAAACAATATTCTCCGCGTCGGGGAGTACTATAAACTTTTGTCCGTATAGATCTTGCACCTGGAGTCGCTATTGGGAATGCTATCATTCTGTCTTGTTCTCTTCTCTTTTTGTAAAAGGTCAAAGAAGTGCTGCCACTCTCGCCTCTTGCCCCCTCCAAGAAGACACACCCACCGCCATATTCCGCCATGGCAGCCCACGCGATCTTTGAATCCTTCTTCGTCCGATGGACCGTTGCTGACCAGTCGCCCCGCCCCCTGCTTCACCACACCACCAGCGGCCAGCTCCAATCACACGGGCCCTTTCTTCTAATTTCTTCCCTTTACTTACTCTTCTCTCCTTGTTCCCGTCTAGTTTCACCCCTCTCCCACGACTATTCTTCTTTCTTTTGCCTCTCTCTTGAGTTATTCTTCGCCTTCGCCTTCACCTTATTCCGAAGATCCCTTTCCAAGGTAAGAGAAAAACTTTATTTTTCGTGTGTTCACCTGTCCATTTTCATCTCTCTATTCTTGTCCACATGCCCTTGACGAATTCTTAATCTCCATCCTAGACACACTCCCCGCTATCTCCGACTTGTCGCGCTGTCCGCGCGCCCCCCCTCCCCGCCCCATAGACCGTGCGCCATAATGGAGCTGCCGTCCCGATTTAATTAATAGCGAACGTCTGGCGGCAATTATTATCCGATTGCAGTGACCGCAGTTCCTGCAGGCGGCGCGTGGAAAGTCTTCCCAGGCGGCGGCGTGGGAGCGGTCGCGCATCGGACGGACTGCTTCTCCCACCTTCACCACCCTCTCGCTTCCCCCTCCACCCCTCCGTCACCCCCACTGCCACACCCGCACGTCTGTCCTCTCTGCGGAACCCCGCGCCCCCCATCGTCACCCCCTCCGTCTACCCCTGCAACCTCTTCGCCCGCCGCTGTCGTCCTCCATCCTCGCTTCCCCCTCCCCCATCCCTCCGTCGCCACATCTACCACCCCCGCAGATCTGCCCTTACCGCTGCCCCCGCTGCTTTGTCACCCTCCCACCCCCTCCGCCGTCCCCACTATCATCCCCGCGGGTCTGCCCTCACCACTGCCCCCGCCCCCTCCGCGCCGCCGCGGGCCGTGCGGTAATTACTTCGGTCGGCGCGGGGCGGAGGCGTTTGGGGCGTTATCGCCCGCGTTACGTGCGCGTTTCTGCGGTGGCGCCGCGCGGCTCCGCGCCGGGCCGTCGCCACGCTTTCAACGCGTTCACGCGTGCGCACGACGAGCCCCCTTCCGCCTGGCGCCGAAGAATCCGGCGGAAATTTGTTTTGCTCTCGTGTAATTTCTTTATATTTGGTTCGTGTTCTTGTTCTACGTTCAGGCCTTTCTATTTCTCTCCTCCGCATTCGTTCCTTTTGACTTGGACTCCAGCGGAAATTTGTTTTTCTTTCGTATGTTTTTTTTCTGGTTTGCTCTTCTATTGTTTCTCGATTCCTATTTGTTTCTTCCGAACATTTCTATTATTTACTCTTCTCTCTTTTCACATCGGTTACTGTCTCTCTCCCGTTCATTTCTCCCATTTTCTTCATACATTATTTATTTTTACTTTCTTCTCCTCATCATTTTGACTTCGATTTAAGGTTCAATTATATCTTCGATACGTCTTTTTTCGTTCTCTTGAAACAATGTTGGGAGAAAATATGCATATTCGTAAACCCCGTAATATTTTCTATAAAAAATGTTCGACAAAATTCTTTCCATAAATGACATCTTCTGATAGGCATTTTGCAGTTCAATATCTTCTCTATTTATGAACTTTCTATGTCGCAGACATTTTGTGAATTTTATTAATTATATTTTTTCAATCCAACTGAAAACATTTACATAAAAATGTTGAATTCATTACCCGGGGCAATCTTTCAGAACATTCGCAGAGCATTTTTTAGTCATTCCACGAATTGTGTGGCGCCCGAAGATCTTCATCGCTGCCGTTCGTTCCCAAGTCGTTTCTCAGCCGGTCGTTCAGCACTGTCTGGTTCGTGGCCCCTCCCGCATCGCAGCCATCTTGGCGATTGCGCGGGCGATATCACAAGCGAGGCGTTCGCACTTTTACATAACCGCACGACAGCGCCGATGGCGGCGGGCGGGCGGGCGGGCGGGCGGGCGGGCGGGCGCGCGCGGAAAATCGTGCGGCGTCAGGCTCGTCGACCGCTTCGCAGCGCCCGCGCCGCGTGCTTGCCGCGCAACGCACGGCATCCAGGCGGTTGTGTGATCTGTTCACAGCGCTTTTTTAATGCTCACATGCCATATTGCTATAAACATATCGTTATAAATAAACGCCCACCTCCGATAGGCCGGTGCACGATACTAGCGAAGCGTAGCGAGCGGTTTCCGTCCTATTGACATCTGCGTGCCGCGTGGCGCCGATAGCAGAAGACTGATAAGTTGTTGAATTTTTTTTTCTCTACCAGACCCCGAGAACACGCAAGCAGAAATCCGAATTCCAAATTGGACGGGCGAACGGCTATACATCATACGATGGTTTAATGATTAACGGACACACAATGCATGGACTTCCTACAATTGGTGCTGCAGTAAGGCAATGGACGCTGTTAATAATGTGGAATTTGGGTTGACTTTATCGAGCAACCCAAGCGAAAATCCTGATGTGCTCAAGAACGTCATTCACATTATTGTGTTTTTTACTTCCCCTATTGGAAATAATCGCACAAAGTTATCGGAAATGTATTTCCTCTCTGTTCTTTTCATTTTATTGATACGTTTCCGAGTATTGAAATATTTTTTCGGTACATTTTTTGTCGATCAATATGTGAACCCAATGTGGCAAAAAGGAGGGACAGGATTTCCGAAGTATTTGAAGGCCGCAGACCATTGACCATTGTTGCCCTCAGAAACGCCATGCAATCGGAATTGCACCACACACTCAAGTAAAAATTTAACTATACTTTGGGCCTATTCGCATGCAATTCAGCTATTCGATTAGTTAATGCTGGTCAATTTTATCTCTTTAACTTGTGTGAATATTTTACTTTTATTGTATTTTGCAACATTACTTAACTTGAAAACAAAGATTTAATACTGTTAATCATTGTATATTTTATTATTCATTTCTCTATCAATAGCCAAATTTACAGGTAGATACAGTAAGTTACAATTACAAAAGTGATGTGCTGATATATCTTCTTAAATCTTACAAAAAAAAATTATATTGTGTCTCAATTTAATTTCTATATTTCGTATTTATTTTCTTACTTCTTTAATGTGTTCATATTTTTTAATTTGTGGTTTTCTACTTTATAATTCTTTTTTCTCATCCTAAACCTTTTCGAGCCTCATTTTTGTGCAATTACTTTTCCTCTATTACTTATTTTTGCATATCATTTTATTTTGGCGAATGACGAATTGGCATGATCATTTAATGAGAATGCCGGTAGATCGAATGCCAAAAATCCTCCCCAACTACAACCCGTACGGGAGGCGGAGTCCGGGCAGACCAATAAGACGATGGAAGGATACTCTTGAAGACGGAACGGGCCAATAGGCTCAACCCATGATGATGATGATGATGATGATGATGATGATGATGATGATGATGATGATGGCTTTATTTTGGCCTTTTTTTACGTTTTCTTCCTATGATTTGTATGTTTTAATTGCTCGGAAGTGACGTGTGTGGTATGTGTGTGGCAGCATCCTGCGCAGCCTGGAGTTCCCGAGCGCGCTGGCGGCGCACGCGGCGGCCGCGGCGGGCGCCGCGGGCGTCGGCGCGGGCGCGGGCGCCGACGCCGGCAGCAAGTCGCTGGAGCTGCTGCTGCTGGAGCGCTCCAAGGCACTGCAGGCGGCCGAGAACTCCCTCAAGGCGGCGGCCGCCGCCTCGGGCGCCGCCGACGCCGCCGCCGCCGCAGCCGCAGCCGCAGGTGCGTGCCTCCTGGACGCCGCCCACGCCCCGCGCTGGCAGCAGCGCCGCCCGCGCCCCACAGCCACACCACGCGGCAGAGGTGCGCGCTCTCTCGCGGAGAACCCAGACGACGCTGTGCCGTCTTTTGTTGCGCGTTCAATTGTCGTCCTTTTCTTTTGTTTAATTGTTCGTGTTTTGGTTATATACACGCGGTGGTTCGTTGTTGGAGCCTGCATTTGGCGCCTACGTAATGTTTACAATACTACAAAGTTTGTTTGGGGATTTTATTTATGGCTTGTTTTTTAGGAATCAGTCTTAACTTAATTAACTTCTAGATGAAGCAAAATAACGGTTTTTAAAATAATTTAATTCTGGCTTTTAATGCATAATGATTTCATAAAAATAATGAAACTGTGGGCAATGGATCGGAAATGAAATAAATAAAAGCAAATAAATCCATTGCCTATAAGTAAATTTATATTAAAAGCAAAAAATTGTTTATGATCGAGAGCGCACGTCTGTTATGTGGTTTATTTAAACGTTGAGGCCCGCTTGTATTTTGTAAACATCCAGTGTGTTTCAATATCGTTCTTTCTACAAATTCATCAGAAATGGTTGTAAACTAATGAACTCGGTTTTCAGTAATACAATACAGCACTAAAACGCTCTTTTATTTTATGTTTGAATTGACATCCTACTCTGGCCACAAGATGGAACGAAGAGATGAACGAAACGACGATATTGAAGCACCGTGTGTCGTACACCCATTTGTTTGCATCCATGTGATTTTTATACGACGCAAGGATCTCCGTCCTATCACAGTGCGTGGTCGGCGTTGCTCGGCTGCGCGGTAGCCGCGCGCTCTATCGACGCCATCTTGATGGGCGTTCGCCCTCATCCAGTTGAGTGGCACTCATCGCATGATGCGCCATCGCTGCCGTCCGTACGACGGGAATAATTGCGTTCCATTAGCAATTACAGATCCTTCTCGAAAAAGCAACAAAACGTCGCCTAGTTCCTTAACCGTAATCCGCACACTACTGTGATAGGATGCTGTGTTATCCTTCGTTCGATGTCTTGTGTCCTCCAGCTCTCCAGTCTAGAATGTTTTGCATGCGGAGGATACTGATAGTGTAGCGTGTGTGGATGTAGTGAGCTGATGCAAATCTTCAGTGTTTTCATTTAAAGATTTCGTTCTTTTACAGTTTAATTGCAGTACTATTGATTTGTACTTAATTGCCAGTTTGTGTTTTCATTCCCCCCTCCCCTGCTGTTTTGATGGTTGCCTGTGTTTTGCTGTGATCGTTGTGCTGCCCCTCCTGTTGGCCTGTCCTTCCCCGCCCCTGCTCACCGCCCCCCTTCGCCCCCCCCCCGGCCCGGAGCGACGGTGTGACGGCTGCCCGCCCGCCCCCACCCACCCCCGATGCGATCGCCTGCTCATGAGCATTTGAGTAGTCCGCGGGCCGCAGTCTCCCAACGACAGAGAAAAAGCGCGACCAAAAACAACGCGAGGCCCCGTTGTTCTCTGGGAGAGGGTGAGAGCTGGAGGCAGGCAATCAAACGCTTTGGGATTGTTACGACTCTGTTAATCGTTTACTGTGTGAGCTGGTTAGGAATTAGTATTCTCACGTGGATCCGAAAATGAAGATTTTCACCATTGTAATTACTCGGTACTAACTTTGACGGTATAACACTTAATTCTCTTTCACTCTTTTCGAACAAATTTATTATTTTGTTCGCCCTTATTTTGTGGATTTATTTTTCATTAAAGTATATTTTCCCGATCTCAATTATTTCAGTAGTTTTGTTGTTACATTTATTACACCATGAACATTCAATTCCACTTTACGTAATTCTTACGCGGAGTGAATATGTTTAAACATATTTTCTACTACATGGCTTGTTGGCTTTTTATATGTACCATTACCCTCCAAAAAAATCAAAGGAAAGACGAGGGTTTAAACTGATTTAGAAGTCGCATGGACACTAAACACCTTAAATATGTTACCATTGAATAGGGAACCCCGCCGGAGGAGTATGAAATAGATGTAAAAGATGAAAAAATAGAATTTTATAGATTACGCTAGAAAGAATTAACAAGCTCAAAGGAAGCAATCTGTAACACATGTTACTTACCAACTGTTCACTATCCTGTATAACTGGAAAACGCATCGTAGAACCTAAAAACCCGGTTTTCGTTTCCTAATGAGGCCCAAGTTATATTTCTTATCTCAGTATCTATAAAGCGGTGGATTTTAAATTGGCTTTCTGACACATTATTACATTTTTGGAGGATATCTCCACTCCGTAGCGCGAAGTGATCAGAAAAGTCCGAAGTTGAAAACGAAACCATTTATTAATAAAAGTAATAATTATGAATTTATTATTTTTTGAATCTACAAAATTCTCTTGTAGGTAGGTCGTATTTCATATCAACACATTTCCCTATAATATGTATACGCACATTCACATATTTTTGTATGTCCAATAACACACAATTAAGAGGAATATTGACGTCTTTATCGACAAAAACACCACAAAAGCATTTATTCATTATGAATTTGGATGCATCGCTTATATGATTGCAAATTTACCACTTATGACCTATATTTATAAAAACAATCAATATTTAATGTTTGTGTGGAACATTTTTTTCTACCAGTCTCACTTTTTACTCTCTCCCCCACACACCCTGAATTACCCCTGCACCGAAGACCGACACCGAACACCATCCGCCCTTGGGACTGCTCGAGTTGTGAGCACGTAGCGCCAACGGCCACCGCCTCCAGCCCTTACTTCCGGCCCGACGCGCTGATGTAGAGCTTGCTCCCCTGAATGTGTCCCCGTGTGGCTTCCGTGCATGCCCTGCATCTGCTGGCAAGGAAATACCTCGCACGCACCAGCCTAGCAAAGCTGCATGCCGCCGCTGTGGCGAGTTGCGAAAAGTCCGACCGCGACGCGGGACTTGATGGAGCGTTACCGCATGCCTAGACCTGTCCGTATTCGCCGGTCCCGTAGCGCTGTACTTCAACAACTTCCTTTGTTAATGTGATCTGTGGAGGTTGTACTCTCGTGTTCGTAGTGCGGGAATGTTGTAACGACGCAATAACTGAAACTACAGTCAGTCAGCGGATGTACATGCATTGTGACAGTGTGTTTTCCCACATCCGCAAAAGGTCGTAGTTAGTTGTACACCGCTTCGAAATGTAATGCGGTATGTTTATGTTCCCCCAATATGTGTCTCCTTTTAATATCAAAAACGTTTTAATTTTTCTTTGTAGTAAGCATTGCAATGTTTAACCCCTAGTAAATATTTTATTTTTATTTTATTGTGTTAATTTGACTGTTTTTTATACATTCGGTTTTAGATGTCGTGTTCACTTACTAAATGATCCTATATATGTGTGTACTTGTAGTTTTCGTGATAAAGTAGGCAATTGGAAGCAGCGGGAGAGGTATGGTGCGTCGTCGTCGTGGAGTGAAACATTTAGAAGATCGGTCTCTTTGATAGCTTTTTATAACATTTTTCAGTATATTTATTTTGCGCAAAGGCATAAAAATATCTTCATGGTTAAACATTGTGAAAATGTACACATTTTTTTTAAGATTCGTTGATTATTTTTTAAACATGGAATGACTAGTGTCATAACCATTTACACTACACCTCAATAATTAGATTTTTAAATGTTAATATGCATTTATCAGAATTAAGGGGAGTCACGTAAGGTACTGTACACTACAATGGGATTTGGGAGCAACGCCTAGATGAAATCGTCGACTCTGAGAGAATGAGGGGAACATAGACTTTAGTGGTGGGCTCGCTCCACGGCGCGCCGCCCTGCCGCCCGCCGCCCGCCGTCCCCGCCCGTGCGTGACCGCGGCCCCGGCGCCCGCGCTCTCTTGCAGGCAGCCCCCTGGGCGCCGCCGCGTCGTCCTCGGCCGGCGGCGCGCCGCTCCACCTCGCAGACTCGCACGCGCAGCTGGCGCCGCCCCCGCCCCCTCCGTCCCACCCGCTGGACGGCCTGCCACCGCCGCCGCCTCCGGGCGCCGCGGGCCCCGCCGCCGCCGCGGCCGCCGCCGCCGTGGCCGCCGCCGCCGCAGCCGCCGCCGCCTCCGCCTCGGGCTCCTCGGGGCCTGGCGGCGCGCTCGTCCCGCCCCCGCCGCCCCCGCCCTTGCCTCCGCCCCTAGCGCCGCCCCCGCCGCCGCCCCCGCCGTCCTCCACCAGCCTTCCGCCCCCGCCGCCCCCGGGCATGCTGTTCCCGCCCCCGCTCCAGAACGTGGAGACGTTCGGCTCCTTCCTCGGCGAGGAGATCGTCGCCAACTGGCGGCGCTCGCTGGAGCGAACCATCCTCAGCCAGGGCCTGCCCATCACCTCCACCTCGTCCTCGTCGTCGTCCTCTTCTTCCTCCGCGGCGTCCTCCTGCCCCGGCCCCAACCAGCAGCAGCCGGCGCCGCCTCCCGCGGGGTCGCTCCCGCCCCCGCCGCCGCCTCCGCCTCCCCCCCAACAGCAGCAGCCGCCGCAGCAGCCTCCTCAGCAACCGGCGACGCCGCAGCCGCCGTCGCAGCCGCCCACCCCTCAGCCCGCGCCGCCCTCCCTAAGCCTGCACTCGCCCACAGATGCGCCCGCGACGGCGACGGCGCCCTCGTCTTCCTCGCCCGGCGCGGCGTCGGAGGGCGGCGGAGCGGCCGCGCCCGCCGGCGGCGCCGCCCCGGCCGACGCCGCCGCCGTCAAGTCGGAAGGGTGCGCGTCGCCCGCCAGCCGCACCACGCCACCCTCGTCCGCCAGCTCGGCGTCGTTCACGGCGTCGTCCCCGCCGTCGATGCCGCTCGTCAGCACGACGCCGGCCATCGCCACGCCGCTCGCCTGCTCCACGCCCACGTCCGGCGACGGCGTCTCGGCCGCCGGCCTCCTGCACCACCACCACCATCACCACCACCACCTCATGAACGGCAATCCCAAGACGCCCGAGGAGGCCGCGGCGGCCGCGGCCGCCGCCGCCGCCGCAGCCGCCGCGGCCGCCGCGGGCGGCAACGCCAACCCGCACCTGCTGTCCGGCGGCGCGGGCCTCAGCATGGGCAGCCCCAACGTCAACAACAACAGCATCATCCAGCCGCCGCC
This sequence comes from Teleogryllus occipitalis, assembly GCA_011170035.1. Lineage (NCBI taxonomy): Eukaryota > Metazoa > Arthropoda > Insecta > Orthoptera > Gryllidae > Teleogryllus > Teleogryllus occipitalis. Next base: position 285,998 of record BLKR01001102.1, read on the forward strand.
CCCCTCCAGCACGCCCGGCGGCCTCAGCTACTTCCGCAACGACGACAGCATGAAGAGCCCCTTCCGCTTCGACGACCCGCGCAGCCCCTTCCGCTTCACGCCCGAGGACGCGGGGGTGATGGTGGGCCGCCTGGGCGAGTCGCTCATCCCCAAGGGAGACCCCATGGAGGCGCGCCTGCAGGAGATGCTGCGCTACAACATGGACAAGTACTCCACGCAGAACCTGGACACGCTGCACATCTCGCGGCGCGTGCGGGAGCTGCTGTCCATTAACAACATCGGCCAGCGGCTGTTCGCCAAGTACGTCCTGGGGCTGTCGCAAGGCACCGTGTCCGAGCTGCTGTCCAAGCCCAAGCCCTGGGACAAGCTGACGGAGAAAGGACGCGACAGCTACCGCAAGATGCACGCGTGGGCGTGCGACGAGAACGCGGTGCTGCTGCTCAAGTCGCTCATCCCCAAGAAAGGTAAGGCGACGCTTCGGTGCGGTTCCCCCTCTCCGCCCCCCTCCGCTGCTCCCCTTTGCCCCGCCCACCACGCCTTGCCCTAGCGACCGCTCGTAGATGCCCTTCCAACATTCAGACCTTCATATCAAACACTTTCAAAGGTGTAAGAACTAAAAACTTCAGTTGGATTCAGCCCCTGTTATGGGTCTATCTAAAAGATCTAGAGTGATTCTAGTTTTACTGTACTTGAAGTAACCCGTTTATTCTTACTGCAATCATTATCCATTTTTTGTTTCTTTTACACTATTTGGTAATTACTTATGCCTTTGTTCAGTGGGGTTTGTTCGGCGAACACGATGAAGACTAATTTTGTATGATTTAATTATTTGTGATACGATAGAAAACTACCTCATTCCAAGACTAGGAAATTCATGGTTAGGTGAATCGGAATGTACCCGTGAGCGGTTGCGGGCGCTTCCTTTCTCGACCATCACTCGCTTTTTGGCTTCACTGTGTGTTTCTCTTCATCCTTCACTGTCTTATACGTCATACAAGTATTTCCTTGTACATTATCCTTTTCGAATATCCTAAATGTTTCAGGTATATTTGTTCAAATATTTGCCTTGCGTATACTTAGAAACAACGTGAATATATTGGTAGATTGAAACGAGTGCGCTTTCACTGAAAAGTGTAGATGCAATTACGAAGACATACGTAATATACGCTCAGTTTTATTTTGGAGGCGTCTTTCCTAGCAGTTCTCCATGAAACATCCATTATCTTTTCAACGAAAAAGACAATTCACATCTGCGTATTGATATAAAAATTTAGCTTGATTTCTTCTCTGTTTAAAAGGGAAACGCTCAACAGCGGGAGAATGTACGCGTGGAGAGAGGAGGAGGGTAAGCGGAAAGGGAAGTGGTGAAAGTTGGGGTATTTAGCTGATGACGATTTTGTCTCATAAATCATTTTCCATAGGCGAATGAAAGCGTGGTAAAGACAGGAAGACGGCCTCGAAATTAAGAACGGAAGACAATGTATTGAAGTTTCTTACAAAAGATCATCAGAGGATACAAGAAGGAACATAATTTAGTTTTTTTTTATTTCAACTTCACATCGACATGTCTACATGTCGACAGAAGAATTTCCAGCGCCTCCTGTACGCGAAAACGACGTTTTGTCGACGGTGCTTTTTACAATGTCGAAACTCTCGGAGGGAAAATATGGCAATCGCGCATAAAACACACTCGCAACAAAGACATAATGAACTTTAATCGTTAGTCATTGCTTCTTCTTGTTCTTCTGGGCGACCGAGTCAATTGTATGCGCGAGAGACTACGTTGAAACTTCGCTCCTCCGGCAGACACAGAACCCTTCCCTCTCCCCTCCTCCCACGTTTTTGTCGCAAGTTTGCAGTCGATTATTCCTCGCGGTTCACTTCTCCCTCCCACGGTCGCGATAGCGCGGGTGGCCGCCATCTTGTCTGCGGGGGCGGTCGTCCAACTTTTCCTTCGGCGGGACGACAGATTGCGACAACCCGTGGCGACATATTGCGGGAAGCCATTTGATATTGTCTCTTTTCACACGACGCCCAGCTGCTAATTGCCGGCCTCCGCCTTATTCGCCCAACCGCCCGCGCGGGTTTGGTCGCGCGAGCTTGATGTGTTCCCACGGAAACGTCAGCGAACGAATGGGAACCCCGCGCCGCGCAGAATGAGATAGGCTGCTCAGGCCGCGTGGCTTTCTTAATGAGTTGAGACTGATTTGCTTAGTCGACTAGATCTCATGGTTTGACGTTGTGCACAGAAGCGATTTATTTGTCATGCTTTCGAAAACGTGGTTATGTAATTTGGCGTGCACGCGTTTCGCATTGAGAAACCGTTATATCGCAGTCCTTGTTTGGTATGTGTGACGAAGTAATTTTCAATTTTAGGAAAGTGCCTTTGAGTTGGAGCAAACCATTGAAATAAAAATAGATCTAAGCTCGTGATTTGATCTGGGAAAAATGAATTGTGAATAAGACATTCATTTCAGGAGAACTTACAAGGTGAATTACTCCATAAATCAAAATATATACACAGAATGTTAAGAATTAAGCATGAGGGTTCTAACACGCTTTTTGCACAACCGTCTAAAAGGGAATATTTGCGACAAAACTTGGGATCAGCAACGAATAGAAGAATGCCATTAATAAAATACAATACAGAAATTGTTAAAAGTAAATCCCAATTTGTAACGATCACTACAGCCGCTAGCAATACATCACACAGAGGAGGTTTTTCGTCGAACTAGTAAATCCGAGGCGCGAACCTCGCGCAGTTATCAACGAATTCTCCCAGTTGACGCATTGGCGCAAATGTAGCGGCGACGTTGGCAACCGTCAAAAGAATCTTTGTGTACACGCGCCGCGACGGTCATTCGAGTGCAAGGGACACGTTTAAATAAGCCTCGAGGCGCGACATCCAAGTGGAAATTTCGAATATGTCTTGATTAGAGCCGCACTAATATTAGGAGACCGTATATTCGCGTCCGGCGGGCGGCGGCGGGCGGCGGCGGGCGGCGGCGGGCGGCGGCGGGCGGCGGCGGGCGGCGGCGGGCGGCGGCGGGCGGCGGCGGGCGGCGGCGGGCGCGCGCGCGCGACCTCCAGTGGCAGAAAGGGGAACCTCGCAGCGGCGGAGGCGACGGGGATGTGACGGATAGGTAGCGCCTACTCGCGCGCGACCTCGTGCTGTTAATTAGCGATCTTCCGAAACAAAAACGAGCGCTTCAGCGCGACCCACCCAGGGTGCGGCGCGCGGCCGCCAGGAGCGCTGTGGTTCGACTCTTCGGAGGGCGTCGACACCGTAAACGGTTGGTTTCGCTATTCTAACATATTTTGATGATGTATATAACATGATGGTTTGAAAATGTTTGTGTTTTATGAAGCTTTATGCAACAGGGTAATACAAATCGACTTCGCTGAAACCTCAGTGACAAAATATTGCGAAAAGGCGCCATAAATTAGCATACCTCATCTCATTTCATTTCGTAACGCAATACACAGTCTTTCCTCGCAAAAATAAAAACGCACCTCCGTCATTCTGCCACGGTGACAAATTGCATGAGATGTTCATAATACTAACCAATGCATCTGAGAAAGATTGTGCAATACCGGCGCTGTAAGATTTCTGTTTTTTCTAATTCTGACACATCGCTACGCATTTCGTAGTCTATTTCTATGGGCATTTTTCCGGGAACTTAGAAGTAAGAATGCGGGAGAGCCGATGCATCTCGGCTAGAAAGGTCGAGCGGAGTGCGGTGCAGAGAAATCCTCGGTCAGCGGCGAGGACGGCGGCGACGGGGGCGTTGGCGGCGGGCCAGCCAGGGGGCGGCGGTGGGGCGATGGGGTCCTCCATGAATCTCTCACCTTTCTCGCCGACACAATGATTTATTCCGTTCGCGCTTGCGACCGCCCCGCCCCGCCCCGCCCCGCCCCGCCCCGCCCCGCCCCGCCCCGCCCCGCCCCGCCCCGCCCCGCCCCACCCCGCCCCGCCCCGTCTCCTCACCGCCACTCCGCCCCGCCCTTTTCCTTCCCTGCTTTGAATGTACGTGATTTAGTTTTCGCCCGCGCCCTCGACCGCACGCGTCAGGAAATCTGCTGCGACGTTTTTTCTTCATTAATGCTGCAGTTTCTTCACTGGACTCGCCATTTACAAAATAGGTGGCTGCATGTTAGAACGCAGATAATGATGGCTGTCCTTGGGTTGAGTGAGTATAGTTCTCATTCATCCCTGAGTCAATGTTATTAACAGGTCTCCTCATGCAATATTTAACGTCTAAGATGGGCATTGTTTTTATAAAAATAATCTCTGAAAGTATTCAGGCATTTGAGTACCAGACTTTTGAAACATATCTTAATCATTTGGCATAACAAATTGCATTACTCCCATAAAACTCCTACTTTATTCCTTTAAAATGGCAAGACTTCTCGGGGTGCGTATCTCGTACACAACTCCTTAGGGTACGTACTGTAAGAAACAGTCGGCGAAGAAAAATCCCGTAACGTCGTGCTTCCGACGATGGGGTCCCGAAGCCTTCACTGCTCTAAGCGATGTCTCTGGCGAGATGCGGGGGCGGCCATCAGCGACCAATCATCCAATCAGGATAACGACGGCGACGCCTGCTAGCAAATCGCGAGAGTCGAAGAGGCGAGGCGAGGCTAGGCGTGGAGCGACCTCCGCTGTCGATCGTGCCACTCCACAGCCCCCTGCCTTGGACGCGGCGATGGAAGCATCCGGTGTGCTTTCCCATTTGCTGTTCCCTGCTCTCGAAATGAAATTAAATGTATCATGGGAAAATCTTAGTTTTTTTCTACAAGATTTTCATTGCGTTCTCAGGAAGGGAATATTACAATTCAAATATTCATTTACCACTTTTGTGAGGGTGGTTTTGAAGCGTTTGATGAAGTCGTCGGATGGTTTTAAAATTCCTGTAATACAGACCATTTTTTTTAATTTCGGTAAAAAATTGAAATTGAATTATGGTTCGTAACATGAGATAGGAAATATTGTAGTCAATAATATTGAATATTGTAGTCAATAATTGCAGTTACAGGCAGTTAAGTTTTAAAACAAAACCTTTAAAATCGTGAAATATTTTCTATCTTGTGAAATATTAAAAAATAATGCAAGTACTGTAATAAATCATTGCGTCTCTCATTGATCAAAACTATTAGTTACTAAGTTGTAAGATTTGAAAACAAATGTTTTTTTGAAAGAAATGAAACGTTCACTTGCTCTTCGAATCGCTGTTACATGCGAAGTGCGGTGAGGTTAGAAGATTCCGAGGCGCCTTGCGCGTTGCCCGGAGGCTGCGCGAAGATCGGTTCCCGCGCGAGAGACAAGGCGTCCCCCAGACGCAGCTGCTCCAGCGGCCAATATATCGCCCCAAATTAGTCGGAGTCTGAACGGGCCCGTCTGTTTCGCCGTGCCATCGGATGTACTAATGAGGGTTAGGGGAATTTTAGTTAGGCCGTACGACGTGCCATTTTTTCGCCTTCGGTAATGAGGAGACGGCTGCCGCTACAACGGCAGCAGCTACCCGGCTGAGCTCCCCTGCTTGGCGAACGCCTTACTCCACCCTCCTCGGAGTCGGCCGCCTCCGCCATCGCCTGCGAATCGGTTTAGCGTCCGCGATCGTAAACCTCGAACGAGATCAATATCGAAAGAAAAATTTTCTCAGGGAAGGATTACCGTATTTATCCCTCGCGGGCGGAGCGGGGCGGGGCGAGACGAGACGGGGAACGCGGGGCAGGGCGCGGCGGGGTGAGGCTGCCCCCCTCTTGCGGCCTCCGAGAGGGACCCGTCGATTGGCTCCGGAGCTGTTACTCCGGGGCCGTCTCCTCTCCCCGCCACGTCCCGCCGCGCCGTGCCTCTGAGCTGTCCGTCGCTGCGTGAATTATGGCCGCGCAAGAAAACGCGCCCGCGATTTCGTTTTAATTAATCAAGACGCGAAATTAATGTTTTCATTACGTATATCGGCTTATTGATATCGGCGGAGCGCGTGCCGCGGTCGCCGGGGGGCGGATGAGATGAGCGGGGCCGCGAGTTCTGCCCGCGTGGCTGGCAGAGTTCGTACGACCCTGCCAGCGGCTCAAGGGAATGCTTCCCTGTGAGAACGATGTGTTTGGTCAGTGGCTTGTCGTATTCTCACAAAGAAATTTTAGATCCCTCGGAAGGAATGCGCTAGTGCTCAAACAATTTCGTTCTTGAAGTTCATATTGAGTTCCTTTTTGAATGTGAACATAAGTAAATAATTTACGCCTATACTCGGTCTTTAGCAGTAGTATGTCTTTGTGAGATTAATGGTTGATTGAAAGTGGTTTGTCTGTAAGGGAATCGCGACCCTATAGCTCGTGTGTCTGCGATACCTTTAGAGTTTTGTTTTGTCTGAAAAGATGTAATTCATATTGGTAAATTCGTTATAGAATTCATTGCATTTCACCATCGAGCATCGATCGGACGCTCAAAATTAAAACTTATAAATTACTCCGTTCCAAAATAATAATAATAATAATAATAATAATAATAATAATAATAATAATAATAATAATAATACGCGTATAAAGGATTTAGAGTAAGGATGCAGGCGGAATGGAAAAGAATGCATCCAGACAGCACCCTGAATGAGCAACGAGTTTGCAGTCAGTTAAATTCTATTCAAAGGCGACGTGTATTTTCAGATGCCAAATTGAATAGACTTAAACAACAAATAACTATGTAACGACAAAGTATAATAATAATAATAATAATAATAATAATAATAGTAATAATAATAATAAATAAAAATAATATTTTGCGGGTCGTTCACATAAAAGCCAGCGCCATCTCGCGGCGCGGCGTCTTCCGTGGAAGCGTAAACGCGCGGCGCGAATCCGCGAGCGGCTGCCCAGCGCGCGTGCGCCGCCGGCAGGCGCGCGTCGGGCGATCGCAGCGCTCCTCGAGGCCCGCGCGGCCGGACGTCGCCGCGCCGCCCTCGTAAATCCGCCGGCGCGCAATAAACGCCCCAGCGCAGCTCCCGTCGCCTGCGCCTGCCGAACCGTTTTTGATGTGGGCCGCCACTGCCGCCACCGCTGCCGCGCACTGTTCCGAAACTGCTCAAAACACCCACAAAAAAATCCAAATTTGACAATTCGGAAAAAACACGTACTGAAAATTCGCACTTGTAGGACTCGGCTGCGGCCGCTCGTTGTTTCAAAATTGACAATGGAAATAAAAGACGTCCACTCAAAAGGTTTGCGGTAATAGAATGAAGGTTTGGGTAAATAGAAGATGCTCTCTTTGAAAGTACAAAAAGGAGGTCTTGGCGAAAAGAGAAGGACCTCCTTGTAAAGAACATTAGAAAATAAATTTGATTGCAAGTGTTATTGCCATGGAAATAATCATTAAAAGGGCAAAGGAGTCTTGGAAAATATACATTGAAAATGGATTTCGTTGGAATGAACATGTGTGGCCTTTTTTCATATTTTGTGTATTGGAATATTCGCTGGGAAATCACACAACATATTGTTTTGGTGTCATTTGCACCCACCCCATGTACCACTACCGGTAACCCTAATCATGCAGTCGTTTTCAACAAAAGAACTTCACCGCAACAAACGGTTATAACTTAGGGCTCGCTGAATATAACTTGAGCTTAGTTCGAACGGATGGTCGCAGCAATAGATTCGGAGTTTGTTTATGTTTCTTTCAAAAGTTTTGTATAGACGAATAAAGTGGGTTTTACCTTCTAGAGTTTGAATAAACTTAAGATATATTTACAATGCAGAACTGACAATAATGTGAAGAAAATTTGTATTCTTTGTTTTACAAAAACTAATGTTTAGTTAAAATGAAACCACTTGATTAAACATATTTAACGTTTACGTTATGCGAAATTAAAAGTGAAAAACGGAAACCTGATATATGAGTTATAGATGATCTTTAAGATATCATTTGTGCCAGCCAGAAAGAAAACTTCTGTAGATTTTATTGAGGATATTGGTTACTTTTGGCGTTGAGCGTGTCTTGTATCTCGCCATCAGGGTTAGGCTCGGTCACGTCGATATCGGTAGGACGTAGCGTGATGTTACAGGTCGTTGATGCGTGCATTCCCACTTGGAACACGAATGGGTAAAAATAAATCTAGATGCCTGATAAAAATGAAGTAAACTATAACAGTTCGGAAAATGGATGAGGAAAAAGCATGTGCTAAAAAACGTGGATTACATGCAACGTGCTCTTATGTATCTCTCGAAATTGATCCACATGAAACATCATTATCACTACAAAAGAAAGCGAATTCTTTCACTGCTGTAGTAATGAAATACATATTGCAATATAATGCATTCTCAAAAGTGTTTCATATTCGAAACTAAAATAATTTATTTTTCTGTTTGATTAAAAAATTTTGGAAAACGGCTGTGCTTTAATGACTCAATAAACATCTATTTTATTCCCGCTTATTGCGAACCAAATTATATTGGGATTGTTAGTTTTTCATTCCGCTTATTTATAGTTTTTTTACACTGTCATGCTCTCGTTATACACGAGAAATTCCCTTCCAATAGTTCCTAGAAATGAAGAGATTATTTTTCTGAGTATCAATAATTCGGTCTAATAGCATTTGTACCTTATACAAGACACTTGTAATCTACAATACAGAACCAGATCATACGAACAATCCCGTGTCCGCTAATTGCATTATCGAGAACCCTTCCAAAGGGTGAATAAATATTTTCGAAAATTGTCTTGGAGTGTGTGTCGGCGCGAGGCAGGTGCGGTCGGCGATCGGGAGTCCCTTCGCGATAACGCGTGCCAACAGAATACTTTTCCCGGCGGCTGCCGCGGGCCGTGCCTTTATTTTGGGATATGAAACTGCACGGAGCATTGGGGCGTCTCCAAGCGAGGTCCCCGCTCGCGGCCAAGTGGGTTACGCGTCCTCGCAGGTGACCGTCCTCACCCGCCCTCACCCGCCCCTCACCCGCCCTCCCCCGCCCTCACCCGCCCTCACCCGCCCTCACCCGCCCTCACCCGCCCTCACCCGCCCTCACCCGCCCTCACCCGCCCTCACCCGCTCTCGCGTCCGGTGCCGATCACTTCCTCTTTTTCGACGGTTACAGTGTTCTTGGCGGGGTCTAGGATATTGGGTGTTGAAACAGTACTAGCCGATTGGTTTTCACACAAACTGATAAAGGGCTCTGGACAATGTATTTCCAAGCACGTGTCCTACGTGATGCTCAATTCCTTCCTAAGGGCTCTGAAGATCGATCAGAATAGAAATCGTCGCATTGTGTGATGAAATATCTTGACCGTTTATGAAATGTTACAGCTACCGTTATTGGATGACAGTTATGTTACGTTGTATTAATAATGATGATGATGATAATAATAATAATCAGACATGATGTCGAACTCTCTGACTTCAATACGTTCTTTCGTTCAGCCGTTCAACTTTACGTCGGAATGTCTAAAGCAAAATCTCTGCGACAGTGACTTCCGTGCAGTCTCCTACACACGCTCCTCTGCCCGGTGCGATAGCGTCCACCACAGACACGCACAGAACCCCTGCGCCTTCGCACTCACCACCCTCCTCCCATGCACGAGCGTTTGGTTACCCGGGACTTTCTCTCTCTCTCTTTCTCCCCATGTGTTGTGTTGTCTCTCAACCTGTCGCTTCCGGGCGCTCACGCTGTGAATGCCTTTTTGCACGAGGAACGTTCTTCTTATCCTCCTGCCTGAGTTTCGAGGCCTCTTTGGGACTGCCGAATACCCCCCTTTCTCTTTCTCTCTCTTTCTCCCTTTCTCAGACCCCAATTGGGTGTTTAGGGAGCTTTTAAGGAGGTTCCAGTCGTGTACAGTATAAAGATAAGTGTTGAAAGTGTTTATTCAAGTGTTGTGTACTATTTTTTGAACTGAAATGACGTCGCACTTACTGCCTTAATGTTGCCGGTGGCCTTGTGAGGGGGAGGGGGGGAGAGCAAGCGGGAAGTTTCGTGGCCGCGGGGGTGGGAGTAGCCCGCGCAGCGCGCAGCTCGCGCCCCCTCGCTCCCCTCCCCGCGGCCCAGGGGGTGGCGTTAAGGCACTAACTGGGACGTCATGCCCCACTCTGGAGGCGAGCCATTCTCATGTGTTGAACCTGCAGTTTTTCAGAAACAGCAACAAAACAACAGGTCTCCGGGAGACGTCTGGAACCCCCTTAAAAGTAAGGAACTTTCTCTGTCTGTTTCTTGACACATTTTCTAGAGATATGTCTTGTGGACACAGTCCGTTGCGAGAGGAGGGAGGAAGTTATTAGAGGAAATATAGGTATAAAAGCGCCGACCGGATACAACGGGCGAAGGCAATAAAAAAAGGCGCGGGCCGCTGTCTTTTTGTCGCCTAATGACATGAGTGCATTAAAAATTCGTTACGGGACATTGACCCGGAGAACTAATGGTGCGTCAATCCCATACAGGTCAAATTCCCATGACAAAAGTTTATAACCTTTTCTTTCTCACGCCGGCGCCGCGGCGGTGGCGGCCGGCCGACGCTCTCGTCGCACTTCCCGCTACCACTTCCCGGAAGTGCCTGCGAGACCTGCTCCGGCCCGGTACCCGCCGCTGCCTCGCCGCTCCGTCCCACCCACTCAGCGGACCACTCCTTCCCGCTGACCTCCGCCCAGCGATTACTACTTCGAATCGATTCGGTTCGGTTCGGTCCACCCAGACAGACAATTTTCGTGTACACTCTCTTCAGGGAGTTCTTCGTAGTGCATTGGTTATTCTTCTACAGAGAATACACGAAGAATGTTATGCTTATTAATTTTACAACTCGGTGACTGGAAGTTTGCGAGGAATATTTTGAAAAACTAAATTACATTTTCTGGGATACTTTTTCCATTACAAGGATCCATTATGAATTCAATACAAAGCCCACTTTTCGCGGTGACCAGGTATGTGCGTTAATTGTCTTCAGGTAACAACAGCATCTCCAGCATTCAGCGTTGTGTAGTACGGCGAGGTCCCCCCCCCTCCGCCCCACCCTTTCTCGCCTCCTCCGCGAGCCAGGCCTCCTGGCCTCCCACGCGATACGCGCGGCATAAAAAGAATTATTGACAGGGTTTTGTTTTTTCTTGTTTTTAGAAGTGCTAGCGCTCCTCCGCATTGTAGAGAGCCGCGCTCCTCTTTTCTCTGGACGCGCGCGCGAACGGAGAAGGATCAAAAACACGCGCACGGAAATAAAAAATTAGGAAAAAAAAAGAGGAGCGAGCGCGCGCACGAGACATTCGTATGAGAAATTATTGTTTTTTTAAACTCTCTTTTCTTCTGTTTTTTTTTTTTAATTTTTATTATTATTTATCCCTGCCCTCTATTATTATTCCAATTTCGAAAAATATGACGATGTTCTTTTGTTTTGAGGACATTATAGGATGAAATCTGCATTTATGTTTCGGAGAAAAGGACTGACAGAAACGGATGAGCGAGAGAGGGCAGGGGGAGGGGGTCTCCGAAAGGGGCTCTCTGAGGAGGGGAGCGCCGCCGAGCGGCGGGGGTGGGGGCGAGGGAGGGGAAGAGGTGCGGCGGCGGCGGCGGCGGCGGCGGCTTCGAAGGGGTCGGGTGCGGGAGGAGTAGGGGGACGCGGGCGAGACTACGAAACGTAGGCGCCGGCCAGCGGCAGAAAGATCAGTCATGCCTTTGTTTTCGCCGAGGGAGAAGGAGGGGAGCGCGGTGGAAGGGGGGGCTCGGGTGAGGCGAGATGGCGAAGGGTGGGAGGGGAAGGGCGCCCGGAGATGGCGCCGGCGGTCGGAGAAGGCGCCTGTGCTTCAGTAATTATATTGTCAAGCCTATATGGCCGGCGATTCCCTCCTGCCAAGTGAACGAGGGCGGACGTGGGCGGCGCGGGGGCGAGGCGGGCGGCGGCGCGGGCGGCGGCGCGGGGCGACGCTCCCGAGGAGGGTAGATGGAAAAGTGGACATATGCAAATCATTTATACTCTCCAAGCAAAATAGATATGAGTGTGTGGGTGCGCGGCCGCGCTGCATTGTGGGTCTGAGGCGACTGAGAGGGGCTGGGAGCGAGCGCTTCAAAGATTTGTTTTATTTGTCGCGTGGGGCGGGGCGGGGCAGGGCGGGCCGTGCTGGGCCAGGCCGGACCTGGCCAGACCGAGCCGGACCGACGCACACCCTCGCCGTCTTGTGTCCAACGAGATGGCATCGCGCGCTTTTTGACGGACGCCGAGTGGTCGTTTGAGAGTGGTTGTCCGTCCAGATATACGAAGCTGGGAACTCTTGTCACATCAGTGCCATTCCTCTATTTGACGACGATTATAAATATAGTATAATCATTTTCCATTAAATCGCACATGTCTTCCCAATGATATTCGTTCTCCTTAACAATTTCACATCTCTATTTTAGTGATCTGCCAGCTCCCAAACAAGCAACGTGAACAAAACGCTCGCGCCAACCCAAACGCCCTCTTTTCAAATAAAAATTACAGTTGCACCCGCAACGATCCGATCTTTACCGAGGTTCATCGAACACGTGGCTTCGTGCTGCAGGATGAAAAACCGAGAAAATTCCCAAGACATGAAATATTTCCACCTCGGAAGGGAGACGTTGCGGTGCGTACGCGCAGCTGTTCCCTTTGGCTTCGGCCGCTATCTTAAAACGGTCGCTGAAACAATCCCTTTCCTTCTTACACAAAAAGAGGACAAGATAAATATCAAATTATATTCTAATCAACCCCGAACAAGGGCGAAGTATAAAAAAAAGGCACGAGTCCGGATCGGGGCGGGGCGCGTGCGGCGGGCGCGAGGCAGTTGTTTGCTGTGCGCGAGGAAGCAGCATTATCTTTGACTTATCGAGGAAAGGAAGTTTTCATTGGTCAAAACAATGGGGAGAGAGAGGAGAAAAGGGGAGCGGGGGACCGAAAGAAAGGACTAGAAAGACAGCGAGGAAAGCGCGCGATAACAACTCTTATTCAAATGGATATCGGTGGGACGGCCCTGGAAAGGCTCATGTTCGTTCTGACTGAAGGGAGCAGGGCTAATTTATTTTTTAATTGCCGCCCCCTTCTCCTTTCCCCGCGACCTCCTCCCTCTCCGCTCCTAATTTCTGAACGCGCACGTACGTACGCCACATACAGCCTGCCGGGCGATAGTTCCGGTTGATATTTCTCATTCTTTTGTTGTTCGCGAAAATTCCCAGCCGCGGGGAAATTTTTTCGCCGGGGCTCCCTCTCTCTTTTTTATTCTTTACAGTCCCCCCTCCCTTCGTCGCGGTCTCCCTTACATGCGGGCGCGGTCCGTGTTGTTAATTGCGAGGGGGTCATTGTTTTTTTACGTAGATAAATAAAGTCTTAATTTATTCGTGGAGAAAAGGAAGCGCGACGTCCCCCTGGTGCATCGGACTTCCAAGATGCAACCCGCGGGGAACCCCCGAAGAGTGCGGCGAGGGGTTCACGGCCACCTGCAACAGGATTCCGGGACAGGCAATCGCGTCGGAAGAAGCGCTGCACCGCCGGTCACGTGTCAAAAGCAAAAGAGGAAACCACGCGGCCTTTCGGGATTGTATCCTCGTTGTAGTATGTTTCTCGGAAACGGTTCAGGGACTCTTGTTTCCTTCTGTTACAAACGAATGTTCGTGTCTAACATGAGGCAATCTTTGGGTTAGTATCCTACTTGAGTTCAACCACTCGCTCTGTTGGACGTTGCAAGTAATAATGTACCCTGTTCTGAACGAATCTTATCGTGATTATACGTGATCGAAAGTGTTCATTAAACATTTCCACAGACGCGCCATTAGCCTAACGTACTGTAGTGCGCGTTTCCTTCAAGCCGCAGGAGGTCTAATGAGCCCCACATGGGGCTACGGGGTACTCTTTCCCTATGCTGCGCACAGGAAGTTTCGCAGAAGCATCTATTTCGATTTGTAAGTGCCGGAAACGAAATTTGACTTTCAAATGTGCAACTGACGCTCTCCTCGTTTAACCGTTGTACGGTACACTGTAGTATTCAAAATTACCTTGCGGTGTTTCAGGTGATCCGTTGCGTCCCCCGACACACTTACGGGCACCTTTTAGCATTGTGGACAACGATCCGCAGAACACATTTGTGCTTATGTTCGTTCTCGGAATTAAACTTACGCGGTAAACATATTACGCACTCCAGGATCGTGTATTTTTCATTTTGTCTCTGTACGATGAATTACACCAGAATACGAAGTTAAGAAATTGTATTCAGACTGTTCTTTTGGATTCGCTGAATATCACCACAGATAGTCTTGTTTGTTCGTAATTAATCCGCCAACAAGCTTGTGCGTGCAAGTTCGTGAACACGGCGAACGTGTAAGTGGCGTCCATTTCGGAACTCCGCGAGCACAACCGTTGAGAGAGAACCGGAATCGCTGGGCCTTCGCGTAAACCAACAGCATTGCAGCACACGCCCACATTAACCCGTGGGCAACATGAGAATCCTCTCCACATGCGAAGAAGAAACGTCTGTCAGCAGAGGGAGGGAGAGAGGAAGGGAAAGATTGAGGAAGGTAGGAACGGAAGGGAGAAGAGAGGGAGGAAGGGAGGGGGTGGGAGGGGGCGGAGGCGCGAAGAGACATTCGCAGCGCGGCCGTCCGAGGCGCTTCGGTCGCGGGCTCCCGGGCCAGCTAATAGCCTGCTAAGTAGAATAATTAATGCCCCAAGGGCGGCCTCCTTGACCGGCCGCGCCCTGACTTAGCCCTCGGAGGAGGAGGAGAAGGTGGAGGCGGCGCCGGCGCCGGCCCGGGCCCGTGCCCTTCTCGCCCCGGCCGCTGCAGCCGCTGTTCCGATCCGGACATTACGCCCCCCCCCTGCCACCGACGACGGTGAGAGGAGCGGGGTAGTCGGGGACTTCCTTGTCTCTTCGTAGCCGAAATGGCTTGCCGCGCCAAACTATTGTCATCTACAGCTTTTCATAGGAACAGTTCAAAAGATGTCAATGACAAATTCGTAAAGAAAGTGGTCGTAAATGGTTTTTAATTTTTTGGAGATAATTTTTTAATGTATTTGTACTCTATAGAGCTTTCGGGACGTTTAGAAAACAAAATAAAAAGGTCCGCTAATAGTTACTCTTCGTAGCCTAATATCCATATAGCTCTCATCCAGTTTCTTATTCTTCCATCTCATCTTGATTCTTCTTTCTAGTTTCCTTTTCTTTCATGGCGCAACCGTTTGCTTTTTAATCTTCTGTCAGTCAACTATAGTTTAATACTAAATATATAAACAGTGTCCTTGTTTGCTTAGCTTTTTATTTTCAAAAGATACCACCAAATGACAGCTTTTTTCATTGTGTCACTCTATCATCATCTGGAATTAGAACTGGATTTAGATTAATCGATAAAAATCATAGATCGGTTTTGTGATTTCAACCACGAATATGAGTTCCGCTGAAATCGTAATTGAAAAGAATAATCCGTTCATTGACCCCCGTCGTGAATAGAACTGGTTGCCCTATGAGTCGCGGCAGCATTTCGCCACAGCCCGGCGCCAAACGCATGCTCTTTGCACTTTCCGAGAACGAATAAAATTCTGTTACCAGTACATTCGCGTTTTTTATTCGCTTTCCTGTTTCGCAGTGTCTCGCGAACCCGCCGGTTTGAGTGTTTTCTTTTCAACGGCATTACGCTCGTCGCCGCTTGACTTTACAGTTGTCCGAGTCCTACTTCATGCTAAGACGGTGAGGCGAGAGAAGGTTAGCGAAGCCGACATTTATGATCAGAGAGACACGACAACGTAATAAATAATTTTTGTGACGTGTCATTTCGAGAAGTAACATTATGTTCAATGACGAATGACGAAATCTCACGAAATATTCATCATACGCGAAACTAACAATTATTAGGGTTGATTTTCATCTTTGGAAAAGAGTAACAAAATCTCATCTCGACCGGCTCCGCTCTGCAGAATCTCCCCAGACCCCAAAATCAGAGTCGAAATAAACCGCACGTCCTTGGCCATCACGAAATAGCATCGTTACCTCCACTCGCGGTTTTAAAATGCGGACAGAATCCGCGTCCTGTGTGGAACGCCTCTCTTTGGTATATCTTGCCGAGAAGCACACGTAAAAACGCGACAGTAACACGCACCGCTCTCGGTCAGGGAGGGGTCGACCCGACTTACGGTAACATCGATAGTGCCAGTGGCCAACTCCAATAAGATTTCATATCGCATGTGGAGGCCATCAAATTACGTGAGGCTAATAAACCGGGGCTCCGGCTGCATGGAGGCGAGGCGAGGTGCGGCGCGGTGCGGCGCGGCGCGGCGCGGCGTTGCTCGGGAGAAAACTCCCAGATGCTTATCGCCCGGAATTAAAAAAAGGAAACGAACACGGCGGGGGAGGACCGCGGGCGCAGGAAACGGCGAAGAGGCAGTGCGAGAGGACTGCGAGATGGGGAGAAGTAAAAGGAGGCGGGGGAGGAACAGGAGAAGGTGGCGAGGGAGCTAGGGGTAGAAGGAGAGAGAGAGAGAGAGGTACCGAGTCCTGTAGTCCTTTCAGCATGCAATCCACATGCTGTTCGACGCACGCAAGTCCAACCAATCTAATATCGGGCCTTCCATTTGTTCTGTTTTGTGCCTGCAATTAATGGGATAAGCACATCGGCGAGGCTCCCCGCACGCTCTCGTTCACCCGCTCCCTTCACCCCTTCATCCCCCTCACCGCGCCCGAACCCAGCCGTCTGCCTCCCTCTGCGGCCGGCCTCTGGGATTTCGTGGTGCCCGCACTCCTTAGCTAACGTGACGCGAAGCTAAAGCCATTCAGAAGTTAGCAAATAATGGCGAATTTTTAATTTTTCGTTATAATAAATTGCTGTTGTAAGTGTTAACATTATGATGAAAGTTCGTTTTTTTATTCGGAAAATTATGGAACGATGGCACCGAACTTTTTCTTTTCTTCCGAGCGATTACATGTGATTACGTTTAACTGTAAAGTACATAATTGAGCGCGAAAGTATAATTTGGTGGAGAAAGTTTATTTTTTCCTGATTGCTGGCAACCGAATTTATGTGGAATGTGTTTTAAAACTGCTGTAACTAACTTAATCTGCTTCGCAATAGTTCTTCATAGGTTACGCCGTATAAATACATTTGAAATTTCATTCGTGAACGCTTTGCGTGAGAAACGGAGACTGGGAGTGTGGGGAAGAGAGAAGTTGGGGAGAGAAATCTAAAAATTTGAATTTTCTGCTCTTACTAAAGGAAAAAGTATGGCAAACACTTTCCTGATTAGACGATATTCAGATTGATTAAAAAAATATGACAAACATTTAAGGTATACTTCAATGAAATAAGATTGAAGTTTGGGTATCCTACGCCACATATCTCTTTATAAACATCCTAAAATTCTTCTGTAACTATTAGGGTATCTCTTTCAACACCACCAATAACTGTCCTGAAGCAACCAAGTTATCACCTCACTGAACGCCACAACCGGTTGTCTCCTTGAGACATTTTCTGTGGTCATGTGATGTACAAACGTCTGCCCTGTCCCTTGATACTCTGACTTACTTTGTAATCAAAGATGCCAATTTCCTCAATACGTTCGAATAATCCAAAAGCGCCTATCTAGCGCTCGGAGGCGTCTGCGTTGGCTGGCGAAGTCGATAACCGCCATGTTTCTTTGTCCGCAGGCAAGGATTCGGGCATCCCCGCGTTCGGACGCGGCGACGCGGACAACATGACTGAAGAACGCATCGCGCACATCCTGAGCGAGGCGAGTCAGATGATGAAGGTGGAGGACAGTCACAGCAACGACAGCAAGTCGCCCAACCAAGGACAGGTAAGCTCAGATCATCGCTTGCGATCCACCACACCTCTTTGGAGGCCTAACTTAGGGGCATTACGACCTACCTGTATTTAGTTATTTTTAGTTCATTAAAATAACCCGCTGAAGAGATAAACGTAGTCACTTCATTTTATCTGCCTGTGTGTATTCCTTTTGCACAAATCAAACTTAATCTGTAGATAATAATGAAATGATTCTTCCTTTATTCCTAACTTTAAAAAATGAGTTATTTCATTGTTATCTCAAATGTAATTTTGATTTGTATAAATGGAGTTAAGGTAGGGTGCTTTTAATGGCGTGACAACTTTTATCTTTTCATATCATAGTTGTACTCAATGTAATAATGCTGGTAGTTGTCCTAAGTTAGGCCCAAACATTTTGTTTACTGCGCTGCGTATCGGAGATCTTGGAGAATCTGATTGACGTTTTTCAGTAAGTCGTCGCCTTTTCAATATTGGTGTTGGCTCACTTTACAGAGCTGTTTCTGTTGTAAATGCCACATTTCATTCGAAGTTTACTTTATTGATGCAGTTCTTTACAACACTTCAGTTCTCAGAACCAAGCTTCACTGTCTGAGTATAAATGATCAGTTCTTCAGCACACAACTTCGGAAGAAATCTCATTTGCTGTTTGGCAATGCCAGTCAACACCATCTTCTTTCATGATCGAACGTCAATCACGTTCTCGCAAAAGAACCAAACATTCGGGGAATATAAGTATCACATTCAATTCTCTAAGGTTGGTAAACGGGTAAAAGTCGGTGCTGTTAACACTTGGATTGCAAAATTTTAAAAAAATACGAGATCGTACTAATAAATCAGTTTGTCCGCGTAATATGAATGCTCGTTTGGAGGATTCGGTGCGCACGGCGTGGTGCGCGCGGCATGGTGCGCGCGGCGTGGTGCGTGCGCCGTGATGCGTGCGGCGTGGTGCGCGCCGCGAGGTGCGCGCCGAGAGGTGCGCGCCTCGGGGTGCGCACCACGGGGTGCGCACCGCGGGGTGCGCGCCGCGGGTGCGCGTAAGAGAATCGCAACGCGGAGGTTCAAGAGACGCGCGCGTGGCGGGATGTGCGTTGCGGGGTGCGCGCGGGGGGTTGGCGAGACGGGCCGTGCGGGTAACGGAGCGAGGCGAGGCGAGGCGCGGGGCGGGACGCGAGGCTAAGGCCGTGCGCGGCTGTTGCAGTGCCCGTCGCCGCTGGGCAAGGACGCGGCAGCGGCGCAGAGCCGGCGCCTCAAGAAGTACGAGAACGACGATATTCCGCAGGAGAAGGTGGTGCGCATCTACCAGGAGGAGCTGGCGAAGCTGATGGGGCGGCGCGTGGAGGAAGGGGCGCTGCGGGATCCCAGGCAGCACTTCCCAA
Source organism: Teleogryllus occipitalis (assembly GCA_011170035.1). Classification (NCBI taxonomy): domain Eukaryota; kingdom Metazoa; phylum Arthropoda; class Insecta; order Orthoptera; family Gryllidae; genus Teleogryllus; species Teleogryllus occipitalis. Next base: position 305,110 of record BLKR01001102.1, read on the forward strand.
GGTGGGTCGCTGCCCGGCCAGGCACTCACCTTACCTCAACTCAGCTCTTCACGCATCTCTCCTCTAGGCGAGGTGGAACCAGAACGACCAACTCCTATTACTTTTATTAAAATTACTATTACTGGTTCTATGAAATGTTTAAGCCATTTCATGGAAATTAACTATTGCAGCGCTCAGACTGTTAGAGCGCTGAAATTAGTTGTTACATACAAAATTCAGTTGTTTTTCTTTTTCAATAATAAATGTGAAATATATTTATTGCCCTGGATGTTCATCGAAAAGTTAAACATGTCGTTCTCCTATACGATAGTGGCTGGTTCTTGAAACATTACTTTGTTTCGATGGACACTTCGAACGGTTGAACTAAATAACTACACAACGTTCTGGATCCACTTTTGCTTCCTCTTTTTCTTTCTTCTTCTTCTTCTTCTTCTTCTTTTTCTTCTTTTCTTCTTTTTCTTTTTCTTCATCTTCTTCTTCTTCTTCTTTTTCTTCTTCTTTTTCTTCTTCTTCTTTTTCTTCTTCTTCTTTTTCTTCTTCTTCTTTTTCTTCTTCTTTTTCTTATACTTTTTCTTCTTCTTTTTCTTCTTCATCATCTTCTGCTATGTCTGCAACCGCTTGCGTCCACCGGCTTGTCCGAGGACAGCACTTGACGTCGACTGATGTAGCCTTCTGTTCCCGCACTTCTTCAGTGGTGGCGGCGCGGGCGGCGGCGGTGGCGGAGGAGGAGGAGGAGGAGGCGGCGGGGGCGGTGCGGGCGGCGGCGGCGGGGGCGGCGCGGGCGGCGGTCCTCCGCCCATGGACCGCGCGCAGGAGGAGATCCGCATGGCGCTGGACGCCTACCACCGCGAGCTGGCCAAGCTCAACTCCGTCTCCTGCCCGACGAGCGCGGCGGCGGGCCTCCCCGGCCTGCCGGGGCTGCTCGCGCTGCAGCAGCAAGCCCTCAACCAGCAGCAGCAGCAACAGCAGCAACAACAACAGCAGCAGCAGCAACACCAGCAGCACGCGCAGTTGAACGGCGTGGCGCAGGACCTGTCCATGCCCAAGGACCGCAGTAAGGAGCCCGGCAAGGACAAGCTGCCCAACGGAGAGCTGCTCCTGGACGCCGACAAGAAGGACGGCGTGGCGGCGGTGGCGGCGGCGGCCGCGGCGGCCAGCGTCATGGACTCGGTCGCCGACGTGCTGCGGCACGCCGGCAGCGCCTTCTCGCTCGTCCGGCCCAAGGTGGAACCTGGTAAGTCGCCATTTTGATCGACACGAGCTCATTTGAGCATTTCTCTTTTTATGAAAGACAAAAATATGTATTACATGAAACACGGAAATTTACGAGATATTGAGTTGCTTTTAAAATTTTTTTAAAAAATAATTTTAAACAAATTTTTATGAAAAGAGTAATTCCGTTGGGAAATATTTGAAAAACCATCTTTCATTGGACGTTTTGGAATTTTTTTCATTCTACTTGCAATATTTGATGATGCTGATGATAACAATAATGATAAAACGAATTCGTACCACTGATGACCCAAAATTTGTTGTTAAACACTAAACATCCCAAATTTCCTCCAAAGAACACCGTGACTTTTCGGTTCATAGATGTCCAGTTTGTCTGGCAATTTTATAAATACATATTATTATTGTTAATATCGGCACGGTAGCGAAACCTTGACAGCTCGAATGGGAGTTGTGAAGGTGGGCGAGGGTGGGAGTGGGAGTGACTTGAGGTTTGCGTTGGCGAGCAGGCGCGGGCGGCGCGCCGGCCGGCGGCCAGCCGTCCACCACGGGCAGCAGCACGGGCAGCAGCCCGCTGAGCAATTCCATCCTGCCGCCAGCCATGACGCCCGCCGACGACTTCGTGGGCTCCGCGGCGGCCAGCCCGCTGCAGCGCATGGCCTCCATCACCAACTCGCTCATCTCGCAGCCCACCACGCCCACCCACCACAGCCCCTCGCAGCGCCCGCTCAAGGCCGTCCTGCCGCCCATCACGCAGCAGCAGTTCGACATGTTCAACAACCTCAACACCGAGGAGATCGTCAAGAAGGTGAGCGCCCGGCGACACTCAGGAGCACATTTCCAAATTCAGAATGTACCCAATGCTAAATAATATAAAAAAGTACATAATAATGTATTTGAAGCCATAGCTTTTGGTCCTATGCAAAGCAAGATAAAATTAATAAACATCTGTAAACTCCATCTTTCGTGAACCATGACTTTACCTGTATCCTCATATTTCTCTTGCGTTAACCGTGAGTCAAAACACAAATGTAGCGCTTATGCACGCAAGAGCGTGAATAAAAGTATTTTTGGGAAACTAAATCGCTGTATGTACAGCCTGTTGAAATGCGAGATATCCTGCCTTGGGGAAGGATTTTCGAATCTAGTTGCTTAGCAGTGCTCCATTTTTCTCTCAAGTCTCATTTCCTCAGAGTTCATGGCGCCACACGAAAATTCTACCACGTAATTTGTGGCTCTCCAAATTCTATTTCCCGTGACTCATTTCTCCTTACTGAATCTCGTTTTTTATTGCAGGTGAAAGAAGCACTCAGCCAGTATTCCATCAGTCAGAGACTCTTTGGAGAATCTGTGTTGGGTCTCTCCCAAGGGTCTGTCTCCGATCTCCTAGCCAGACCCAAGCCGTGGCACATGCTTACCCAGAAAGGTCGAGAGCCCTTCATCCGAATGAAAATGTTTCTGGAAGATGAAAATGCGGTTCATAAGTTGGTTGCCAGCCAGTACAAAATCGCCCCCGAGAAGCTGATGCGGACCGGCAACTACGCCGGTGGGCCTCGTAAGTGTCAGTATTGCCGTTCTGTCACTTGTGGATGTCTGCTTGCAACACAGCCTCTTGCTTGGATTGCTTGCATGTGCTTGATAGAGAAGCATCATGTGTAGTAAGGTCCAGAGCCGCTTCTTCATAAAGAAGGCAAAATGTGACGATCTATTTCTTTAAAATTTATAAAGGACTATTGATTCTTAAAATATATATTTGAAGCTCAGAAACCAAAGGCATATGTCGGTAATGGGATCACCATGGCCACCATAGAATATATTCCAGTCCCTCTATGACTAATTTGTGTCCCTTCTCATACGAGCAGCGAACGAAGTTGCTTTGAAAAATTACAATTACATTTCTTGTTAATATTGAAATATGACATGTATTTTCCTTAAGAATTAAATATAATAATTGCCAATTGTTCAATCCTCTTTACAAGTTCACCTGATGTGAGGTGTGCATGACCATTGAATTTCAACAAAATAATGTAACAAAGAGAACTACTTCCAATGAACTAAACTTAATTTTAATTTTCATCCGACTGTTCAAGAAAATTTGAATTAAGTTCATCAAGTATTTTTTAAAAGAAGTACAATTTCTGTTAAGCTGTGGTTGGAATGAAAGGAATAAAGGAATTAACAAAAAATAAGAATAACTTGATTTGATAGCCATAACATTATAAAATTAGAATGCCTCTATTTTTCATACTTATAAAACATTGTATTTATTCCATATTTTTGTGTATGAAGAGGTTTTCTCATAATTAAAAATAATTGTAATCCCAAATTTTTCACAAATGTAGTATACAATGCTGAGTGGGACCCCCTGCCTATAGAACCCATGGCACATGGAATGACAGATCGGTCATACCCTACATATGTCTCTGATTGAATCTATCTATAAAATTTTCAGTTTTTAAAAACACATTTTGTTGTTTGTTAAAAAGAACTTGCATTCTATAATGTTGATATAAAGCAATTTTAAACATAGCTAAGAAGTTTGTGTTGACTAGGCAACGGCATGTACTTTGACTGAAACATCAAAGAATGGCAAAGTGCTTTGCCTTTACAATCAAGTAATTTTATGAAAATCTTCCATGTAGTTAAGAAAAAACTAATTTTTGTTCTGTTAATTTTTCTTATGCATGAAACTTTTGATGAAATATGATGTAATAAAAATTATTTTTCCTTTTCATTATAATTATGTGTCTTTAGAAATTGCAATATGATTAAAGAAATACATTTGAAATAAAAAACTTGATAAGATTATGAAAGCAAATTGTTCTTAATGCATGAAATTTCTTATTTTGATATTTTTTCTTGTGAGCAAATTGCACTTTCTTAAAAAACTTACAATAAAAAGTTAGCCCAATTCTTATTATTCAAGAAATAAATACGTAATCTTTAAGACTACTAACAATTTCTATCAGTGCATTTGATAATACTTGTAACCATAAACTGTTTTTATGTTCACAGCTTGCACTTTGGGCAAACCACAACCTCCTGTATCAAAAATGACAGGCCATGACAGTTTAGCTGCCAAGGCAGGCCATCTGGGTGGAGGTGATGGACAAAGTGGACCTGGTAGTGGACCACCTATTCTTCCCCCTTCTCTCCAGCAGATGGTTGCGGGAGGACATCCAACCTCCCAAGGAGCAAATTCTGTTCCTCCTCCTCCACCCCCTCTCTTGGTTACTCCCCCAGGACACCATCCCTTAGCGTCCTCTTTACCTGCTGATCTCAAAAAGCCACATTCTCAGGGTCCCAATCCCCATGGCCTGCACCCCCACCACCAGCAACAACCTCCTCCGGGAGCTCTGCGAGCCATGCAACAGCACATGACTCCCTCCGTCTATGAGATGGCTGCTCTCACACAGGACTTGGACACCCAAGTCATCACAACAAAAATTAAGGAGGCCTTATTAGCCAACAATATTGGTCAGAAAGTAAGTTGTGGCCTGCATTCCATTTTGAATTTTTCTGAAGCAATTATACATAAAAGTCAAATAATTTTGTTTGTATATTTTTAGATGCAGTCATTACATTCTATATTAATCCTTTTTTCATAAAACTATAAAATTATATAAATATTATTTCTGTTTTAACTGCTATAATTATATATATATATATTGAAGGTAGAATTCTATGGTGTTCTGTAATATTGATGAAGGTTCTCCTTTCTTTTCGCTCATTTGATTATGTCATTTATCATCATTTTATAAAACATCCTTAAATATGTATTAAAAGAATAATACATTTTCTACCATTAGTTCAGTTTTGAGAAATTTCAAATAATTATCTGAAAAAAAAGTGATAAAGCTTTGCTCTTGGCAAGCAATTGGCTTACCAATTTATATGCTGCAATTTCCTTACCACCTTTGATAAAATGAATTTAGTCTGTGTCATAGGAGACTAAATGGTGGGTGAGGAAATTGAAAAAATGAAGCATGAATTTTTTTCATTAATTTATTAATTTCACTTTTTCAGATATTTGGTGAGGCTGTGCTTGGACTGTCTCAAGGGTCAGTTTCTGAGCTCCTCTCAAAACCAAAGCCATGGCATATGTTGAGCATCAAGGGGCGAGAACCTTTCATCCGCATGCAGCTCTGGTTGAGTGATGCCAACAATATTGATCGCTTGCAGGCCCTAAAGAATGAACGGAGGGAAGCAAATAAGAGGCGTCGCAGTAGTGGACCTGGTCATCATGGTGGAAGCAGTGGAGGAGGTGGAGGTGCTGACAACAGCAGTGATACCTCATCAAACGATACATCCGAGTTCTACCATAGCCCCAGTCCAGGACCCGGTCCCCCATCAGCGAAGAAGCAACGTGTGCTATTCTCCGAAGAGCAAAAAGAAGCATTGCGTTTGGCTTTTGCTTTAGACTCTTATCCTAGCATGCAAACTATTGAATTCTTAGGGTCTGAACTTGCTTTATCAAGTAGAACCATAACTAATTGGTTCCACAACCATCGGATGAGGTTAAAGCAGCAAGTACCTCATGGGATGTCCCCGGACAATTCCAACATGCCACCTGTGAGTAGAGAAGGAGGGTCTTTTGACCCTGTCCAGTTCAGGTTATTGCTGAACCAAAGATTGTTAGAACTCCAAAAAGAGCGAATGGGACTTGGTGGAGTTCATTTACCTTATTCTCCATATTTTGCTGCAAATAACAACCTTGCAGCTCTTATGGGTCGTGGACTTATGCCTCCAGGCGAGTGTGACTTGGCAGGTAATTTAGGAAGTGTTGGAGCTGGAAATAAGGAACAGTTCAGTGGTTTGGACCTTAGTATGAGTGGTTTGAAGAGAGAACCTGACTTTGAAGATGAAGAAGATGTAGATAGTAATGTAGGGAGTGAGGACTCTAATATGTCTAGCAGTAGCCTGCGAGAAACAACAGTGAAAAAGGAATCCACTGTTGTCTTACCTCCAACGATAGGGCCGGGGGCAGGGAGATCCTCTCGACGTAAACCTGCGGCACCACAGTGGGTAAACCCTGAGTGGCAGGAAGTGTCTGGTGCTGTTGAAGAGGGCAAGGAGAAAAGTGGGGAGAAAGAGGTTATAATAAATGGTGTTTGTGTCATGCAAACTGATGATTATGGTATCTCTAAGATGTCTAAAGATGAAGAAACAGTTCGTGTGGAACCAACACCAGTTATGGATCGATATGAAGATGATGATGAGGAAGACCAATGTAGTGATGCCTCATCGGAGCCTGAAAATCAGAATCTTGAATCTGCAACCCCAGCTACGCCTCCTGAAGGAATTATACCACCTGTTAGATCATCTGATCAAGGTGAGCCTGAGGATGAAGGTCGAAGTAATAAATCTGAACCCTCTTCACCACTCTTCAAGGAAGAAGAAGATTCTGCTCCCCAGGTGCAAACAGAACCAGCGTTAACAGCTGTCAAACAAGAAATGGAGGACCAGGACACACCAACAAATGACCAATCAAAAGGTGACTGGGACGAAAATTCTTCGAAGCAGGATGCTTTAGACAAATTACCCAAAATGATCAAGACAGAAAGTCGGCAAGATGATGGTTGGGAATATTAAGTGACAGTAACAATTAGTGAAGTGCTGTGTAAAATATTCACAAATCTTGAGGAAAAAGAATGAACATCTTACAAAGATAGAAAACTTTCTCCAAAAAATAATTTGTGAAAGAAAAATGTGCAATCATCGAAGTTAATACTTGTTTTTATTATTGTGATTATCATTGATTATTATCTTTACTATTATTGCTATTAAAATTTTGTTTGTTAAAACGTAGGATGAAAAAGATTTTTAAGAAGTGTGCCGTTATTTCTTCTTGAAAGAGGTAATTATTACTAGATTTTTAAATTATCATCTTACTCTCTCAAAAAGAGTAAGTAAACTGTAAAAAGGAACTTTTACCATTAATTTATAAAATAGTACATAAGACTGTTAATTATCTCAACATCTGATAGCCAAAAATTAATGCTAAAGGCAAATTATTTGCCATGAAAACTTCTTACTTAATGTGATAAAGAGCTTATAAGTATCAAAGAAACAGAAACAAACAAACAAAACAATGCTTGTGAATGTATTTAAATGACAAACTGAGATACAAAATTGTGTGTGTGTGGATGCCTGAGATTTTTGAAGATCTGTTATATACTATATATACATATAAATATATCAATGAGAAGGCCCCAGTGAGTTATAAAATATATAGGTATATATATTGCAGACTTTGGCACTTTGAAAAAGATTCTTATCCAATGTAATTACAAAAACTTCTCTGCATTTTTCCAGACTGTTTAAATGTTGAATATATATTTTTTTGTTTTGTTTTATGTGAAGGGCAGTTTAAACTACTATTAAGGTTTGAGACGATATACTTTGTACATAGGAATTATAGCATGATTTGATGCTTCTGAATAAAAGAATTGTATTGATAGCACAATTTATTGATGGAACAAAATGTTCTTTGAAATATTGCTGCATATGTGCATTTATTGTGCTTGATTGACATTTTGTTATTTACTAATGAATATTCCAAATTTTTTTACTGTACATGAATAAGAAGAATTAGACTTTTGTTTTGTTTTTCATGATGTTCCAAATGAGTTACTTTTTATGAAATTTGTGAAATTACTTTGTGAAAAACTGAATAATATATAGTTGCATGATTATTGTTGTTGCTATTTAGAATCAAAAATTTGCAAGTTTTGGCATTTTTTATTATAATGTATCTAGTTGAAAAAAATTTTTGTCTTGAAGATGAGCTCTCTTTTTTTTAAACTTGTTATTATATGGAACTAATTAATACAATCCCTTATATGCTAGAAAGAAGAAAATTTTACTTGCATTTGTTTCTTTATGCATTGCCCTTTTTGCCTATTACCACTAGTCTTCTTAATGGAAAATTTTCTAGTCCATTTGACCAGTTAATAAATTTTCAGTGGGCATGCAATATATGGAGCTTATACCATGATGGTTTTCATTCATGTTCCCTGCTTTTGTATTTTAGGTACTATAAAGTAATTTGCTAATTGTAGCACAATTTATAAATTAATATCTTCTTTTTAGGCTAATTATGAAAAATATAAGTTTTTATAAAAAAAAAGTTCAAAATTGATATAAACTGTCACATACAATGTGTACATAATGATCAAATAATAGAAGTTTGTTTTTTCTTGTGACTGAAAGGATCCAGACATATCTTTCCTTGTAAAAAAAATTAAGGAACAGAGGAATTGAGAGTGTAAGTCATTTTAGGATGGAGATGTATGATTTGTAACTCTAGTAATAAATTTGATCAGTATATTTAGCCACAGTGTACAGTAAACTCTGCTCAGAGCATTCTGGAAAATAATAATAATTATGTAAAATGTTAGGTATTAATCTCTTCATGGAAAGGTATGTTCTGACTTCTTTATCTCTACAATATTAAACATTTGCTGTTGTTACAACATTTGGATCAATTTGATGTTATTTATATTATTTGCAGTATAAAAAAGATCTCATTATTTACCAAAACTTGGTTATCAATTGCTGCCTGTGTTCTGAAGATTAGGAGCATACTGTTTTAACTTTAAGTATTTGAAACCAGACATCCAGAGTTTTGGAAATTACAATTTTTTTTGTAATACCGATTTATTTGTATGTTAGGATTTGATATTCATTCTGTATTTATTTTTAATTATGTTAAATTATATTTTGCTAGATGAATCTGTTACTGTATTCATTTTTGTGTTTGCAGTTGATTGATTTACTTTGTAAATATTTTCTTTTCTGTTTTGCTGAAACAAGCAAATAGTCTTAGTACCATGTACTATTTTGGTGTTTTGCATATTTTCTGAAGAGAACATTAAACAACTTGTGTTTAACTGGTTATGAGAGCTGGTGTACATTTGAAGTGAAAATAGAAAGTATGAGTATTAATGTATTACAAACATCTCAAAGAGAGTAATGCATTGTAATGTGATGACAAGTATCAAAGAGCTTTCTCAGAAACTTAAACATTCTTATTAATTCACTCAGTTATACTCTTGTGAAGTATTGGCAAATGGGCATTACAAAACGTATGAAGTACTATTTGTGAAATTGGAAAAAGGTAGTGTATGGTGATAGGGATAAATATTTTATGAAAATGTCTCCCTGTATGATGTAAATGTAAAAGACTACTCTGATAAAAAATTGATTCTAAAACACTATGGATGTAACAGGGCATGGATTCTTGTATAAACAGTGTAGTGACTGCAAGATATTTAAATGTATTGTGCATTTTTATCAAAAATAATTAGTTTTCTTTTATGGCCAATAATGCTTAATTCATATTCAATACACATTTTCCTACTTCTTTGTGTTTATGGTGGTAATTTTCCCCAGTTTTGGGCAAAAATTAGAGAAATATTTGACTGTACTGCATGATAAGCGAGTTTCAGATTGACTTGCATCACAAGTTTGTTTTGTATTGCCTGCTTGACAGTCTTTGACTGACAATATTCCTGAATTATTTCCACAATAACACATTAATTTTCAGAAGACACTTTATGAATGTTTCAACAATGGATAGTGTGCACAGTATAGGTGATGAAAGAAATTAATAAATATTGTCTATTATACAGGATAATTAAATTGTTCTTTCATTATTATATATAAGTATAAAAAATGTACATTATCATATATATATATTGATAAATTTAGGCAACATTGTACAGATGAGCACAAGTTACATAGTAAGAATGTGTATTATCTCTTCCAATGTTTTTTTTTAAACAAAGGAATTATTCCAGTTTATTATGTAATTGTGCCCGTGTCTTGCCCTCCATCCTTCCACATCCCCTATCCTTCACCCCTTTCATCCATTATCGTATTCGAATTGTAAATATTTTAGACATTATTAAGAGAAACGAATATTTGTAGATTTGTATGTCTTACAAAATGAAATGGCAAACAAATGGAGAAAATACGTAAACTAGGGCATTTTGTGGGCGGTTAATAATGAAGGTCTATGAGGCTTTTCTTTACTGAATAAGGCTATGCCATATGTTCATGATCTTATCCATTAATTTATGTAAGAATTATTGACGGAAAATGATGGATTGGGTGTTACAAGAACAATGAAGTACAATTCTTCTGTAAGTAACACCTCAATTGATTTATCATTATTTTCACTTTGTTATTTCAATGATGTTTTCAAAAAACATACAACATGAGAACATAATGTCATTGTTATCAAAGGAAGGTATAGAAGGCATGAAATGTTTTGCATGTTTATGAGAAACTTTTGAAAAGAAGTGCCCAAATCATACTACCAAAAAAAAAGAGAAATATATACATATATATTAGTTTCTCATTTAATAATATTCATTATTGCTTGGCATCATAATGTACATATTTATATTCATATCATTGTGACCTTTTAAGATTTCTAATATTAAAAATTTCTCTGTATTTACTCTATTGTGTTTTTGTTGCTCCTAACCCCTTAATGTTTTTTTGAAGAAGACAATATTTAATTGAAAATATTTAATGAAGAAAGATTTTTGATATGCAGGGAATATATTTATTTAAAAATAAAAATACAAAAAGACATTTTCTAATGCAAATATTTTCAGTTGTTTCTTATTATCAAAAATACAAATAAATTTGCATGTCCTTCATGTTTTTAAACATTCATGTTTCTTAGCATGAATTAGATGTTTTCTTTAATATTAAATTTTTTATTTAAAAGAATATCTCAAAGTCATAAATACATTTCATTTTCAAAGAGGTAGTCCAAGAATGATACTTAAGAGTATAATATAACACACACAAAACAATTTAAAATCGTAGTTTAAATTGTAGTAGAAACAAACCTAAACCTATGGCAAATACATAGTTCTACTAAGTTTTTTTTAAACAAATTATAATTAATAGTTAATTAAAGAACTAAAAGTAATTATAAAACTACACATCAGGGTGAATTTTCTAGTTCATCCTCGGAGAATGATAGAACAAACCAAAAGGCTCTTTCAAAAGAAATCCTTATAATAGATGAGTTCAGAATATGAGAATAAAAGACAAAATTATTTCATAAGATGAAAGTAAATAGTAGTGTTATAATAGAAATGTATCAAAAAATCCAATGTGCTTAAGAACATCATAAGATTTATCAATTTTTTGGCATCAGGGAGCCACAAGTTTTTCTGATGCAAAATCGCCGTTTTCTTGCTGGGGCAGTACTCTCTACTGCATAAGTAGTATGTGAGAAAGTAAAGCACATTTTGAACAAAAGTATATTATTTCCCCTTTTTTTTTCCCATCATTTACTTCCACTTGTCACTCACAATAAGATAATCAACTTATAATTTCTATCTTTAACAGTTCTGTTAACAATAATTCAGATGGACACACCCAAAATTTGAAAGAAACAGGTGATTATTAGTTATTTAATTATTATATAATTGTATAATGAATTGAGGAGTAAGAAGAAAACAACGTTGATATTTTCTTGTACTTGATATGCTTTCATGAGAAAAGAAAAGGGTTGTATGTCACGACTAATTATCGAATTATGGCTATTCCCGATGAAATCGTACATGAGCCAGACAGTGTGGATAAATCTGTATGAAAAAGCATTAACGGATTATCTCGGACTTCATCTGGCTAATGTTCCACTAGGCAGAGGGCGCTGGCTAAAATATGGCGACCATGTAGACAATGTGAGTGCTTTGTGATGGCGACGAGTGAAGCGTTTTGTGTGCTTGCAAGAAGTATTTTCACATAAAAGTCAGTGGCGAAGCTAGCGTCATATTAGAAGTATATCTCTGCGGACCTGCTAATCCCCTCGCGCGTAAGCGAGGAAAAAGTGTCGAAAACATTTAATTTTCATTAACGATTCAATAAAAAAATATTGAAATTGCACACTTGATGACGGATTTTATTGCAAAATAATTAGGGTAGTCTAAGGCTCCCAGATTACCCTTCAGCTTCGCCACGGATAAAAATGTCGGAAACTGTGCGTTGCACAGATTCAAGGCTGTTTTATGAAAATCGCGAAGGCCGAAGGCCGGGACCTCGTCACCAATTCGAAAAAAAGTAACGAAGAATAAACTGAGATACAGTGAGGTTAGGCTTGAGGGTAACTTGTAATGTGTAGTTATAAATCTATGACGTTTGCGAGTGAGACAGTGGATCACGAAACTACCCCCTTGCTTCTTATTAGCGTTAGAAACTTACAGTAGTCTCATCCCTGTTTATCACATATCTGCAATTCCTCAACACTGTAATACACTTCAACCAACCTAATCTGCTGGTGTTGGCTAATGTTATCTTCATCTGGCCAAAGTCCGAAGCGTGTTTCGAAGCTGTTCCTACTTCGGACTTTACGACCGAGCGTCGTCTATGGGGAAACTCCCCTCCTCCCACCGCAATACTTTCAAGTAGTTCATCCTATAGTTTAATTCTAATTTCTTGTTTCTTTTTACGGAAGACAGTTTCAATGAAATAACGACTATTCCACTCGTAAAATTAACTCTAATAACGTTGAACTATGCATCTGGTATGCACTAATCGTGACGGTGTAGCCTATCCCCAGAACAGTATTGCCTTTGCTTACTATTTCCTCCCTAAGATCCGTTTCACAAGGTGCAGGTCGATCACAAAGTGCGATATATTAATAAAAGGAAGCTCTGAAACTTCGTTGGAGTTAACTTCATCCGTGGAATAGTCTTACTAAAAACCCGGTGCATTGGAAATGTCAAATTAACTGTGATAATTATTAGTTTAAGAACTAAATTAAGATCAAATACTATGTAGATATAGCCTACTATATATCTATAGTATTTGTTAAGACGGCGAAACGGTAACATGGTGTACACAAATAATTTTTGTCGTCCTTCATTGGTCAAAAAGTAAAAAATGTATGTGAAAGAAATATTGTGAAGGTGCTTTCGAAATGGTTGATTTCGAAATGATGAGGTACTTTCGAAATGATGAGTTTGGAATTCCCTGCAAGCCTATATATTTTCATATCGAACGAAGAAGGCACAATAAGCTGTAAGCACATTGTTTGCTACCACTTTTGCCCAAATCGCCGCCGCCGCTAAAGACTCCGTGCTATTATGAGTTTATTGTCAGACCCAGAGTCTAAGGGTGAGTCATTTCAGATGGAAAAAATATACCACCACATTCTGCTCAATAGATGAACAACTATTTCTTATCGCTTTTTGCTGAAAAACGCTTCGCTTATGCACAGAAGTTTCTTGATGATTTCTCTTCTTAACGTTCAGAAAGTTGTGCTTCATGTGAGTGAAGTGCCGAAAATATTTCTAAGTATTGCCGAAGAAAAAAATCTGTTTTAGATACAAATGACGAAAAACGAACATTTGTGAATTGGGGTCAAATTTCGATAGTTCGCGATGTTAGCCCTGCGATCGCCCTCTGATTTTAAGCCGTCATAATCATAACCCATATACCAGGCGGTTGTTAGAATTACAGTGCGCTCGCTGTTCACAAATAATGCTAGTCTCCAACACTTATATTAGAAATGTTACACAGTGGTTTCCAATAATGCTTCGAATCTGGATGTGAGCATTCGGCTCCGGTGATATCCAGGCAGACGAAATTGAAAAATTACAGAAAATACTTTCTACGCGAATCTATATACATCTCAGGCTCAAACTGTGAATGAATTTTTTATTGCTTATATTATGAGGAACTGTTTGTTTTTACTTTCTCGTATACGTACGTATATACGGAGATATATACGTAATTTAGAGAAAATTTCATAAGGTTACGGAAAATCATTTTCGAGATTTCAACGGAAATATACGTTTTGGAGTCCCCGTACCGAAAAAGTGTCTTTTCTCAAAACGTCCGTCCGTCAGTCTATGAACAACACTAGCGTCTGAACTATTTGTGGGACTTTTAGACAAAATGAATGTTCCCAAATCGTTCTGGCTCGACTTTAAAGCTCTGCAATTTGGAAAAACAGTTTTTAAATTTTGGGGATAGTTTACAACATCTGAGACATTTTCAATTTTTTTCAAAAATGGCTTCAAATTTTTTATTTTACTTTTTTGTTTGTTTGTTTGTTTGTAAGAATAGAGTGAAATGCACTTATAAAGACGGCATATGTCCTATTTTCACTGTTAATTCTAAATATTCGAAAATTACAAAATTTAGTTTTTTTCGGCGTCTTCCTTAAACCATAATATTGAAGACAGAGATTTTTTTCTTCAAATAAAATTTGTTCTCCGGAATTAGTTCTTTCATTCGCATTATACATTTTTCTTTGAAAACTTTAGTAGATTTCGTGAGTTTTTAAGTAAAATATGGGCAACATTAAAAATATTTAAATCCATATATTTTATTTCAAAAACGGTAACAATTGTTTTTGCTGTTGAAGGCCACTTTATAGTAGTAAAGAATTCTATAAAATATACTTTTATAGTAATATAATCTATAGTAAATATTCTTCTATAAGTGGTAATGTATAGTAAATATTCTTCTATAGTAATAATGCTATTACGACCCTTAAGTTGGCAGAACCTTTTATGAATTTGGCGCGATACTACACCGCACTGAGCCAGCTGTCAAAACGTGTCAAAGACCCACAAACAGCCCACAAAGGTATTGGCCAGCGCCACTCCAAACGTCTTAAATAGTATTGTTCAATGTAGTGTTCAAGTGTTATCAAGTTTGGAAGGAAATGAACTGATTTAGACCGTTTATAATTTTTTAATTATTTACGATTCTCATTCTGTGTTAATTTTTTATGGTTATGTCTGACATCAAATCAAACATCGCGTTACTTTGTAAATTCCTGAAGATACTTTATGGATGTAACTTGAAAAATGAACATTTTCGTTTAGCGAAATTTAACTCCTCAAAAGAGGACACAGTATGTTCACACTTTTCTTAAAAAAATGTGGGTATTAATATCAAAGTTAATTGAATTCATCCTGATATCATTGTTTCTAGGTTAGCCAATTTTGGCAGTTACTCTTCAGAATATGTCATGATGAGTTCAAAGTTAACATTTTTTATGGAGGTATGTTCTCAGGAGTATATTGTTTGCAACTTAACTACATAAGGAGTGATAGAATGATTGGAGAAAGGTTGTGTTCATTTTCCATTGGTTTTTTATTCAGAAAATGTTGTCAATTTTGTTAAACTGAACCTGGCCTTGTTGAAATATGATAGCCTTCAGTTCTACTCTTTGCCAACTGATATGTCTTCTGGTAGTAGAGAGTTGCTTCTAGCATTTGCCTGGCTTTTAGCATCACAAGATATTCTTGAAAGGGCAACACACAGAAAAATTGTGAAATCTAATACAAGTAGAGAATATGCCCATCTGGATTTTAGTGAGGTATGTTCATAATTCTCTTTTCATGCATGTATACTTGTTACTATTATTGTTTTATTATATACTGAATAATTGGAAAGCCTATTGCGGTAATTCACAATAAAGAGGAAACAGGATTGATATTATTTTGATTTTTACAATTCTTCGAAATAAAATGTTTGTTTCAAAAATTACAGTTGACTAAGAAACCCAACCAATCAGAATAATCAAACCATATATTTTTTTTCAATCTTCATTGCTTGAACAAATCTGTAGTTACAGATAAAACAATAATAAATATACATTAATCCTAACAGTAAATATGAATATTTTTATATACAGGAAAATATAAGCAATAAAAATAAAAAGTGACCTGTATTGTTTTGGAATGCTATTATATACAGTACTAAGTTTACTAATGTCACTTTTTGTGTTTGAGTTATTTTTCAGAATTAGATTCTTTTCAGAAGTTGAACCATTTTGGTAATTTTTGTGAGATTT
Source organism: Teleogryllus occipitalis (assembly GCA_011170035.1). Taxonomy (NCBI): domain Eukaryota; kingdom Metazoa; phylum Arthropoda; class Insecta; order Orthoptera; family Gryllidae; genus Teleogryllus; species Teleogryllus occipitalis. The sequence goes on from BLKR01001102.1 coordinate 321,179, forward strand.
TAAAATATCTACATTATCAAAATCCATCCAATTCTGTTCTGTGATGGGTTAAAGAAGTATATGCTTTAGGATCCTTATTTGTATCACATTTATGCTGATGAATGCACTTATGAAAGTATTGCCTCTGTATACTTTATTACAAAGATTTATTAAATGGCAGAAATGAATTTTATAAACCAAATAAGACCTCGAATCTCTCTCTCTCAAAAGTGAAACAAACTTTACATAATAATAATTACCCACTTTCCTTTATCAGTAAATACATAAATATTAGATTAAACAACAAAAGCAAGAGATTACAGAAAATTCAGACAAAAGATGAACAGGCTTTGTATCTTTTCCTTAAGTCAGATCTACTAATGACAAAATTAGACAATTATCCAAGAAACATAACTTCACTCTTATATTTTACAATAATAATAATAATAATAATAATAATAATAATAATAATAATAATAATAATAATAATAATAATAAAACAATGAGGTTCTTTCGTAAATAAGAAAAGAAGACAATAGTTTGCTCTAATTTGTTTCCAAAATTCAATGCTGCAATTGTAAGAAAGTATACAAAGGTAAGACCAAACAAAACTTACAAAATGCGTACATTAGCTTATGAATAAAGTAAAAGTCAAAATAACATCAATCCTGGTTTCACTTATCATTGTTATTATCATTAACATCATCCTTATGATTGTTACCTTTTTCAAAATTATATTTTCCCCTTTGAAAATTGGCAGATAAGCACAAATGAGTCTGACTTAAATGTAAATATCAAAACCTTGCAAAGTGCTTGTGATTGTCTTCTTTGGTATGCTGGTAAGATATGCCAAAATTTAAGGGCAATTGATGAACTGGGAAAGGAATGGATGCATATTACAACCAAGGTAATTAAACAATACTTTGTTTGTTGTTCCTGTTAAATAGAAACTTTATAGTATTAAATTAATTTATTGTGTGCTAGATTCATAGTGAAACTCAACATGTATGTGGTTTGCCACACTTATCTACAGGAGATGCAAAATTAATTTATGATACCAAAGATTCTTCAAATGGATATGAACATCTTTTTAATAGCACTGTACTCTTAGAGACCCGCAGTAACTGGTCAAAGAAATGTGCTACATTCTGGGAATGGATGGCAAGTTTAATGCTATAGAAATATTGCGTAGTGGTTTGAATGCCTTGCCTCTTGGTGGGTGATAGTTCAAACCTGAAGTAACCACCAATACCCTCTAAAACAATATAAACTGTAATTAAAACTGTAAAGTGAAACAAACAAAAGATGATCGGAAGCTACTTCAGGGTACGCGTGTTTCACCTTCGTTGGTACTGAAAGCACTGCGCAATGTTTCTCTATAATTTGAGTATAAAGTAGGTGTATGTGCAAAAGAATTAATGTTATTTTATCATTTTTAGGAGACTGTAGTTGCAGAGAGAGATAAAGAAGTTTCACAAGCATTTGGTATTGAAGCAAGGTGCTTGATACTATGTTTTATCAAGGTTCTAAAAAGAATTATACAAGCTGTAATGTTGGAGAGGAAATCAGAAGTGTCACCTGGGACTGCTAAACCTTCCACTTCTGAGGAAGCATGTGTTGAAGACGCAGAAGCTTTCCTTGGAGTTCCCCGTTACATTTTACATTCAGGAAAAAATGAAACAGACATGGCTAAATTGTTATCAGATCTAACTGATCAAGAAACACATCTCAAGACAGAATACTTGCTTAATATAAAGGATGTGAAAAATTTTCTTGAGCATTTCTCTAAGAAATTGAATGGAGTTACTTTCCTGAATGTTTAGACTTAAAGGCCAAAAGTTCTATTTTTTATGAACATTATAAATATATGAATATCAAACATTTATAGGTTCTTTTTATATTTCTTGTATATACCAACTCTTCTCCTTCCATGGACAGCTCTTTTTGGAGGCTATGGTCCCCACATAAAAATATTTAGGATTTAGAGATAAAGTATGTGCGTATCAAATTACATATCAATTGTGAGTTTCTTTAATATAGTAATCAGTTATTCTTCTTTAGTTTATGGCATTTTAAAAGTGTACTTGAAGTTAAAATTCAGACCTTTTCTAGAAGAAAAAGTAGTAGAGCAGAAAAATTTAAAAAAATGTTTGAATGTTTTGCCTTCAAATTGTAAATAAATTAAAATGTGCAAATTGGCAGTAGTGTGTAAGCGAAATAATTATTTCCATTAATTAATTTAAAAGATATTTTTCTTTAATTTTAAAAAAAAACTTTTCAGAAGCTGCCCTTTCCCGTTTTCCAAAGAGTGAATTAACTGCAGGTAAAGTTTCTGAACTGAAAAAGTAATCTGCTTTTAGTTTTACTCAATTTGAGAATTCAATATTTAAAGATATGCCTAAGAAAGAAAATATTTTATTTGATTTTTATAGTTAGAATGGGTAAAGCAAGGAAAAGAGGGATTATATTTTGTGTTTATTTGCTTTTTATTTCATATGAGAGTGTACACTCCTAGCTACATTCATTGTATAGTATACGATACTTGGCTATACATTTTAGAACTATGAGTACTAAATGGATATAATTTTTACTTACAAAAAATGACAAGGAGACATTTGTGTATAATCAAAAATGATTTAAACTTGTTCTTAATTTTTAAATATACTGTATATACACTGCTTTTCCACAAGTAATTTATACATCAGAAGGATTGTAATTCAGAAAGGTAACACACTTTCAGTTCTCTAAACACTTCTTTTTTTTTTCCGAGTATTTGTTAACATATATTTTGTCTGAACAATATTAAAAAATGAAGATTTCTAGGAAGATATACAGAATAAAAAATCTTAATTAAATCAAACAGCTGGATACAAAAATTCTTAGTCCATGTCTTTCTTATTTCATAATAAAGTTAATGAAATCACATTTGATACTTCTTTCTAATTTCATTTAATGTTTCTTCAGTGATACATTTTTCAGCTAATTCTTCTCTCCAATTTTGAAAGTCCCTATTCAATTTTTGGAAAAATTCTTTGCCAATGTTTATTTCTGATGAACTTAAAAATTTTAAGTTCAAATTAAATCTTTGAGATTTTGATAACACATCCAGAATGCCAAACACAAAAAGTATATCAGGCTTGGTAATTTCAGTACATAAAAATAATTCAAATATATCACTTAAAAAGCCAATAGGTATATCCACATCAAACAGCTTTTGAATGCGGGGAAGCTCAATTATTTTCAACAACTTAAAACGTTCTAATTGATTTGCATACCTCCACCTCTTAAGGAATTCTCCTCCAGTTGTGGGTAACTTCCAGTCATCAGATTGTTTTGTATTTTTTTCCAGTAAAGTGTTAGATACGTTGTAAGTTGGTTTTTTCATCCCTGCAATAGTGTTCCATATAACATACCTACTAGATGGATCTTGAACTTTGTCTGTTTTGTCCAGTGGTTTGAGGTGAGCAGCCATGACCATTTGTCTAAATTCCTCGTAAGTGGCCACCTTTTGTTCAACTGCCCTAAATTTAGCATCATTTTGTTGCCAGTATCTTTCATCTGCCTGGATTCGACCATGCAACTCTTTTTCCAGAGAACAAAAATCTATTGGTGAATCGTCCATCTTTTAGTTTTCAAACGTACGTTTTTCAGGAAATGAAATCAATCACACGATCTTCAGAAATATTTTACAGATATAACTCTTCACAACTGAAACATTCAGAATTACTCTAAACACACGAATTTCTTTTCGAGAAGACATATGAATTCAGGCATTCACAAGCGTTACTTAAAGCCATAAGACAATTGGAAACGATTTACAATACTCCAAGGCAAACTCTAGTGACAAGTGTAAATTGTTTGTTCGATGTTTGACGCTCAGCTCCGTTTCATAGGAAACGCGATTGCCGCCGAAACGTTCCGATGCTTTCCGATGAGTCCTCGACTGTGTGCGGCAAGTTCTCGATTAGGAATCGAATTTATGCGAGTTTCGAGTTTTATTATGAACACAGACAGGGGTGGTAGTGGGGGGCTCTTGCGCGTTGAATCCCACTTCAGCCAATGAGCATCAGCCACCAGTTTGAATCACAATATTAGCGGGAATTTTAAATACAACCAGATACCAAAATTATCACCTCGTTACAAGATATTAAAACAGATTTATGAAGCATTTCTTTGAAATATTGCATCTTGGACACCTTCGTGTTATTTTTGGTTGGTTACCATTGAAAATTGTCACTTTGTACCACTTTCAAAATGTTTCTCAACACTTCTCGCTCTTCATGCAACATGGCAGCCAGCCAGCGTCTGGTCTGGCTTTTCAAACGAAGTGCCCGAGCTGTGGTCACGTGTTCGTGACGCAAACTGGTGTTGCGCAGAACGAGCAAAAATCAGTGTAGAGGAGGAACTCATCCATGTATTTCCACCATGAATACGGACAGAGAATAGTGCAAAGACATGGGTGAGCTAGTCCTGCGTACCGATTTTAGGTCGTTCTGCGTAGTACTAGTTTTACGTCACAAACCACGTGACCACAACACGGGCACTTCGTTTGAAAAGCCAGACCAGACTGACTGCAATGTATGGAGAACGAGACGTATTAAGAAACACTTAAAAAGTGGCATTCAGTGACAATTTCCAACGAAAAATAATACGAAGAAGGTGTAATTAAATTAATTAAAATATGTAATTTTTTAAATGCTTCATTTAACTGTTTCAATGACTTGTAATGGGGTGATAATTTTGGTATCGAGCTGCATTTAAATATCCCACTATATGTCGCATAATCGTGACCGCATCAAGCAGTGATGCAGATCAAGCTACTCTTGCGGCAGGACTGAGAATGACTCCAAAAGTCGTGCCTAATTCCATCTTGGAGATACTACCCTCAGCCGCCACGTTAGAAAAACTTAAATATAATATTGTGACGCAAATTAGTGCCTGACGCTTGTTTGCTGGAGTCGGAAACGAATCGTAATAGCTCACCCATTTCTTTTCACCTTGGCTAGAGATTACGCGCACGTTTTCTTGGGCCTCTGAATAGCTACCCCCGTTCCTTTAATAACAGTCGTTGAATTCAGAATGTCAGTGGCGCATTCTCCGATACACCGCGTATACCACAGGTATACCTAAAGAGCGTTCAAGCATTTGATTGCAGTTCACAGCCTTATGGAGTATTGCTCTCTCTTTCTATCCAATACAATTTTACATAAGACTTTCTCTTTCTATCGCAAGCTATGTTGCCAATTGACAAAGCTCGGGGTATTCGGCTCAGTCATCCTGTTTCTAATATTATTCCCAGAAAAACGCTAATATTATTCCCAGAACTTCCATGAATGTCATGGTTATTTTGTAATTGAGTTTCATGGTTTAATTACGAAGAAATTAATTATAAAAGATATCCGAGTATTCTACATTTTGACGTCCTTAAATTTTCGCCATGCGAGAAACTTTTTTATTATTGAAGAAAAGCACAAACATCCAGCAGAATAAATGACAAAGGAAGTCCAAATTTTGATACGATATCAACCACATTTCTGATGAATCATGAAATGAAATGATGATTCTTGAGCTGACAGTAATAAAAACAATATTCAGTGCGCTCGGAACGAACACCTCATGTGGTTCAGTGATCTTTAATACGTCTTAGCGATTCTAAACTGGCGATGGGGAAAGGAAAAGTGGAGTATTTATTTTTGAATTTCACTTTTTACAAACAGTGAAATACAAATAAACATATCTAAAACTAGTGGTGCTACAACAGCAAGTACTTTCTCGCCTTTAGTAATGGTTATGTAATGCTATTCAAACCACTTTTTTTTTTAAAAAAAAATTTCGTTGCGTTCTTAATCTAACTTATCGATGCAACGCGTCTTCTGGTTGAGCGTTGAGCGCGGAGTAATCCTTCATTAATATCTATCCCTCTGTATTCCAGAGGGCGCTGTATTTTTTTGTCTCGTCTAAAAGGTGTTAAAAAGGACGGCCAGATAGCATCTCCGCGTACGCGCCTCTTACTCTACGCGCCCCTGCGTCACTACCCAGCGGCCAGAATCGGGGAGGAATTAGGAAAGGGATAGGGTTTAGGACACTCCACAGGGATTTGACTAGCCCTTGTAGAGCACCCAAACTCGTTTTGTTGGAACAAATTTCACATGAGATTCGACGGGAATCAAACCCGGACGTCAGTGGTGAAAGGTTAGCGACTTCGCTATGAGCCACGAGCGAGCCCACGCGGAATTTATCTCCAAATTAACACATTTCAGTCACCATTTTTTGTAAATCTCATTTGAAATCGTAGAACATTTGGTGCGAAAATTAAATAATTTCAAACAACACATATTTTGTTCCAAACTTCAAAACGAAAATATATTTCTGCCATTGAATTCATTGTATAAGGTATACGATATCGATAGTGGTGGCAAACAATTGTGCATAAATCGAAAAATATATAATAGTAATTATTAAACACTATGGTATTGTAATATTGTACAAATTTATAAAAGTAGTAATTTACATTAACGCGAACGAAAAGCAGCCATCATCGCCTTTTGTAATCATTGCGACGTTACAATGTTACAAGAAGTTGTTAAATTACCACTTATTCGTAAGGAATACAAATTTTGCCTACTATACCGCAAGAAAATGGAAATGGATAGAAAAATATAATAATTAAAATAGTATTTTTATCTGCATCAAAATTACTCGATTTGCATTACTCTCCATTCCCAAATCTTGTTACGCAAAGCAATTTTTTTTACAATTTATCATTCAACATATCTCTTATATTCAAGTTTTTTCGTTCAAGTGGTATGCTAACTTTTTCAAGGCTTGTAAGTGGTACGTAAAGATCTGAAAAAAATGTTTAGTCCTCCTGTCGAAATCCAGTCTTGCTTATTGCAGTAAATCTGTCTAAACCAGAACCACCTGTACAAGCCGGAAACCTGCCTTAATCGGAAAATGTATCCGGCCCGTGAAGTTAAATGGCACTTTACACAGCATAAAACGGAGATACGGTGATATCTACAATTTTACTCCCTCCATGTACATCATATTTGACTCGACATACACGATTGTAATTGTAAATGTGGCTCAATAAATATTATTATTATTATTATTATTATTATTATTATTATTATTATTATTATTATTATTATTATTATTATTATTATTATTTGTGTATTGGTTAAAGCAGTATCCACGTCGTTATTGGCCGAGAGAAAAGTTCCTTCTTTCACCGCATAACGCCGCTGAAGATAAGTTTGACCGATTTGCTGCCAGCGTTGATGACTTTTGCTGACGTTTCTCGTATATGCTTTGAACATAGCAGGGAACATTTAATTTAAATATAAGCATTCTTCTAAAATTACCATGAAAGGGTGTGGACATGGAAGAATAGTCGTTCCCATCTCTCTGTTTGCTCCATGGCAAAGAAGCTGTTCGGGAGATGGCATGAGATATACTCTTTGGCATAGCTTTAGCTGTTGAATAGGGACTCTTTGACTTTTGGTTCCTGTACCCTCGTGTTGTGTTCTTGTGTTCGGCTGGTCGCGACCAGGTGAAGTATTGTTGTACTTTTGTACTATAAATTGCACGAGATATTGCAATTTAATTTCGGAGATATTGATCCAAAGCCTTGCTTCAAATTCACTCTGAGTAAGATTTTGTATTTTATCAAAAAGTGAAGTTCGTGAATGTTTTGAGTGAATCACATTGGCAAAGCGTTCTCTTGTGTCACATATGTGTGGTTAACTTTCGTGTGTTGAAGTTAGTAGAGATTAGGTAATTTGTTGTTTAGGAAGGCAGAGGTATTCTGAGCAATCATGAGCCGATTTTTTCAACAAGGATCCGATTCGGATACCGAAACTTCATCTGAGGAAGATGTACCCCAGCGAGCACCCGTCGCTGCTTTTACGGTATTTGAAATCATCAAAATATTGGGTTGACATCAGCGTGGTATTTTATTGTGTTTTATGACATTTTAATCGTTTTTCAGTTCAGCGACGAAGAAGAAGATACCAAAAGAGTTGTACGTTCTGCAAAAGAGAAGAGGTATGAAGAATTGCATAACCTTATCAAACAGATCAGGAATTATCGAAAAATCAAAGACATGAGTAGTATGCTTTCAAGTAAGTATTGTATTCCATTCTGTTAAATGTCAGCGAATGATTGTATCAGTAAAATATATGGTTAATTTTGTAATCTGAAAGAGTCCTCATAAAAAACCTCATAAAGGAATATAAAGATAACGTTGAAATAGAATTCTTACTTTAAAATGTGTGTAATATTCCTGATTTTGTTAATTTTATAAACCACGAGTTCTTTTGTAACTTAAAATATAAACAGCAATTGTGTAACTGTGAATGTATTAGTTCTATAGCAAATGAAATATTAAGCTTTTATTTTCTTTTACTTTGATATAAATGTGAGAAGTGCCAATACAAACAAGATGTTTCATGCACATACAGACATTGTCAAATATTTTTTTGACATGAACCATTTTCATTACAATATAAATACAATAAGAATGTCGTTAATTATTTAATAGTTTTCATAGGTTTGCAACACCTTTCTTTTATGTTCTCGAGTATCTGTCAGTAATTTTAGATATCCTGTTGAAGTTACAATGTCATCTGTTTCTGATTGGAATTGTAATGGTCATGATGAGAATCTTTTTAAGTTTGGTCCAATGTTATTATACAGGTTTTGAGGATTTAATGAGAGCGTACACAAAAGCAATTCCAGTAATTAACAAAGAAGAAAATGGAGTTACTCCAAGATTTTATGTACGTTGCTTGGTTGAAGTTGAAGACTTCATTAATGAAATGTGGGAAGATAGGGAAGGAAGGTAGGAATCATAATGCAAAAGTTTTGTAGTGTTCTAAAATTATGTGTTGCTTTAGTGTTTTTAAATAATTAAAATTTTGACAAATGAATAAGAATGTTATGTTGGTTAAAGTAGAGAATGTAGCACAGCTTCAGGGAAGTGATTAGAGGAAATAGAGCAGAAGGAATGATTGACAATGCCCTACCTCTAACTTCACAAAAAAGCGATTTGAAATAATTTATTAAAACTTACTGAAGTTAGATTACTTCATGTTTTATATAAGGTAGAAATGCTCCCAAGGAAAGGCAAGAACCTCTCATATTTATTTTGCTTCTTGTAAACCATGACTCCTTCCACACAGAACACCTTTGTTTACGAGGAGTAGCCCCTTTCTGATTACATTTCCATATGAAATCATTGCACAATCCTTTCACTTGGCCAGTTTCTTATGACACACAGGTGACATGCAAATCTGTCACAATCAGTCCATTGTTGTGAATTCATTTAATCACAGCCACACACTTCTTTGGAGGCATAACCTTAAAAAAACACTCTTAAAGTAGGGAACACAGTACATCTTTGGAGAAGCATTGTAGTGAGGGGGAGGGGGCAGAGGAGGAGTTTCCCTAAGACCTCCCTCAAATTATGCTAAGCGCTCTGATAGAAATGAATAAAACTTACCGATAGGTAATTTTCATGGCTCCCCCTTAATACACTTTGTCCCCGCCGCTTTTTACTGCCAAATTACTTACAAGGGCAGATTTTCTCGCTTCGCTCATCTGGATCCAAGTCACGGCGAGGCTGGGGCCTTCAGCCCTCGTATTCACTATAAATATCCTTGAGTATATCCTCTGCATAATTACCAATTCACTTTTTTAAGAAAGCCTCGATAATTCAAACAGCGCAGTTGCAAACATGTTGTGAAGAAAGAACATCACAAGCATTGTTTATCACAGACATATCACCGTGATTTCAGCATTATTTCATAATGGAGCTCTGGCAAGTTACTAGGGTGAAATTGCCTCCCCTAACTTATGATGTCTCGTCTGTGACCAATTACAAACCATTAAAACATTTTTGGTAGTGTATTTTTTACAATTTAAGTCGCCCAAGCTGAAGGAGCGTGCCGCGCATGCGGCAGCCTCGCTGGCGAAACTTCCCATGATTTGCATTTTATAAGTTTGTACTAAGTTATGTTTATTGCTCTCTACGTCTCTGTATTGTAAGGTTCCTCTTATATCGCCTTACCACCCCTCCTCCCCTCCACCATGGATTTCCATTTCCCCTTTGCTGGAGCAACACAAAGTGACTATTTAAATGACTTCCTTAGGTTGTACTGTGTTCTAGACTTCAGCCAAAAACACGTTGAATTTCACCAGGAGCACAAACACTTGACAATCAAAAACACAAATTGCAAAGAATCGAGAGAGAGTGTATGAAACTTAACTGTTTGACAAAAATGTAGGTAAACAATTGGACAATTTGTAAGCGTACCCCAGAATGGTGGCCAAAACGTTGGCACCTGTGCTGAGGATGCAGTGTCTCCCAGACAGCCAAGTAGCTATAGTTTGACAGCTACATTTAAAAGAATGTGAAATGATGTAATGAATTTCAAAGCCAGCCTCAATAGTTAAACCTCCCACCTTGTCTTATTATTGTCATCATTATGTACTAAGTTATGAATATTGCACACTACTCCTACCTGCTGAAAATTTACGCACGAAATCTCCTAACATCTCCACCTGTCTACCATAGAATTTCTCTCCCCTTGACTGACACAACCTGCCAGTTTAAAGTATTTCTTAAGTTGTACTATGTTCTCTACTTCAACCATTGCCTGTAACCAGTTTCTCCTAATTTTATGATTTCCAAATATTTATTTTGTTTCCTAGGAAAAACATGTCCAAAAATAATTCAAAATCTTTGACATCCTTGCGTCAAAAATTGAGGAAATACAATAAAGATTTTGAAGATGATTTGGCAAAATTTCGTGAAAACCCAGACCAAGGAGATGAAGAAGAAGAGGAAGAAAAAGGTATAAATGATTATGCATTGCCTGTTCATTGAATTTGTAACTGTTCAATGGATTAAAGTGTTTTTTCCAATTATTATAGACTACAGCTTTAAGAAACCAATTGGTTTAAATTTTGAATATTAGTTTACAATTTGAAGTTGTATGTGTTCCCATCTCATGATACGTTTAAGCTTTTTAGGCTCGTGTCACATTGTTTTTGGAATGAGGTGTTGAGTTAGTGAATATTTATTCTAAAAATATAAAAATGCTACTTGGGGTGGAAAAAAATTAAATGTTTTCTGGATGACAAAAATTGTTTCCTCTAAAGATTTTTCCATTCTCCTAAAACCTAGAGAGAAATGGGAATGTTATATATCATATTTTCCCGAGTGTAAGACAAGGTTTAATATCGTAATAATGTAAGACAAGACTTAAATATCTCACTCATAAAATATGGGGTCGTCTTATATTCGCAGATTAAGTCTTGTCAGTTCGGATTTACATTACCTTTCCATATCATGAAACATAAATGTTCAAGCAACAGAAAGCTGCAAAAACCATTCAAAATATAAGAAAAACAAAAAAATCATCATCATAACTTTAAAATTAATTCAGGAACATAATATTAATAGTAAATAAATAGTAAGAATTAAATAAAAATATAAAAAATTCTTGGGAGGCCTGGAGAAAATTAGAGGGTTGTCTTACATTCGGTCGACTTATATTTGGGTAAATTTGGTAATTCAAGTATAGTTTTCCGTTTTTGCTGTAGATTTTTTGTAACGGTTATTTTGCCAATTTTGTTTAAAGATGTTTTAGGCAATAATATTGAACCTTTGGAGTTATTGTCATTTCATGAGACTGTTACCTTTGTTTTTTATGGTCTATTTATTAAATAGATGATATTATAAATTACAAATAAGATAGGTTTGTGTCCGTATGTGTACCTGTCACTCTATACATTAAATTGTACTACTTTATTTGTCACATCTGTCATATATACAAATACAAGTAAAGGATAATGAATTTAAAACTAAAGCTGAGAAAATAGTTGAGATAAACTACTGTAGGGATACAAAAGTATTTTAAAGAATTCTTCCAAATTTAGAAACTAAATTTATTGATCATTTTTACTTTCTTGCGTACTTCCACCTGGTATAGAGAAAATTATGTAATGCCACAGCAAACTTGTTTTATGGGTCCCACATACCGCAAAAATGGATTATTTTTCCTCTTGAATGTAATAAGTAACTTCCACTAATAGGTTGTGTAGTCAGAATCTTCATTTTGTTGGTCTTCAAGACTGAAAAATGGGTTTAGGGTCCATCTCTACAATACGTAAAGCAAATTTGGAGTATTTTGATTACTCTTAACACCCCCCATCACACACTCCGTGTCACAGTAATCATCACACACACCGTAACACACCCATCACACACTCGTGTCAGTAAAAAGAAGTTGTATTAGTTGTATAGTATAACGGAAGGAAAATTTGTAATAATTTTATTTATGTTTTATTTTAAAGTTTATGACTACGAAAGTCAGAATTATTTGGTGATTCTGACTACATTTAACAATAAGTTTGAGAATAGTGTTGTGAAAAGGAAGGATGCAGATGTGAAAACTTCTGACAACAAACCATGCACACATTGTGGATGACATTGTGGGCGAGAGTCTACTACATGAATTTAATTGGATTCTAGAATATAAGATAGATGAGTTTTGAATATTTTCTTTGTAATCTTACATATTCAATTAAAAAAAATTATGAAAAAATATTTCCATTTATTGTAACAGTTTTCACATAAAAACTTCAATTTTTTTAAAGAAATTAGTTAATATTTTAATGTTCTAGTATAAGACGAAAAAAAAGTAATTGTTTCAGCAAATGTTATAAAAATTAAAAAATATTAATGATACATAACGCTAAACTAAAACTGCATACCCCCAAGTAATGCAGCATAACCCGGCTTCGTTGTTACATACAGAACCCCTCTGTGTAGTGTTACATAATTTATGGACCACCCCCAATGACAAAACGTCTGTTCACTGAACTCTGAACAATCTAGTATCTGGACCATTTTTTTCCACCAAATTTAATATTCCTCAATTGATCTAGCTGATGTTGTAGCCACTTGAGTTTGAAATGGATATTTTAATTTTGGGGTGTACTTTTCGTGAAGCCCCAACTATGTTTTTAAAATTATTATTTTTTAGTAAAATATGCCTGAACATTTTTTCTTAAATAGAGTAAAGTGCACGTATAAAAATGGTGCAGGTTAGATTTTTGTTAAAATTTCTGAATTGCTCATTTAAAATTTTCTGCGTTTTCCTGATACTACTATTTTGAGGATACTCCTTTCTTAATGAAAGTTTCTTTGTAAGTTCTTCAAAATTAAATTTTTAAAAAGCGTTATGTAAAATGTTTTGAAAAAATTAGTAGTTTTCAAATAATTTTGAGAGAAATATAGAAAACTTTTTAAAATCATTGTAATAAGTTATCCTCACATCTGCAAAATTTTTCCGAAGTTTTTATTTGATCTCTTTCAAAATTAATGAAAAGCTCTGCATTTTTAAAAATTGTAAATGTTCTACACACTTTTTAAAGCTTCAGGAAGGTTGTTACGCTGACTGAGGAGGTTGTTACAGTGATTAAAGGCACGCTAAAAGTTTGAATGCCAACAGAGGTGAACACTTTTTGAGAATTAAAATAATTTTTGAAGGTTCAAGAAGTTTTATTACTTAAAAATGCATTGTAAATAAAGCAAGAAAGTATGTGTTGTTGTAGCAAGTCTAGTTAGTTTCTTGTTATTTAAAAATTTTAGTTTTTGAGTTGTAAATTTAACTCCTTTATTCTGGTGGTTCCTCCAACACATTTCTTTATTTTATCTGCTTAAAAGTGCAAGCCTTTACCTGCACGCACTTAATGAAAAAAATTAAACTGTAAATTAAAATAGATGTCTTACCTCATTTTGTAGAAGAACAAAAGCAACAGCTGTGTTCACAGTTTTCTTGACCATGTATCTTCTTCAATAAACTGATGAAAGCCTTGAAATTATTTCAGAGGCGCAGCCAGATTCAGATGATGACGATGAGGAGGAAGAAGATCCAAAAATGGCATTCAGAAAGGATGGATCTGAATCCAGTGCAGGTGCATCCAAGTTTGCAAAGGTAAGTTTGTACTGCTCTCATTTTCTATCAGTAGATTTATTTTCAGAAAATCAAATTATTATTTTAATTACCTTCATTTGTCAAATTAATAATTTATATTTGTTAAATTTTAAATAATTTAAACAATTTTTCTGTGATTTCGTAACTTTTATGATTTTGGTTAAATGTGGTTACATGATGCTCTCCTTTGAAGGAAAGTGAAGGTATCTCTGCTTCATGATGCCCTCCTTCAAACATAAAAACGCAATGATTTGTATAAAATGCACCTAATTAGACAATCACATTTGTCAAAATTTCAAATTTTTATTCACCAGAGTGCTCTTTTGAATCACCTGATATACTTCTCCAGGTATCTGCCAAATTAGTCATTCACATGCTACTGAATTCCCCATGTGTTACCCATGTGTATTAGCCTTAATAGATTTTCAGGCACCTAACCATCTGCACAACCACGCACACTTAATCCTCTTACTGCATACACTTGCACTGAACACCATTTGCACTCACACTGCACATCACATATACTCTCATTGCATTTACACTTGCTCCACATAGACGAACATGGCACACGATGCACAAACACATACGTGCACACCATGTATGCACACACACATACTCGCACTCTGTGTTTACACACACACACACACACACACACACATGGATCTCCCATGATCAAGATCTTTAAAAGCACAAAATTGCAACCTGTCCATTTTTTAACTCCATTCAAGCACAAGCATATTGAATTAATGTATTTGAACATATATCTGTCTTACAATTGAAATGCAATTTAACAATCATCATTCTCACCAATGTATCTCATGTAGGGGCTTGTGAAGTGTGTAAAAATGAAAATTCTAGACAAATATTTAGATCACAACTTTGATATAATTATAGTGACATAAAGGGAAGCATAGGGCAAAATCAAGCAAAAATCTTGATCACTACTTTTATTGTTGAATATTTTTTCTCCGTGGTTATGTGGGAAAGAACTCAAAATATACCAAGTACCACAAAGATATATTTTAATTTCGGTGGAAGTATAGAATCTGGTGCACCCTTAGAAAATACTGATTGGGAGGTGAGATGAGAAGAAGGGGTACTGTAAGGAGGATGAGAGTGAACAATGAGTGCAGTGTCTTGATATCACCTATGAAATTACAAAAAACATGCAGGGAATATAATTAAATTTACATATTCAGCACTTGGATCTGTGAGACATCTTGAATAAACTATCTTGTGGTTCCACAGCACACTACTGGAATATCCACAAATTAGCGTATATTAAAATATTTTTATGTTAAAGTGGTTGCTTTGCTATGGATTTCCAAATAGAGCACAAGGTTTAGCCCTCACTATTAACAGAACACATTTTTGGGTATGTGGTAATGGGATTGGTAATGAAAAATTTCAAAAGCATTTTATATGATTTTACTTTTAGCACCAAAACTTGCTCTATAAATCTGCAGAATGGTAAATGTAGATAATTTTGATTAGTGTTCAGAAGGCACTCTGTCACTTAACAAATCCAATTACAACCATCTCACTGTTTTGTCACATTTCACAAAATAAATACCTGTACAAAATTTCCATTACCAATGTACAAGACTGTTGCATGTAAAACACTGTATGACCATCAAAAGCTACTCCTTATAACATAACTTCCTCTTGTCCTATCTACCATGGATAATGCTTGAGTGGCTTGAACTGCTACTTTAAATTATTTCCTTACATTGTACCATACTTTCCTTCAACCTTTGTTGTTGTTGTTGTTATTATTATTATTATTATTATTATTATTATTATTATTATTATTATTATTATTATTATTCATAAAATATTTGATATTTGAGGTCCAGTATTTGAAGTTGAATTTGCAAAAAATTTATAATAGTTAAATTTAGTAACTGATTTACCCAAATTTACATTAAATTTAAATTAATGTTTTTGCAGTATTTTAACTGGAGCATATGCTGTTAATTATGTAGTGTATGTGTTATACAGATGAGTCATGTAACTTAAGCACCTCCAATAGTTTTCGAACGGTTGATGTTATTGCCATGCAATTTTCATGGAAGTGCTTGAAGAAATGGAGCTAATTGATACTTGTATTCATTTCTATTTTGTCCCTTGTGCTTTACGAGAAATTGAGGTAACTCTATTTTGTTTTTGTTTTTTCAAATAGACCAAAAAAATATGTGTAGTTCTATCATGATGAGTGTAAAAAGATACAATTATATACATATTGTAATATGTTAGATAAGCGTTTTTTTGAATAATTGTAATTTTTTTGTTCCGAGCTTTCCTTGCCGAAGCGTGCGTTAGCAGGGTGAGCACTGCATCACCTTGTGTGGTGGATTGTTACATTCAAAATATCCGTTAAAGACGAGTCTCCAAAAAATATTTATCTAACTTGACAATATATATATCGTTGGATTTGTCTTTTTATGCTCATCATGATAGACTAAGAAAATATCTACAGTTCCATTTGAAAAAAGGAAAGTTACCTCAATATCTCGTAAATTACAAATTATAAAATAAAAATGAATACATGTATCAATTAGCCCCATTCCCTAATGCACATCCGTGAAAATTACATTGCAATAATTTCAACTGTTCAAAAACTGTGGGTTAAAAACTGCAAAAGTCACATGACTCACCCTGTACATGCATACCAAACACAGAGTATAACCTTGATATTTACTGTTTAAGATGTATGGGCATTTTAACATCAGTTTCCTTCTGCTCTGTTTTCAGAAATCGGTTACTGATGATGATGATGAAAGTGATGACTCTGATTGGGATTCGGATCCTGAGAGTTCATCAGAAAGTAGTGATCCAGAGGATAAGAATCTGACTTTGCGAGAGAAGTTCTTGAAGAGGTAATATGCATAACATAACTGCTACGCTCCTTATGAGAAGGGGAATTCTATGAGAAGAGGGGGAGAGACTTGTGTGCTTTTTCTCCTGTATTCTATTATTGTCATTTAACTATCTTGTTCACTAACAAGGGAGTAGTCAGAAGTGTCATTCGAAACATGCCCTAAATATTTACTTGAATGAAGAAATGAAGAAAGGGCACACACAAAATTTCAGCTGCTTATTTGCACAGGTTTGTACTTACATCTCAGTGGTACATGATGCTGCTGACTGTCAGGAGTTGTGTGTACAATGTGTGGGGCGTGCACTTTTTTCTTTCCAGAAATTATATTGTTTTATTTTATTTTGGGGTGTCCACATTTTATATCATCACACTTGTGTAAATTGTGAGCCAAATTGCATTATTTTAGAATTCTCTCTCTCTTTCTTATGCCTGAATGCAAAATTTAAAATATACTATGATTCTACATTATAGATTATAGATGGTGTGAAAAGATGAGAAACTTATTACTGTTTTTTTTCATTAATATAAGTCAGTTCTAAATATAACAGGTCTCCTGACAATTTTTCAAATCTTAACTATTCTTACTATTTAGCTCAAAATAAATTGCAGATTGTCAAGATAATTATCTTGTTGTTGAGAACGTTAAAACTTATTGCATGAGCTAACAAAATATTCTCTATCCTTAAAATCATTATAGTCATGGTGATTGTCACTACCACCTTCATCTAAACATCACACAGGTTCTTTCTGTTTGGTCCTCCTCCGGTACTGTATTGTCCTCTGACATTTTAAATTCCTCTGGAATGAGTGTTGAATTTGTGTTCGTCTTTCATGTGATTCTGCCTAAGAACATTCCCTTCAGAATCACCTGATTTTCGTCCTGTAGTGCTCTTATTAGGGTCTCTGATTCTTTAACTGTTCTTTTTCGGAATATACTTGATATTCGCATTTTTAATGTTTGATAGTAGACTTGTGATCTGCACACTTGTGCATCACTGTTTTGGTTGTAACATTGAAAAGTGTAGTTTTTTGCTAAGAAATTTTTTTCTAAGAGTGCGTATTTTTTGCTAAGAAAAGTTTTTAAAAATCATTATCTCTGTGATAAGATGTTGATTGTGTTATTGTATCAGTGTGAATTTTTGCATTTCCATCTCTTACAAAATGCACATTTGCACTCATGGGTGTCAAACCAAGAGTCTGCAGTCTCGTAGATCAGTGCACTGTGTGCAGAAAATCTTGGCGATTACTTTTATGCTTTTCACAACAAATTTCTCTTATGACAATTTGTTTGAGATTCTGTCTATACCAACTAGTTAAAGAATATTGGTCTGGATCGCCCAGCAAATTCATGGTGGATACGAAGAATATCTCTACTATTATAATTAGATGAGTGCCTTTGCAACAAATTTAGAATAATGCTTTTTCAAAAAAGTACAGTAGAACTTCACTTATACATTTTTCAGGGGACTGAAGGGAAGAAATGTATTAGGGAGAAGAACAAATAACTGAAATTGAATATTATGAGCAAAACAAAACCTCAAAATTTTTACATTGGCACACTCCATTCTTGGACCTACTCACAGGCACCACTGCTACCAATGTTTCTTTTAATTTATATGATCCCATTTACAGTCAGTAAGAACAATTAAAACTACTTATGACATATGGGGAAGAAGTACCATCTACACATGTTTTCGTGAGCTCCAGAATCTCTTCCCAACCTTTTAATGGTCACTAGTTGAATGATGAATAAAAGTTTCAAAAAAAGTGACGTTAGCAACTTTTGATAACCAGACATTCATTTTCACTCCCGAGTTAATAGAAAACTTACTTGCATCGGTAAACAAACAGTAGAATTGCTAAGGAAATAGTAACACACCACCTACTTCATTCCTACTGCTACTAACAAGAGGTAAGATCAACAGAACGTGTGCATAGTGAAGCTAAGCAATATTTATATCCAGAAGCAAAACAAGTGACCATCTCAGCGTTTATTCAATGGATCATGGAAACTAGAGAGAAACCTGATCCAGACCGGAAGCTGAAGTACATTACTTCTTACCCGTCAATGTCCCAGAAGCTGAAATACATTACTTGTTTCTTAGAACTAACTTGTTACTTACGAGACACGCGCATATATTAACACTGTATCTTATATGAAATGGCATGAAGTGTTGAGATGCCATATTACAAAAATCAAA